>BLSH010266667.1:1131637-1143803 GCA_018402905.1 Glandirana rugosa | reverse complement strand
AGTCACAACACAATAGGTCAGCAGAGGAGATCAATGTACTAACATCGGATTGTTAGTACAGCAGCTCCGACCAGAGCTGTCAGTTTTTTCCATTCAACCCGCTGGTTTCAACGAAAAACAAACTAGTGGTGTGTACTAGGCTTTAGAGCAGTGGTCTCCAAACTTTTTAACCACTTCAGCCCCGGAAGGATTTCCAGCTTTAGGACCGGAGCCCTTTTTGCGATTCGGCGCTGCGTCGCTTTAACTGACAATTGCGCGGTCGTGCGACGTTGTACCCAAACGAAATTTGCGTCCTTTTTTTCCCACAAATAGAGCTTTCTTTTGGTGGTATTTGATCACCGCTGCGTCATTTCTGATCGCCGCTATAAACAAAAGAATAGCGACAATTTTGCAAAAAAACCCAAATTTCTTACTTTTTGCTAGAATACAAATCCAAAAAAAAAATATAAAAAAACATTTTTTTTCACCGTTTTTGGCCGATTTATATTCTTCCTCATATTTGCGATAAAAAAAATCGCAATCGGCGTTTATTGATTGGTTTGCGCAAAAGTGGTCGCGTTTACGGATGATGAATTCATTTCTGGGGTTTTTATTTTTTTTTTATTTTTTACTAAAAATGGCGGCGATCTGTGATTTTTAGCGGTACTGCGATATTGGGGCGGACATGTCGGAACGTTTTGACACTTTTTTGGGACCATTGGCATTTATACAGCGATCAGTGCTATAAAAATGCACTGATTACTGTGTAAATGCCATTGGCAGTGAAGGGGTTAACCTGCAGGGGGCGCGCTAAGGGTTAACTATGTTCCCTGGGCGTGTTCTAACTGTAAGGGGGACTGCCTATCTGGGGAAGGGAAGCGATCACAGCCTTCACGTAAATGAAGGCTGTGATCACATCCCTTCCCCCTCACACAGAGCGGAGGTCCGTGTTTACATACACGGACCTCCGCTCATTCGCTCCGGGGGGGCCATCGCGGGTAGCCGGCGGCAATCGAAGCCGCCGCACCCGCTCCCTGGCCCTCCCCGAACACAGTGAGCGTTATCGCAGCCGCCGTCGTATGACGGCGTTTTGCGATAACGAACCACTTTGTCGCCGTCAGATGCCGATCGGCGGTCGGCAAGTGGTTAAACAGTTTACTGTCCTTCAGACTTTAGGGGGGCCGGACTGCATCTATTGGAAGTAGAAAAGGTTCCAATGTTAGTTGGAAAAAATAACCCCCAACATTTGTTTCAGTGGGAGTAATTGTGCCACATCGTAAGTGTCATTGGAAGGAATTGTGCCCCATCGTAGGCGTCATTGGGAGGAATTGTGCCTTATTGTTGGTGTCATTGGGTGGAATAGTGCCCCCAGGGGCCTTATAAAAGCAAGCAAAGGACCACATCTGGCCCCCAGGCTGCTGTTTGGAGACCACTGTTTTTGAGTATGGGGAGGCTTCTGGAACATTTAGCCACATCCACAGAAAAAAAATCCATGTTTAGTTATCTAGGGAATTTTCATTAATCCAGAGAATTTCTCTACCGTTCACTGACAGACGCAGCATTCTTATGACACATGGAGTTATGCTCATCCTACTAGGAGTAGACTAGGCAAAACAAACAAAAGCGTAGGTTGGCCCCTCCCAGGGGGCCGTCCTCACCTCAGCATATAATCCCCCTGCCCTGTACAGCACATCAGTTTTTATTTGCCTAGTGCAAGGAGTAATCCTGGTTCCGTTTGGGATCTGCGGTCTCCTGAAGATTCATCTGATGAAGACTGCTATCAAGAAGCTGGCTGGTGATATAGAGGATATCTCGAATCCAAATCTTTCCCCAGTCCAGCTGACACTATGCGAACGCCCTTCGGGGTGCCCACCGCATAGCGCCCATTCCGTGCGGGCGGCCAGTGGCTGAAACCCACTAGAGCCCAGTGACTGGTACGCCTGTCCAGGGCCTGGCCAGCAGCATGCCTCCCCTAGGGGATGGTAGGTCTGCTCCGGTGGCTACCCGCTGCGCCCGTCAAAGATTGGTGAGTGGACCCCTCTGCCGCCTTAGGGCGTGGAGAGTGGGCGTCGGGGCAGCTCTGGTGGTAAGCCGGCCGGTGGGGGTCCATTAGAGGGACATTTTGGGTAATACCCTTAGGAGGTTAATCCTCCGCCCCCCCCTCCCCCCCTCCCACTCCCCATTCCGCAGTACGGCACTTTTGCACTGACCGTTTGACTCTGCACTGACCGTCCGGAGTGCTGTGTTTGGCGGGTCGCCGCCATTGGAATATGGAGCACCACTCGTTCGTGGCCGACCGCGCGGGTATAATGGCAGCGTCCATTGTTTGTGAAACCATGGGGTTTTCAACCTGCGCTCTGGCGGCCCCCAGCGGTAGCTTGAAGGAAGTGCAGTCCTGGTACAGGAAGTGTTTAAAAACGGAAGGGGGCTTCCGGTTTTTCGCTTGTACAGCGTGGCTGACACACAGCAGCAGGCTCCTGGCGTGCAGTAGTTTGTGGGCATTGCTCTTCCGGTCGGAGTGCTGAGGCATCTAAACAGCAAGTATAGCTGGCCCTTCCTGGGTGCTGGTAGCGGTGGGGGCAATCCTCCCGGGTCTCCCTGGTTGATTGGTGGAATAGAGGTGGTGGTTGCACAGTGGGGGTGCTGGAAGGCTGTAATGTCAGAGGCCGGCAATACTATGGCAGGAGTACCTGCGGATCTACAGTCCACCCCAGGAACACTAGTGTCTTTGGAACAGCTGAGGGCGGTGTTTGGGGAGTTCTTTCCCCAGGTGGAGGTACCCGTTCCTAGGGTTCCTCAGAAACGCCCACCCCCCCTCTTTCCTCAGGGGAGGATTCGGATCTGGAAAGCACCTCTATGGTCACACCTGTGGATCTTTTAGAGGGTGAACCACCCTCAGAGGGTGAGGAGAGTCAAGAGACTCTGTCTTCGTGTGATAAAGCGATAGTAGAAGCACTGATCACTGATATCCGCAATTCCATGCGCCTGGATCCAGCAGGGGAGTCGCATGAGTCCGCTTATGTTTGTGGCCCACTTAAACCGCCTAGGACCCCTCGGGCTTACCCTTATGACCAAGTATTTGAGCAGGCGGTGTTTAAGGAGTGGCGTAGGCCACCAAGTTCCTTTGCTTTGCCTAAAAACTTTGCGGTGTGCTACCCCTTTGAGGAGAGCTTTACTAAGAGATGGGCCTCTCCGGTGGTGGACCCTGCCGTGGCTCGGGTGAATAAAGCAACCACCATTCCCTTGGAGGGGTCGCCATCCTTTAAGGAAGCGGCCGATCGCCGCACAGAGACTGTGTCTAAAGCACTGTTCTTGTTGGCTGGGTCAGCCATGCGGCCGGCGCTAGCAACTGCAATGGCGGCACAGTCTCTGCGGGAGCATGCTACCGCTCTATGCACTAATTTAACTTGTGATTGTGCACAGGTTGAGGTACAGCGGGCACAACATTTGGAAGAGGGGCTCCGCTACATATGTCATGCTGCTTTGGACCTCCTTCCTATCTTGTCAAAAATGTCTGTTTTTTCAATTGTTATCAGACGGGTGCTATGGCTCCGATCTTGGTCCCTTTCAGGGAGAGTGTCTGTTTGGCCCACGGTTGGATGAAATCATTAAGGCTTTCACGGGAGGGAAAAGTACTTTTCTCCCGGAGCCTAAACGGCGTGAGTTGCGGCGCAGACAGGGTCCTGTCGCGTCAGGTCAGAAGAAGTTTTTTCGGGCATCCGGCTCAGCAGGTAAAGGCTTCAAGACCGGAAAAGCTTTCGCAGGGCACAGTAAAAGGCCCTGGCAGCATAAGTCCGAAAAAGCGAAGGATAAATCCGCCTCCGCATGATGGGTTGCCCCCACCCGCTTTACGGGTGGGGGGCCGGTTACTGGGGTTCGCAGACAGATGGGCTGCCCACATCACCGTTCGTTGGTCCTGGAGGTGGTGTCTTCCGGGTACAGGATAGAATTCAGCTCTCTGCCCCCAGAAAGATTCTTCCCCTCAAACCTGAGGCTCACGCAGGAACGCCACCAGGCGCTTCTCGGCGCTGTCCGAGCTCTCGCCGAACAGGGGGTGATCATACCGGTACCCAGGATGGAGAGATTTCACGGATTTTATTCAAACCTTTTTGTGGTACCCAAAAAGGGCGGGGTCAGACCAGTTTTGGATCTAAGAGCATTGAATCACTTCGTGAAGTCGAAGAGTTTCAGGATGGAATCCATCCACTCGGTCGTGGTCGCCCTACGCCAAGGGGAATTTCTGGCATCCTTTGATATCAAGGACGCATATCTCCATGTTCCGATTTGTCTCAGTCATCAGCGTTTTCTGCGTTTCGCAGTGGGAGATCTGCATTACCAGTTTGTGGCACTTCCCTTTGGGCGGGCCTCGTCTCCCCGGGTGTTCACCAAGGTGGTGGCCCCGATGCTGGCATTGCTGAGACAAAGAGGTATCGCGGTGGTAGCGTACCTCGACGATTTACTGCTGAGAGCAGAGTCGGCTACAGCTCTGGAGGAGAACGTGACCATCACGGTAGCCACGTTAGAGGAGTTCGGTTGGCTGATCAACCTACAGAAGTCATCATTGACTCCGACTTGCAGGCTTGAGTACCTGGGTCTGATTCTGGACACGGTACAGGCAAGGGTGTTTCTAACACCGGGCAAGCTACTGACTCTTCAGGCAGCAGTGCGAACCCTGTTGTCACGCCAGTGGTTCTCCTTACGGTTCTGTATGCAAGTGTTGGGTCTCATGGTGTCGACTTTCGAAGCGGTACCTTATGCCCAGAGTCATATTCGACTCCTACAGAGGACAATTCTGTCTCAGTGGGACAAGTCTCCCCTATCCCTAGACAGACTGATCAGGTTGGATTATCATTCTCGAGGGTCTCTGATGTGGTGGATTCGGGCTCCGGCCATAAGGTTGGGGAAGAGTTTTCCTCCCCTCAATTGGTCGATAACGGATGCCAGCCTGTCAGGGTGGGGAGGAGTCCTGGGACAATCCTCCGTCCAGGGTCATTGGTCAGTACGGGAAGCTCGTCTTCAGATAAATGTGCTGGAACTGAGAGCGATCAGGCTTTGCCTGTCTCATTGGACAGAAAGGCTGCGAGGCCGCCCTGTTTGGGTCCAGTCGGACAATGCCACGACGGTGGCGTATGTGAACCATCAGGGCGGAACAAGAAGCGCAGCAGCAGCCACGGAGGCGGCTCTGATCCTTCGGTGGGCAGAGCTTCACGTGCCAGCTCTCTCTGCAATCTACATCCCGGGCATGGAAAATTGGCAGGCGGACTTTCTCAGCCGCCGGACCCTGGATCAGGGGGAGTGGTCCCTACATCCAGAGGTGTTCCACCAGATTTGCTGCAAATGGGGCACTCCAGAGGTGGACCTGATGGCCTCCAGGTACAATCACAAGGTACAGGCCTTTGTGTGCAGAACAAAGGATCCGTTGGCGGTCGCCTCGGACGCACTGGTAACACCCTGGGGTCAGTATCGGCTACTGTACATCTTTCCTCCTCTGAAGATTCTACCGCACGTTTTGCACAGGATAGAAGCAGAGGGAATCACGACAATCCTGGTGGCTCCGAATTGGCCACGGCGTCCGTGGTACGCCGACGTAGTACGGATGGTGGCAGATGTTCCATGACGTCTTCCACTTCGCAAAGACCTACTGTCTCAGGGGCCCATCTTGCACCCTGCTTTACCCTCGCTGGCTTTGACGGCTTGGCTATTGAATCCCAGGTATTGAGGGATAGGGGTGTCTCGGACTCCGTAATCCCTTCTATGGTAAAAGCATGTAAGAGTACCTCACGTAAGATCTATCATAGGACCTGGAAGGCCTATATCACCTGGTGCGAGGCGGGAGGATGGAATCCCCGCTCTTATAGAGTATCCAGAGTACTGTCATTTTTGCAGCAAGGACTGGACAAGAACCTGGCGTTAAGTACGCTTAAAGGGCAGATTTCGGCTCTGGCGGTTCTTTTTCAACGACCCTTGGCGTCTCACTCATTGATCCGTACATTTGTACAAGGAGTACGTCATGTGGCCCCTCGGATACGGTCGCCCTTGGCACTGTGGGATTTGAATCTGGTGCTTTCTGTGTTACAGAAACCGCCATATGAAAAGATCAGGGACATTCCCTTACGCTTATTGTCGCAGAAGGTGGCTTTTCTGGTGGCTATCACATCCGCCAGGCGGGTGTCGGAGCTGACAGCATTATCCTGCAGGTCACCCTACTTGGTCCTCCATAAGGACAAGGCAGTTCTACGGCCTTCACCTTCATTTCTTCCGAAGGTGGTTTCTTCTTTTCATTTAAATGAGGATATTGTTCTCCCCTCATTATGCCCGCACCCGTCACATCCTAAAGAGGTCGAGCTGCATTCTCTGGATGTGGTGAGGGCGTTGCGGGTATATTTAAGTTCTACAGCTTCTTTTAGGAAGTCTGATTCTTTATTTTTGCTGACGGAAGGATCGCGCAAAGGTTTAGCGGCCTCGTTGGCTACCGTGTCGCGTTGGATACGGAGGACCGTGACTCATGCATATGAGATTTGGGGCAAGGTTCCCCCGTTTCCAGTCACGGCGCACTCCACCAGGGCAGTTAGTACTTCCTAGGCGTTTAGACACCAAGCTTCGGTGTCTCAGGTGTGCAAGGCAGCTACTTGGGCCTCAGTGCACACGTTTACTAAGTTTTACAAGGTTGATGTTTTAGCATCCTCGGATGCTGCTTTTGGCCGCAAGGTATTACAAGCGGCAGTATAGGCGCGGTTAGCGCCGCCTGAGAGGGCGTCTTTTCTGTTGGGTACAGTTGTTATGGTTTTTGCCCACCCCTCTTGATTGGCACAGCTTTGGGACGTCCCCATGTGTCATAAGAATGCTGCGTCTGTCAGTGAACGGAAGAGAAAAATGTATTTTTTGTATAACTTACCGTAAAATCCTTTTCTCTGAGTTCACTGACAGACGCAGCACCCACCCCTCTGCGTTGGTTTTGTACGGCTTGTTACGAACTGATGTGCTATACAGGGCAGGGGGATTATATGCTGAGGTGAGGACGGCCCCCTGGGAGGGGCCAACCTACGCTTTTGTTTGTTTTGCCTAGTCTACTCCTAGTAGGATGAGCATAACCCCATGTGTCATAAGAATGCTGCGTCTGTCAATGAACTCAGAGAAAAGGATTTTACGGTAAGTTATACAAAAAATCTATTTTTTCACTTAGCTTAGTGCAATCCAATGATGTGCAAGTGATATTCTTATCTTATCTCCATTTTTCTATGCAAGTGATTGGGTATACTTTGCAAACTGAATTTTCACCATATTCACCAAGATGTGAAAACTCTCTTTTAATGTGCAAATTATCTTGCTAAGTAAACATGATTTACTCTACTAGTAAATCAACCCCTTTATGTTCCTTGCTGCCATTTGGTAAAACTCTGTTGCATCCATTGGTTCCTAGTTTGTGTAAAACAATTTCTTATGTAAGGATAAAACAGCCTGGAGAAAGCAGAAAATCTTGTCGAGTTCTGTTTTTAATCTGTGAACCTTTATTATAATTTTAGCAATAAAATAAAATGTATCAGTAAAAATAGGAGGAAAATGTAATTGTTTAAGAGATTCTTTCTAGAAATGTCCAATTTATATGATCAAATGCTTTTTCTGCATGTGTGGTTAGTAAGAATTATTATATTTTTCTGTTTTTTGCTCATTATAGAAGACTACCGGTTTTAGTCAAGCTGTCATTGCTTTGTCTATTTTAAATGAATTCTGCTTGATCAGGTTTAATAATAGTCGGTAGGAGAGGTGTGATTCTGTTTGCTGTTTTTTTTTTTTTTTGCACTGTTTGATATACAGTAGTTGTTCATTGAGGAAGGCCTATAGCTATTATTGTGCAGTAATTAGATTTTTTTCAATTCTTTGGGAATAAATTTACATAGTGGCTTAGAGAGACTATTTATGGAGTTCCATCTTTTATTTATAGAGATAAAGAATTGAAGTAGATACAGTATTTATGTAGTAATACAAATATATAGTTTTCCATAGGTTATTAAAAATACTAGGCCAGGAGGTGTCCAAGAGTGGGTGTTAAATGCTGTTTTGGTTTCTAGTAATGTGATAGCTCCTTTCAGTTTTGGCTTTTGGGTAGAGGTAAGTTGGGAGATATGAAGATTCCTGAAGTACTCTTCATTTTTCTTAGATTTTATTTTTCTATTTGCTCTGCTGCGATAATTTTATTGATAACTCCAGTGCTTCTTTTACAATGAGAGGAGTGTATTTTTCCCTGAAAATATACATTTTATAAAACGCCGCTCAAATATTGTGCAACTTAAAAAATTACGACCACAATCTTTTTTTATTTTACAAAGCCTCTGCTTTCAAAAACGTTACAATGTTCTGGAAATTTTAAGTCATTTTATAGCCAAAAATGCAGATTTTATTATGTGTGCAAAAAATGAAAAAAAATGCTCTAGAGGGGAACTAGTTAAAGCACAATTAAACCCAAAGCCAAAAATGTAATATATTGCAGCTTACCAATCCTTAAATATAGTTATACAGTATCTCACAAATTGAGTACACCCCTCACATTTTTGTAAATATTTTATTATATCTTTTTTCATCTGACAACCCTGAAGAAATTACACTTTGCTACAATGTAAAGTAGTGAGTGTACAGCTTGTACAACAGTGTAAATTTTCTGTCCCCCTCAAAATAACTCAACACACAGCCATTAATGTCTAAGCCACTGGCAACAAGAGTGAGTATAAATTGTGCCCAATTAGCCATTTTCCCTCCCCGGTGTCATGTGACTCATTAGTGTTACAAGGATACTGAGCTGCAGCACAGTGTCCAAGACCAAACAGCAGTTTAACAGGACAGATTCCACTCAGACCAGGCCCTGCCATGGTCGATCAAAGAAGTTGAGTGCTCATGCTCAGTGTCATAACCAGAGGTTGTCTTTGGGAAATAGACGTATGAGTGCTGCCAGCGTTGCTGCAGAGGTTGAAGGGGTGGGGGGGTCAGCCTGTCAGTGCTCAGACCATATGCCGCTCACTGCATCAAATTGGTCTGCATGGCTGTCATTCCAGAAGGAAGCCTCTTCTAAAGATGATGGACATGAAAGCTGTTTGCTGAAGACAAGCAGACTAAGGACATGGATTACTGGAACCATGTCCTGCGGTCTGGGTCTGATGAGACCAAGATAAACATATTTGGTTCAAGCGTGTGTGGTGGCAACCAGGTGAGGAGTACAAAGACAAGTGTGTCTTGCCTACAGTCAAGCATGGTGGTGGGAGTGTCATGGTCTGGGACTGCATGAGTGCTGCCGGAACTGGGGGGCTACAGTTCATTAAGGAAACCATGAATTCCAACATGTACTATGACATGCTGAAGCATAGCATGATCCCCTCCCTTCAGAGCCTGGGCCGCAGGGCAGTATTCCAACATGATAACGACCTTAAACACACCTCCAAGACGACCACTGCCTTGCTAAAGAAACTGAGTGTAAAGGTGATGCACTGGCCAAGTATGTCTCCAGACCTAAACCCTATTAAGCATCTGTGGGGCATCCTGAAACTAAAGGTGGAAGAGTGCAAGGTCTCTAACATCCACCAGCTCCATGATGTCGCCATGGAGGAGTGGAAGAGGACTCCAGTGGCAGTCTGTGAAGCTCTGGTGAACTCCCTGCCCAAGAGGGTTATGGCAGTGCTGGAAAATAATGGTGGCCACACAAAATATTGACACTTTGGACCCAATTTGGACATTTTCACTTAGGGGTGTACTCACTTTTTTGTTAGTGGTTTAGATATTAATGGCTGTGTGTTGAGATATTTTGAGGGGACGGCACATTTACACTGTTATACAAGCTGTACACTCACTACTTTACATTGTAGCAAAGTGTCATTTCTTCAGTGTTGTCAGATGAAAAGATATAATAAAATATTTACACAAATGTGAGGGGTGTCTTCACTTTTGAGAGATACTGTAGATTGTATTTTTTAGGCTTTTCCCTCTGTTTTTCCTTGGTGATCTGGACAGTAATACACCTTTTGTATAATGGCCATACACACGATCAGAAAATCATATGAAAAATACTGCTTTCGAAGAGATTGTGCAATAATCTGATTGTTAGTACACAGCTTTCGAGAGTTGATCACAACAGTTCATCCAATATAATCCAATGGGACAAGCACACATTTTTTTCTTGTACGCTACCAGATTGTATGATTTTCATTTAATCAGTACAGTTGTCGTTCAAAAATACAACACACTACATCAGTTCCCGAAAATTTTATTCTGTCGTATGAGAATTTTCGTCACTTTAGTAAACTCTTCATTTTCAATATGATGCTAGCATGCAAAAAAAAAAAAAATGGAAAATCATTTTTTCGATAATCTCATTGTGTGTACCAGACATTAGAGTACCTACACTCTGGATGACGGAGAAGCAGAGACACTTTGGAACATCAGCATTGTCAGTCTGGGGGGAGGGGAGTTTTAGATGGACTAGATGGACTTTAGGTAACACTTTAGAAGCAGTTACGGGAACAGTTTTGATCATTTTGGGATATATGTTTTACATAAATACAGTAAATAAAAGCTGATGATTGTAAAATAGCCCCGTCAGTGGTAAATGGTTTGTCCCAACCTTCTAACAATCCAATATAAGGAGCGCTGATCCAGTATCCATTCGTAAACAATTCAGATGAATATATATGGAAAAGCCTAGGAAGCCCAATAACTCATGGCTAGCATGTCGTCCTCTACAATCCCATGGGGATGGATGGCTGTCTCCGACCCTGATCCAGTGTAGAAACCGTGAGGTGCTCACGGAGGGTGTGAATGAAGCTCCCACTCACAGATTGTCAGATGTCAAACAAGGGCGAGATGTTGGAGAATCCAAATGAATACAGGGTCAACCCAGGGCAGGCACCCTTTGCTCCCGAAGATCATGGAGGAAAGGGGGAGAGAGAACTGTGCAGACTGGAGTGGAGGAACAAAGCCAAACGGATAACTGGTGTCCAGGTCTGGGCAAGTGGCTGTGTAGCGGGCTTGACACACTCCGATCCCGATGGCCAGGGTGGAGAGGGGAGACAAAGCCAGACCAGTTGCAAGTGTCTCAGCAACCAGCTGTACCGTGGCAGTCACAGGCTAGAACCAGTCATAGGACCACAAGACGATGAAAGATTAAAATTAAATAACGTTTGAATATTCTGGGAATCAGTCAATAACGGACTACAGTGTTCCCTCGCCACTTCGCGCTTCATGTTTTGCGGCTTCAGTGCTTCGCGGGTCAGCAGCTCAGAGTACAGTACAGTATTGTACTGTACAGTACTGTACATACCACGGGCTTTCATAAAGGCGCGTGATTGGTTACCGGTGTGACATCGACCAATAAGAGTACGAGTGGGTGTACTGTACTGTATTTTAGTGTTGTGTTGGCGATAACTTTTTTTATTACAGTAATTAAGCCCTTATAATGCCGCCTAAGCGCTGTGCCCCTGCGAAATCTTCCTCCGGGGCTCCCAAGAGGAGGAAGATGATGACCATCAGCGAAAAAGTGAAACTTTTAGATATGATCAAAGAGGGCAGAAGTTATGCATCTGTGGCACGCCATTACGGGGTGAATGAATCTACAGTGCGGTACATCAAGAAAGAGGAAGCTAACATCCGCAAAACTGCTTCAATAACCTTCAACAAAGAAGCAAAACGTGTGATAACTCCGCGTAATAACAGAATTGTGAAAATGGAAGCTGCACTGGCATTGTGGATTGCTGATATGATCAGGACAAAGGCCAAAGCTCTCTACGACCAAATCTTGCCCGATGAGAGCAATGAAGAGGCTGAAGAAGGTGCTGACGAACCTCAAGCCAGTACTAGCGCTGCCAGGAGTGATTCGCCTCCTCGCGGACGAGGCTTTTCAGCCAGCAAAGGCTGGTTTTGGTCGGAAACGACCGACTTTTCGGAGCAGGCGCTCCTCCGCTTAGTGAGGACCGTCGCGATCATGACCGAACTCCAAGCAGTCGTGGAAGAAGTCGGAGAAGTAACGAGAGTAGCCCGTTCTAAACCAGCATCTCTCGAAACCGGAAACAGGACTAGTATAGTCGTTAGGTGTTACGGTCACGTCGAAGGTAAAAGTGTTAAGACAATAATGCGCCTCAATAGTGTGCAAAACGAAGAAACAACTTCCAATAACTTCGTCAAAACGCCTACAATCGAAGGAGAAAGA
>BLSH010266667.1:1111850-1131522 GCA_018402905.1 Glandirana rugosa | reverse complement strand
GTATCTGGCTGAAAAGGGCCTCCCCTTTAAGGTCCTTCTCCTGATGGACTGTGCAGGAGGCCATGCAACGGACCTGCAATATGACGGTGTGCAGATAGAGTTTCTGCCCCCGAACACTACATCTCTAATTCAGCCGATGGATCAAGGTGTCATTCGTGCCTTTAAGGCACTCTACACTCGCTCCACGATGGAGGGCCTCATCTCGGCAGTTGATGATGCCAATGACGAATTCACCTTGAAAGCATACTGGCGCAGTTACAACATTGCCTCATGTTTGTCTAATATTCAGCAAGCATTAAAGGACATGAAGAGTGAGACCATAAAATCTAGCTGGAAGAAATTATGGCCGAACGTGGTGCACGACTATCCAGGCTTCACTCCTGAAGAAGTTCATCACTCAGCGGTGGAGAAGGCGGTGAGGCTGGCTCACATCATAAGTAATGAAGGATTTGTAGACATAACAGAAGAAGACATCAGCGCCCTTATCGATTGCCACTCGGACCCACTGAGCGATGAAGACCTCCTTGAGATGACAAAGTCTGCAAGTGAGGAAGAAAACGAAGAGGAAGACGAAGAAGAAACTGAAAAGCGTGGCCTTACCCTGGAGAATCTGCAACAATTGTGCAACATGGCAAGAGCGATGCAACAATTTGCACAAGACATTGACGACAATATGGTTCGAGCTGTCGAGTTCAGCAATCGCGTTGACGGGGTTATGTCCTTGTACAGGGGAATTTTGAAGGAAAAGAAAAAACAAAGACAACAACTACCCATCACCATGTTTCTCTCCAAGGTAAAGCCCCCGGCTCTACCGTCAGCACCTCCAGCAGAAGAGTCTCTGAGTCAAGTGAGAGCCTTTCCTCTGCCACCAACACAAGACTCTTCGCCTCTCTCAGAAAGCAATGTTGATTAATGTTTATTACTGTACAGTATACTGTACTGTAAGGTTTTGTAATTACTGTAACCCTATTGTAATTAGCACTGACACGTTTAAGTAAATACGTATACAATACAGTACTGTTGTAATTTTTGTCTTAAATGAGTAAAGTATGAATACTGTTTACATATTTAAAACATTCTTGTACAGTACCCGCATACACTAAAATTCCTAGGGGCAAATACTACTTCGCGGTTTTTCAGCTTTCGCGGCAGGTTCTAGTCCCCAATAACCGCGAAAAACGAGGGATCACTGTACATGTATCGGTGATTAACCCCTTCGTCAGGGTGACCTGTTTGACAATCGGTGATTGTCACATTCTCCGTGAACACCTCACTGTTTCTACACTGGTGACAGCCATCCATCCCCCAGGATTATAGAGGATGACATGCTAGCCATGAATTATTGAGCTTCCCAGGCTTTTCCAGATTTGTTCATCTGAATTGTTTACGAATGGATACTATGTTATTAAAATTTGACACTTTTTACATCCGTTTCCTGGCTTGGGCTGGGTTCACACTGGTACAACAAATGCTCTGACATTGGGAGCACATATCGCATGACGTGTAAAAATCAATGTTTCCCTATGAGAGCCACCTTAACTGGTCCGACACAAGTCTGTCCAACCTTGAAAAAGTTGCCTGCACTACTTTGGTCCGACTTTAATCCCTCTTCAGCTCATTGAATATCATTAAAGTCTGATCAAAGTCGGATCCTTGTCCTAACCATCCGACTTGTGACCTCCGACATGGTGCAGTAAAAAGAATTTTATGTCACACTGGGATTGTTTTGGTCAAAGGACAAGTCAGACTATCTCAAAGTTGGAGCAAAAACGTATCTTGTACATTCAAGTCGGATGGAAGTAGGACCGATTGTTGCAGGGCAAAGTAAGATGACAGTAGTACAACAGTCGTGTAGTAGCAGTGTGAATCCAGCCTTATTGATATAACACTGGATCAGCACTCTTTATATTGGATTGTTAGCAGTACTCATTTGTCCTTATGGGTTTTTGGAGCAGCGGCAGGACTTTTATTAACACATTTTTTTACAGGTATTCTTTTTTTACCATTATGCGCTGGGTATTCTGTTTGTTTCTTGTCCCAACCTTCTACCTGCTACATCTCAGGACTACTACTTCTGCTGAAAAACGACAAAACAACAGACTTTCTGGCAGACTCAATAGGTGAAAATAAAGGAAAGATAGCCTAAAAAAGAACACTAATGCAGCCATTGCATCTAAGAATTTGTACACTGCAATATAACAAGTGTTTTCTTTTGGGTTTCGTACCGCTTTAAGTCTTTTTTACAAACACTTTTTGAATTTCTCCTGTTTAGCATTTTATGAAATATTTTTTGCCTTTGTGGGAGGAAAGTTTGAGATTTGAAGTATTGTATTATTCTCGCTATAGACTTCCCACATTTATTAGCATATGTATGCATTGTATACTTATAATGTGAAACATTTATTTGTTCTGGTATGTAGTATCTCTTTTAATGTACTTTTCAGAGTAAATTGTGTTTAAATGGTGAGCATTGATTTGTGCATCTGTTCCAGTTTTGCTATTTCTTATAGTACTGAATTCATTTCTTTTTCCCTTTAGGTTTTTTAGTTCTTGATGATTATTCAACTGCCTTCCACAGAGGCATTATGAGCCTCCCATAAAATAGCTGGGGAAGATGCAATATCTTTATTGTGACTGAAACAGTCTAGTGCAGGGGTAGGCAACCTTAACCACTTACCAACCGGAAGGTTTTCCAGCTTTAGGACCAGAGCACTTTTTGCGATTTGACACTGCGTCGCTTTAACTGACAATTGCGCGGTCGTGCGACGTTGCACCCAAACAAAATTTGCGTCCTTTTTCCCCCACAAATAGAGCTTTCTTTTGGTGGTATTTGATCGCCTCTGCGTCATTTCTGATCGCCGCTATAAACAAAAGAAGAGCGACCATTTTGCAAATAAAAAAAACAAATTTCTTACTTTTTGCTAAAATTCAATTAAAAAAAAAAAAAAATATATAAAAACATTTTTTTTTCACCGGTTTTGGCCGATTTATATTCTTCCTCATATTTGTGATAAAAAAAAATCACAATTGGCGTTTATTGTTTGGTTTGCGCAAAAGTGGCCGCGTTTGCGGATGATGAGAATTCATTTCTGGGGTTTTTATTTATTTATTCAATTTTTACTAGTAATGGTGGCAATCTGCGATTTTTAGCGGTACTGCGATATTGCAGCGGACATGTCGGACATTTTTGACACTTTTTTGGGACCATTGACATTTATTCAGCGATCAGAAATTTAAATGTGTTCCCTGGGTGTGTTCTTACTGTGGGGGGGTTGGGCTACCATGGGCATGAGAGATCTAACTGATCCCAGTGACAGGGATCAGTAGATCTCCCATGCCTGCACTGTCAGAATGGGGAACTGCCGTTTTTACATCAGCGGTTCCCCATTCTTTGCCTGTGGCCGCTCATCGCGGCTCGCCGGCGGACATCGGGTCCGCACGAGCCGCAGGCATACTCCTCGGGAGTGCGGCGGGCGCAGATCGCCGTCTTTTTACGGCGATTCGCGTACAGCAACCACACTGCCGCCGTGAAAACATGGCAGGCGGTCGGGAAGTGGTTAAAGAGGTGGAGATCTATCTAACCAATATGGGAGATGTCAAAGATCACTGGACTCAGTGTTGCCCAGTGTTGCTTCCTCACACCTTATTTAAAGTGATTGTAAATGATTACCTTGTAAAACAACCAATCCAGTTTAAAATAACAATGAAATGCAAAACATTTTTGTATAGATGTAAAAAAAACATTATAAATAGCCGTTTTTCCTTTTTTATAAGTGATCACATTCCTTCTGTTCTCAGTTGCATAAGAGCTGGGGGAGTTTATGTATGTTTATGAGCATTTTTCAGCATTCAGCGTTTTTTGTGGTCAGAAGAACTGCTCTTGAATGCCATTTTAGGACATTCAGACAACAGCCCAAAAACTCCTACTGATAAACTGCTAAAAATGTCCATATGTGCATGGACACATACTGTAGGATAACATAGAGGGGAGTTAGGGGCAGTTAAACAAAAACGTCCTAAGTCACAAAAACGTGAGTTTAACAGCAGCAGTGTGCATGAGGCCTAAGAGTAGTCCTTTGCATTTAGATTATCCACTCTCTTAGTTTGTGTAAAATCAATTTATTCTTCTTTAAATCCCTAAAAGAAATAAAGGTAGCCTGTGAATAAGCGTCTTGAAGAGGGTTCAAGGCACAGTTTCAAATCACTTCCTACTACCAATATCGTTCAGTAAAATAGGCAAAATCACTGCTTCTAACTACTGCTCCCTTTGATCCGGTGCCGTGCATGCTCCATATATCTTCACCCAAACAAGCAAATAGCCACACACTGATGATATTGCTGACCAATAAAACCTTATCCAAACAAACAAATCAAGGACATGCTGCTGTTCCTTCCTGTGGGCTTTTCAACTCCTGATACTTCTCAACATTGGTACTGTTAAACCATTTCTTGTCATTTTAAAAAAATATATCTGGTGTTTATATTGTCTTAGTGTGTTTCCTGGAGAAAGATAACCTTTTGAAGTCATTGAGTATTATTGACCTGTTTTCAAGAATAACGAATCTTCTCACTTATTTGAAAAAAAAAAAAACACTAATTTAGCCATATCTGATAGATACATCTAATCATTGTGAAGTGTTTGGCCAAATCCCACAGGAACATTTAAAACAGAAAGCATTGGTATCATAAATCAAACCAATAACAAGATAGACAATGAAATCTTAATCTGGTACCAGTGAGCACCTTTACTACAAGATTCCCTTGTAGACCTGAAATTGTCAGTATTACAATTTTACTTGAGAATCAGCTTAGTGGGGGCTTTAGTGCTGAGTCTGAAATGAGAACTGTAGTAAAAAGATTAAAAAGCTTCTTAGGAAGTGGAACCATCATAAACCATGAGCATAGAAAGATATAAACATTAGAAAGTGAAAGTCAGAAAGGTTTTGAGTCCTATGTTGATCCTGAGAACATTTCTTAATGGAGATCTATGCTCACAGTATGCACTTTCATTTTATAACATCAACATTGTAATAACAATATAGTTATTATTTTTGATAATTCATTATCAGCTTACTTGAAAAATCCCCTTTCATGTTATGAGTGATGCTTGTCTCCTTGCCATCTCTATCCACAACTTCCTGGATTGCCTTTATGCTTTGCAGCTTCTCCTTTGCTAATTCTATTGGGTTATGTTCAATGTCTAAGGACTACATGCCCCATGGTACCTTTCTACTTGCAAGCAGTGATTTCTGTACTGACTTGGCCTCCTGAAACTCCTTCTCTCAACACCTCTGTAGTTCAGAAAGCTCACTGTGTGACACAGCAATGCCTACTCACAGGGCAGTACAATATGGAAATTAATATAGGATTCATATGAAAGGAAAAAAGTGTGAAGTTATAGAACAAGATTCCTTTCAACTTTACAAAGTTCTTTGGAGTTTTTTTACAAAGAAATTCTCTAGGGTAAAAAAAAAAGGAAGAAAAAACATTGGGTGTTGTCAGGGGATCCAATCTTAAGTTTGTAAAATGCTTTTTAAATGCACTGACCAGAAAGTTTAAATGTGAATGAATGGAGAAGGGAGGCATGCTTGGTTCTGAAAAGTATGGTGGACTGAGAACCTAGCTCTGTTCCCAGGTATAGACACTCTGCTTTCTAAAAAATATTAATCATCTATCCTGAGCAAGGATTAGACTGCCCAAAGGCAACGGTTCCCTTGATGGCCAACCCCTGGCTGATGCCAGAACTCCTCTAAGCCAAAAATGGAGAAATACTTACAGCAGCCTACAGAGATTTTCTCAGCATTTTGCAATTTGTACACTCCATGGACCTAGGTTTCTTAACCAGTTCCCGACCGCTTGCCATGTTTTCACGGCGGCAGTCAGGATGCTGAGCACGAATCGCCGTAAAAAAAGGCGATCTGCGAACAGCCGCTAGGGGGCGCGCGCCCGCTGCACTCCTGAGGAGTGTGCCCGCGGCTTGGGCGGACTCGATGTCCACCGGCGAGCCGCGATGAGCGGCCACAGGGAAAGAACGGGGAACCACCGATGTAAACACCCTGTCACTGGGATCAGTTAGATCTCTCATGCCCATGTTAGCCCAACCCCCCCACAGTAAGAACACACCCAGGAAACACAGTTAACCCCTAGATCTCCCCCTACAGGTTAACCCCTTCACTGCCAATGACATTTATACAGTTATCAGTGGACATTTAAATTTCTGATCGCTGAATAAATGTCATTGGTCCCAAAAAAGTGTCAAAAATGTCCGACATGTCCGCCCCAATATCGCAGTACCGCTAAAAATCGCAGATCGCCGCCATTACTAGTAAAAAATTAAAAAAAATAAAAACCCCAGAAATGAATTCTCATCATCCGTAAACTCGGCCACTTTTGCGCAAACCAATCAATAAACGCCGATTGTGATTTTTTTAATCACAAATATGAGGAAGAATATAAATCGGCCAAAACCGGTGAAAAAAAATGTTTTTTTATATTTTTTTTTTTGGATTTGAATTTTAGCAAAAAGTAAGAAATTTGTTTTTTTTTGCAAAATGGTCGCTCTTCTTTTGTTCATAGCGGCGATCAGAAATGACGCAGAGGTGATCAAATACCACCAAAAGAAAGCTCAATTTGTGGGGAAAAAAGGACGCAAATTTTGTTTGGGTGCAACGTCGCACGACCGCGCAATTGTCAGTTAAAGCGACGCAGTGCCGAATCGCAAAAAGTGCTCTGGTCCTAAAGCTGGAAAACCTTCCGGTTGGTAAGTGGTTAACAGGTCCTAGAAACCTATATTGCTGATCTCCATAATAAAAAAATCTGCTTCGGTTAGTGATGCTGTTACTGTGGCCTTGGATGTTTGCGCTGACATTACAGGCCTGTTTAATTGCAGTATAAACATATCAAAAGTGCAGCACAACACAACTCTACTGTGCAAATAACATGTGCATAAACATTTCATCATAACATATCAACTTGCATTAATATGCATATACTGTAAATGTGATGATCTAAAAATCAAAACCCCTTATACCACAATTAAATTTATATGTGACTTGTGCAAACCCCATTTCCCATAAAACCCATGTAACCAAAGCACAATAAATTAAAAAATCCGTAAACAATTTGTATTCTGGTGAATTATGCCTTCCTAAAATGCCCGTGATTGTTCCTATGTAGTGATTTCCTTGTGAGTTCTACCACCATTCACTCCCTCAACTAACAGAATGACCCATATAATAAATAGGTCTCATTGCTCTTTCCCCCTTAACCTCTTAAGGACCGGAAGAATTTCCCACTGTAGGACCAGAGCAATTTTTGCGATTCGGCACTACATTCTTTTAACTGACAATTGCGCAGTCGTGCGACGATGTACCCAAACGAAATTGATGCCCTCTTTTTCCCACAAGTGGAGCTTTCTTTTGGTGGTATTTGATCCCCCTCTGCGTCACTTCTGATCACCGCTATTTACAAAAAAAGAGTGACAATTTTGAAAAAAACAAACACTATTTAAAAAAAATATTAAAAAACGAATTTATTCTTCAGTTTTGGCCGATATATATTCTTCCTCATATTTGTGGTAAAAAAAAAATCACAATCCGCGTTTGACTAGTTTGCGCAAAAGTTGCTGCGTTTACAAACCATTAGAATTAATTTATGGCGTTTTTACTATTTTTTTTTTTTTTTTACTAGTAATGGTGGCGATCTGCGATTTTTATTGGGACTGTGATATTGCAGTGGACATGTCGGACATTTTCAACACTTTTTTGGGACCAATGACATTTATACAGCGATCAGAAATTTAATTAGCTACTGATTACTGTGTAAATGTCATTGGCAGTGAAGGGGTTAACCTGCAGGGGCAATCTAGGGATTAGCTGTGTTCCCTAGGTGTGTTCTAACTGTGAGGGGGCTGGGCTGCCAGGGGCATAAAAGATCTAACTGATCCCAGTGACAGCGCCTGACAGAGCGGGGAACCGTCGTGTTTACATCGGCGGTTCCCCGTTTTTTTTCTGTGCCAGATGATTGCGGGTAGTCAGCGGACATCAAGTCGCCTGACCCACAACCATACTGCTGGAGAGTGCGGTGGGCACGAGCGCGTGGCACGCTCACGCCCGCTAGCCGTGCACGAGCAAGCCGCTGTCTATAGACGGTGATTCGCGCTACAGCGCCACTCTGCAGCAGTAAATGTACGCGAGCCAGTCCGGAATCGGTTAAGGGGTCTCAATATCTCCAGATGTATCATTCAACCTCCCCTTCTTTCCAGATCTTATTTGGTACAGCAGTAAAGATAAAACCCTACTCCAATACACTCCTAAGCTCAAATAAATAATAAATAGAAACACGTTATTGGGCTTAACTTTTTAAAACTATACTTTATTGAAATAATAAAAGGATTACACTCACAAAAGCTGGGCACCACATTCCTCCATGCACATTAGTATTTTTTGACTAATAATATATCAATGACTGCCCCCTTAAGGCCTGGGGATTGGCATCAGCGCAATATTAAAAACTCCATCTGGTCACTTCCGGGTATGTGTGATGATATTACTATGCTCCGCCCCCAACACTTTTCACCACACAGCACATGACTTCCTTAATTGGTTTCTTGTTGCCTTCATAAATTCTTTGGGTGTTATATTCTTCCTTGACATCCAATCTCTATTCCTTTTGGGGCAGAAAAAACCTTCCAGTTTTCCAGTGTTACCTGTCAATTACGCCCCCTTTCTCCTCTACTATTCATCATATCTATAGAGCCTTTAGCAGCTAAAATCTGTACATTCAGGGTATATCCATTGAAGATTCAGAATATTACATTTGTTTTTTTGCAATGTCCTACTGACAGTAACCAATTCCCCACATTTCCCCATCACAGATACATGGAGACCTGAGATTGCTATGCAGCCTCCCAGCACCTACTTTCTCCATCTTTCTTGTCGGGTGCAGGATAACACGTTTGGCCACATACACACCAGCCTGGAATTGGTCCAGGGTTCAGGAGGAACCTTGGTTAAATTGAATCAGCCTGTGCCTCTATGCTTGTGATACGGTTTTTCTGCTGATTAAGTGTGCCTGTATCTTTTCCTGTTTATTTCTGTTGCTGACCTTTGCTACATTTAAATGATTCCTCTGCTGCCTAACCCCATCCCTGGCCTTTGCTACATTTATTGGATTTCTCTACTGTCTGCCACTTTCCCTAATCTTTGCTACATCCATAGATTTTTCCCGCAGCCAGCTGCCAGACCTAAATTCTTCAAAGTGGCTTTCCTCTTGTTTCCCACATTGTTGTACAGTATGTCTACTCTCTTCTACCTGGGGTCCACTGGAGACATTCTACAGTTAGAGTAGTATAGATCTGTGTATTACAGTGGTTGTAAACCTCAGACATAAAATGTGAACAAAGCACATTCTTCTATACTGTGTACTTGCCTCTCTCCATTTTTCTCTGCTGCCTGGTTCTCCTGTTATCATCATTAATCACTTCTGACAGCCTTTCCCCAGCATCAGGAGAAAAAAAGTATTATTCTTAGTATTGTAGAAGGGGTACAGGAAAATGGTTGCAGATTGTCAGGTACAACTTTTGTAGGAGAAGTTGTTTCATCTATGGGTATCATCTGAGGCCAGTCATTTCACTGGGTATATGCAAGGGTTTGCAATCACTTTAAGTCCTGGGGGCACACTATTACCAGTACTATTACTTAAAGGAATGGGGGGCTGCTAAAGGTGAATTTACACTTGCAGGGAGCTGTTGTTTACCCTCTCCTCTGTAGATGGCTCAGTGTTGCATATTTCAACCAATTCTCAATGTTGCTGGACAATGTACAAAGGAAATGGAGAATGAGAGGAACTTAGTTCCTCTGAAGCCTCCATAGGTGTTACCGGCAAAGCAGCAGTCTTATTGGGAGGTGCAACACTGGATGACCTCAGTGTCCATCTTTAGTGAAGGCAATGCTAATAAATAGTTTCCTTGTGAAGTAGATAGTGTAGTTAGCCCTAGGGAATGGTGGCTGAAGAGGAGGAACACAATAGGGATATTGCTGTTGGTTACAATATCGCTGAGACTCTAGAGCTGTGACAAAGATCTAGTCATGTGGACAAGTTGGAATGAGTGTGCAGTGCTGCTTGAACCTGCAGAAAGTTTAGAATGGGGAGGGGGGTGAGTGCACAAGGAGCCGACCAGAGCCTGCAGGCAGACAACCTGCTGTGTGCTTCTGCAACCGGCTTCTGCTACAGCCTCTCTGGATGTCCATGAAGTGCTGAAACTGAGGGGCCAAGTGAATGCACTTCTCTCTCTTCACCTGACAGATATTTCAATACTCTACCCTCCACTCCTCTTTCACACAAGCGCCCAGGAAGCGGATGAGCCATGGTTTTATCATATGCTGGCCAGGCACCCAAATCTTAAAAATACATTTGGACAGGGCTGTACGAATGCAGTAGCTGTGATGCTTTACTTCACAGCTGCGAATTGTAATTTCTTTAATTGCAGCATCTTTAACTCAGGATGCAGAGTTTGACAGGCAGCACCGCCTGTCAAACTCGCCTATTGATTTCAATGGGGCAACTGGGCAACTGCAAGCCAAACTCGCTTGCAGTTGCAGCATAGTCCCACAATGTAAAACTGCCATTCAGCAATGTATAAAACAAAGAGGCGGCTGTAGCACCTCATGAAGGCTTGTCAGTTGCTGCTATACCACTCTTTGAAAAGCAATCCACCATATATCACTTTTCAGAGGGCAGTAAGCATTACCCCAAATGTGAAAACAAACTTGAAACACATCATCCATTTCACACTCATCACCAACCATGTCACTCCCCAGCTACTTCCCATGTTAGCCACCTCCCTTCAACTTATATCACGACCATTTGCCAACCCACAGATGACAGACCCCACTCCAAAAGATATCACTCCTGGTTGATCCCCCCCACCTGCTGAGTGATATTCCTCCATGACCACCTCACACCCCCCTGCTGACAGACATCTCTCCCCAGCCTGTCCCCACACACTCTCCAACCTGCTGAAAGACTTCCCTCTTTGACTATCTGAACACTCCTCAATCCCCACAAAAAGGCTGGCCATACATTATACATTTTTTTGTTCAATAAGCAGGTTGAAAAAAAAGTGCCAATTCCCCCATCCACATATTTGAGGTGGATAGGGGAATCACTCCTAAAGTGTTATTGTGTTCTACCTATTGTCATATCCTCTACATTCCTCTCCTGTACATACTGCCCACTGGCATACCCCCACACTCCTCTCCTGTACATACCATCCACTGTCATACCCTCCACACTACTCTCCTGTACATACTGCCCACTGTCATACCCTCTACACTCCTCTCATCTGTACATAGTGCCCACTGTCAACCCTCCACACTCCTCTGCTGTGCATACTGCCTACTTCATACCCTGCACAGTCATCTCCTGTACATAGTGCCCACTGCCATACCATCCACACTCCTCTCCTGTACATAGTGCCCACTGTTATACCCTCCACATTCCTCTCCATCACCTGCACATACTTCCCACTTTTATAACATCAATACTCCTCCCCTATGCCTCTTACCCACAAAAACAGTTCTTTAAAATTATATTGAATATCCTTCATGTTCCCATCTCTAAAATGGGCACATATTTGCTACTTCAACTAAAGCAAATCTTCTCAGTCCTTATATTTGTTCAGCCCATTATTAGTGCTCATTTCATTTTGTGATTACTACTGTGATTTATAGAGGATCATAGGGGGTGTCAGCTACTCTAAGTATACCACTGGTACATAGTGTCTCTGAAAATATTTTTGAAATGTTGGCAACTATGCACTTGGGCAGTGCCCAAGGGCCACAGGGTCAGTAGGGGGCCCCATGAAAGGGGATCTTTTAGCGCTAGTAAACTTTGCTAACATTACTTCTTTTTAGAGGCCCTGAGGTAGGTTAAGCCATAATGTAGTAGTATGCACATCATATTAGCACATTAGGGTACACTTACCTGTCAAACAGACGGGTCCCGGGTGCTTCCATCTTCACCCAGTCTTCCTTCCGGGTTCTGTGCCTTTGATCACTTGCCTTGACAGGCTGTGTTGATGTCAGTCCCATGCATGCTTATGTGCATCCTCTCTCTCTCTCATCCCCCCACTCTCTCTCATCCTCCCTCCCTTACCTCTCTCTCATCCCCTTTTTCTCTCTTTCTTACTCACTCTCTCTATTTAATTTAATTTGTTATAACAAAAAATTGTTTGCATTTTTATTTTTTTATAAATAGCCCCACCAAAATCCTCAGCACCAGGCCCACGATGTTTTTAATCTAGCCCTGGCCCCACAGCAGAAATGTTTTGGTTTTTTCAGCTATAACATTTGTAAGGAATCTTACTGGTCTAATAAAACCTCCATACCCATATATTTGTGTCCTAGGTAAACCATACTACTGCTTGAGAACAACTATGCAACATCTATTGAATCACATTACTTATTGCGGCCAGATGCAAAATATTCTGCCACTGGAAACAAAAACAATAACCTAACTGACAAGTCATTCTTTTCAGGCTTAAATTTGTTTAGAGAGACTCCTGGCATGTCAGATACATTTCCTTTTCAACTTGCAATAAGGTATAGTCTGCATGTATGCATCTCTTTCAACCTACCCTTCATCCGTTACGAATACTAACTGACTATCAAATCCCATCATGGGCTACGTAAGTTCTCTAAACATTTGTACCATACTGTAAGGACTCTACTTCACAAGCCACCACTATATCGAAGATCGTCTTATGTGCTGGCTTACCATGAGAACAAACCCATGCCATGCTGGGAAGATACCTACTCCTCTAGAAGATCTTACTGGGGCACCGTCTCCTTACTTTGCCAGTCCTTATTTCTTTCCTCCTCAACCTCTCCTCTTCTTTCTTCCTTCACTTTTTTTATTTGGGGCTCGTTCACACCAGAGGTTGCATGTTCTGTTGTGGTAATGCACACATTACTGTGCTTTACAGCAATCAATTAGAAGGGCCCCCGGGACAACCCTCATCCCATATCTGGATGGTAGGACGAAAATGGAACTGACAATGTTTGACTTACGATACGTTAGAGAAATTTCCTGTGTTCGCTGTTTTAATGCACTAATGTACAAATGTAAGTTTCTCAACAAGTACATGAATCTAATCAAATGTAAGACCTGCAGTATTTCTTTGTCCCACTGTGTTGGAAATAAATAAAGTATTTGAAAAAAAAAAAAAAAGAAGGGCCCCCAGCACACTTGCCAATTGATATTAGGACAACGCATAGTATCAACACTTGTAATGAATGTTGCCACATGCATCTGCTTTACCACATCGATATTGTGCGGATGATCCCTTTTTTTCCCTTCAGTTTCGACCTGTATATGATGCTACAAATGATTGTACAAATATATACCCCTCCACAGTCACTTCTGTTATGCTGTAGGCTCTACGGAGGTACCTAAACTGTTAGTTTTACCTGAATTTGGTTTACTGGAACCGCCTATCTTTCTTGCTTTCTTTCCACAAATAGATGTTACTGATTGTAAACCCTCACTCTTATGGCGTCTGCCTTCTTGACTCTGTTGGTTATTTTCTGTCTTTGTAAAATCTTGGCCCTTATTCCTTTATATTGTTGTCCTGCTATACTCAGACATGGGCCAGTTTTCAAAATTTAGAGGACTGTGCCTCTGCATGTGGTTCCATTTTAATGTATCTTCCTATAATTTACATCCTATAACTCTGCCGAGTTTGGTATTCGGGCAGTACACCGGCCGGTCATACGATCGTGGATGTCGGCTCTTACATGAGGTATTTAGAGCATTTATTTTCTAAAATCACACAAAGAAGAAGACACTACATAAGAAGACACAGCAGATAATGTATACATGTTACAGTGGCTTAACAACCACGTTAAGGTTTGATAAGTATTTATTGAGGACAAGTCTTGCAATGTGATCAGTCGTGCAGAAAGCAGAGAAAGAGGAAATTGAACAGCACAGGCTCAAGAAAAGTCCATTACTACGAGCCAGCTCACTGGCCCTGATACAGAAATGTGTTTTTGAGAATGCAATAGATTACAGAGAACTAAAACTAAGACCCCTTTCATACGGAGGCACTCGAAAACTGCCCATAAAACATTTGGCATTTTTGCAGGGCTTTTGCAGCATTAGTGGTGCGCTTTTTTTAAGCACTTCAGCCCTGGAAGGATTTCCTACATTAGGACCAGAGCACATTGTGCGATTCAGCTTTGCGTCGCTTTAACTGACAATCACACGGTTGTACGACGTTGTACCCAAACTAAATTGACGTCCTTTTTTTCCCACAAATAGAGCTTTCTTTTTGGTGGTATTTGATCTGCATCACTTCTGATCACCGCAATTAATTTTGAAAAGAAAACAATATTTTTTACTTTTTGCTATAATAAATGTCCAAGAAAAAAATATAAAAAAACACATTTATTCATCAGTTTTGGCCGATATATATACTTCTACATATTTGTGTTAAAAAAAAAAAAAATTGCAATCAGCATTTATTGATTGGTTTGTGCAAAAGTTGCCACGTTTACAAACCATGAGAATTAATTTATGGCGTTTTTTACAATTTTTTTTTTTTTTACTAGTAATGGCGGCGATCGGCGATTTTTATCAGAACTACGACATTGCTGCAGACATCTCGGACATTTTTGACACTTTTGGGACCATTGACATTTATACAGTGATCAGAAATTTAAATGGCCACTGATTACTGAATAAATGTCATTGACAGAGAAGGGGTTAACCTGCAGGGGCCAATGAAGGCGTTAACTGTGTTCCCTAGGTGTGTTCTAACTGTGTGGGGCTGGGCTGCCAGGGGCATAAGAGAGCTAACTGATCCCGAGTACAAGGATCAGTAGATCTGTCATGCCCCTGACAGAGCGGGGAACCGCCGTGTTTACATCAGCGGTTCCCCGCTTTTCTTTTCTAACAAACGATCGCAGGGCGCCGCTGGACATCGAGTCCGCCCAACCCACGGCGCCGCTCAGGGAGCTTGCGGCGGGCACGAAAACGTGGTGGCGTGCGCTCGCCCCCCAGCTACGTGTGCGCGGATCGCTGTTTATAGATGGTGATTCACGCCACGCAGCAGCAGCAGCAAAAGTATGCAATGCGGTCCGTAAGTGGTTATGGTCACGTGTCTCAAAAAAAACATTTTGTGTAGCGATTTTGAAACGCTTCCCATTAATTTCAATGGAGAAGGGCGTTTTTGAGGTACTTTTTTAACCACTTCAGCCCCGGAAGGTTTTGCAGCTTTAGGACCAGAGCACTTTTTGCGATTCGGCGCTGCGTCGCTTTAACTGACAA
This sequence comes from Glandirana rugosa, assembly GCA_018402905.1. Classification (NCBI taxonomy): domain Eukaryota; kingdom Metazoa; phylum Chordata; class Amphibia; order Anura; family Ranidae; genus Glandirana; species Glandirana rugosa. Next base: position 1,116,192 of record BLSH010266667.1, on the reverse strand, counting down.
TTGCGCGGTCGTGCGATGTTGTACCCAAACGAAATTTGCGTCCTTTTTTTCCCACAAATAGAGCTTTCTTTTGGTGGTATTTGATCCCCTCTGCGTCATTTCTGATCGCCGCTATAAACAAAAGAAGAGCGACCATTTTGCAAAAAAACCCAAATTTCTTACTTTTTGCTAAAATTCAAATCCAAAAAAAAAATATAAAAAAACATTTTTTTTCACCGTTTTTGGCCGATTTATATAATTCCTCATATTTGCGATAAAAAAAATTGCAATCTGCGTTTATTGATTGGTTTGCGCAAGAGTGGCCGCGTTTACGGATGGTGAGAATTCATTTCTGGGGTTTTTATTTTTTTTTATTTTTTACTAGTAATGGCGGCGATCTGCGATTTTTAGCGGTAATGCGATATTGGGGGGGACATGTTGGAACATTTTGACACTTTTTTGGGACCAATGACATTTATTCAGCTATCAGAAATTTAAATGTCCACTGATTACTGTATAAATGTCATTGGCAGTGAAGGGGTTAACCTGCAGGGGGAGAGCTAGGGGTTAATAGTGTTCCCTGGGTGTGTTCTTAATGTGGGGGGGTTGGGCTAACATGGGCATGAGAGATCTAACTGATCCCAGTGACAGGGATCAGTAGATCTCTCATGCCCCACTGACAGGGCGGGGAATCGCCGTGTTTACATTGGCGGTTCCCCATTCTTTCTCTGTTGCCACTCATCGCGGCTCGCCGGCGGACATCGGGTCCGCCCGAGCCACGGGCACACTCCCCAGGAGTGCGGCGGGTGCGCGTGCGCGCCCCCTGGTGGCCAAATGCGAATCGCCGTTTATTTACGGCGATTCGCGCAGCGCTCCCCACTGCCGCCGTGAAAAGACGGCGCGCGGTGGGGAAGCGGTTAAGCACTCCAAACATGCTCCAAAGATGCTGCTTGCAGGACTTTTTTTCACTGAGCCACCAGTGCACTGTCCCAGTGTGAAAGCATCCATTTAAATGAATGGGAAACAGTTTTCAGGAGCTTTTCAGGCGCTATTTTTAGCGCAAAAGCATCTTAAAAGCGCATCAGTGTGAAAGGGGTCTAAGGTAAATGAAGTGAACTTTTTCCAATACCCTAGACCTAAAAAAGCCTTTAACCCTTGCAGTTCGGGGACAGACCCATGCAATGGAGGATTTTTACTTTCTCTGGAGTTCATCCTAATAGTGCAGCCTGAGTAAAAGTTGAAATTAGTTTATTTTAGGATACATATGCTTTATAAGCCTTAAATGTATTTATAAAATAATTTACATTTTGTCAATATTCTGACCTTTATAATACAGTCCACTTCTAACAGTATATGGTATGCTAGTCATGTGGCATGGATTATTAGCAAATCCCTTCCTCCCAAGATGGTTATCTGTGTGTTTTTTTAGTATAACCTAACCTAAAAACATAAATGTGATATTTTTTTTTTAGGCTAAATGCATTTTCCAGGAGTGCAGACAAATACATGTTGTTCCTGGCAGAAATATGATGTGATACAGGGGGCTCTGATGTGATGGGGGGGCTCTGATGTGAAATGGGGGCCTCTGATGCAGGGGCGTCGTTAAGGCGTGGCTATCAGGGCTACAGCCCCGAATGTCACGCCCTCAGCCCTGAGCCTGAGGAGGGGCCCCTAATGGTGGTGTCAAGCTGCCTGCCAGCGGGCGGGCAACTTGACAGAGCCGCAAGCGGGCGACCTGACAGAGTCGCCGGCGAGTGGCTTGATAGAGCCGCGAGTGGGCGGCTCTGTGAGCGGCAGTGGGGCTGTGATTGGCAGGCGGGGGGTGCGGTCCACCCGGGATAGCACACACGGGGAGGGGGGTGTCAGGTCGCGCGGCCCCCCCGAGTGAAGTGGAACAAGTGCGGAATGCCTGGGGCTGGATGCGGAACATACCGCTACCCGGCAGGGTGACAAGTGGGGGGGCTGTGTAATGTACAGGGGTCCAGTGGTGTGGGGGTCTGTGTAATGTACAGGGGTCCAGTGGTGTGGGGGGCTGTGTAATGTAAAGGGGTCCAGTGGTGTAGGGGTGTGTAATGTAAAGGGGTCTAGTGGTGTGGGGGGCTGTGTAATGTACAGAGGTCCAGTGGTGTGGGGGGCTGTGTAATGTAAAGGGGTCCTGATGTTCAGGGGGCTGTGTAATGTAAAGGGGTCCTGATGTGCAGGGTGCTGTGTAATGTAAAGGGGTCCTGATGTGCAGGGTGCTGTGTAATGTAAAGGGGTCCTGATGTGCAGGGGGCTGTGTAATGTAAAGTGGTCCTGATGTGCAGGGGGTTGTGTAATGTAAAGGGGTCCTGATGTGCATGGTGCTGTGTAATGTAAAGGGGTCCCGATGTGCAGGGGGGTTGTGTAATGTAAAGGAGTCCAGAGGTGCAGTTGTGGAGAGGGGGTACACAGTAGTGACAAAGAGATATTGCGGGATGCAGAGGTATGCAGGGGGCATGGTGGGTTGTTTTTCCATTTTTAAGTTGTGGAGCGGGGGGGTGCCAGATATGGGATCCACCCCGGGTGCCAAATGCCCTAGGTACGGCCCAGTGAGTGGCCTGCAGATTGCAGGAGAAGGAGAACAAGCGGGGCAGGCGAGCAGAGATGACATCATCTCTCTCTGCCTGCCCCGCATCGCTGCTCTTCCTTGTAGACGGGGCAGCGTAGGAGTCACAGCATGGGACGCCCGGTGATCTGGCTAAAGCTACAGTCTGCCCGCACACCACCCATTGCTGGGGCTGGAGTATGGCAGTGTACTAGTGAGGTGAGATCGGTGGCAGAGGAGAGGCTGGCAGCCATTCTGGGAGGGCAGTGTGTGTGTGATCAGGGGGGTCACCTGGTAGGATCCGGTCCTAGGACACAAGGGATTCCTGGGGGGGGGTAGGATGTGATCTGTACTGGCTGCATACTGTGACACTGGCTCTATACTGGCTGCATACTGTGACACTGGCTCTGTACTGGCTGCATACTGTGACACTGGCTCTATTCTGGCCCCATACTGTGACACTGGCTCTGTACTGGCTGCATACTGTGACACTGGCTCTATACCGGCTGCATACTGTGACACTGGCTCTATTCTGGCTGCATACTGTGACACTGGCTCTATACTGGCTGCATACTGTGACACTGGCTCTGTACTGGCTGCATACTTTGACACTAGCTCTATACTGGCTGCATACTGTGACACTGGCTCTATACTGGCTGCATACTGTGACACTGGCTTTTACTGGCTGCATACTGTGACACTGGCCCTATACTGGCTGCATACTGTGACACTGGCTCTGTACTGGCTGCATACTGTGACACTGGCTCTGTACTGGCTGCATACTGTGACACTGGCTCTGTAATGGCTGCATGCTGTGACACTGGCTCTGTACTGGCTGCATGCTGTGACACTGGCTCTGTACTGGCTGCATACTGTGATACTGGCTCAGTCTGGCTGCATACTGTGATACACCTGTGTACAGAGGGACCCCGCTGGGGACACCTAATGGCATCTAGTAGCAGGCAACGTGGCAAGTGACACGCCTGGAGCTCCCACTGATTCTGCATTATGGTGAGTTGAATGAATTCATTTTATATTACAATGTAATAATAGAAATAATGCGCTTCAATCATCCTGACACCATAACAACCATGGTGCCAGGATGATTGAAGCACCAACACCAGGTGATTGGAGAATCTTTATCTGCAGATTGTTAAACTTTCTGGAATACACATATTGTATTGTGATGAAGGATCTGGGCCTGCTGTCCCTCCATCCTGACTTCTTTCCTTCCTTTTCTTCTCTTTCCTTCCCTATCTTTCTTCCTTCCTTTCTCCATCCGTCGTTCATCTCAGATGTGAGCCACGCCCATGTAAGCCACACCCACTAGTTTAGACCACACCCATTTTGCTCGCTGCATTTTTTCAGGCTGCAGGCCCTGGTCTTTTTCCCACCTAGCAACGCCCCTGCTCTGATGTGATGCAGGGGCACTCTGATGTGATGGGGGCTTTGATGTGATCTAGGGGGCTCTGATGTGATGTAGGGGGACTCTGATGTGATTCAGGGGGACTCTAATGTGATGCAGGTGGCTCTGCTGTGATGCAAGGGGCTCTGATGTGATGGATGGGGGCTCTGATGTGATGGGGGGACTCTGATGTTATGTGGGGGGCTCTGATGTGATGGAGGGGCTCTGATGTGATGGAGGGGGCTCTGATGTGATGCAGGGGGCTCTGATGTGATGCAGATGGACTCTGATGTGATGCAGGGGGACTCTGGTGTGATGTAGGGGGCTCTGATGTGAGGCAGGGGGACTTTGATGTGATCTAAGGGGACTCTGATGTGATGCAGGGGGGATTT
>BLSH010266667.1:1069927-1081493 GCA_018402905.1 Glandirana rugosa | reverse complement strand
CTGGCGGTGGTCACTGATGGGTGCTGGGTGTTTGTTGGTGGTCACTGATGGGTGCCGGGTGTCTGTTGGTGGTCACTGATAGGTGATGGGTGTCTGGTGGAGGTCACTGATGGGTGACAGGTCACTGGTGGTGGTCACTGATGGGTGCCGCTTGTCTGGCGGTGGTCGCTGATGGGTGACTGGTGTCTGGCGGTGATCACTAATGTGTGACGGGTGACTGGCGGTGGTCACAGATGCATGACAGGTGACTGGCGGTGGTCACTGATGAGTGACGGGTGACTGGCGGTGATCACTGATGGGTGACGGGTGACTGGCGGTGGTCACTTATGGGTGACGGGTGACTGGCGGTGGTCACTTATGGGTGACGGGGGACTGGCGATGGTCACTGATGGGTGACGGGGGACTGGCGGTGGTCACTGATGGGTGACAGGGGACTGGCGGTGGTCACTGATGGGTGACTGGCGGTGGTCACTAATGGGTGACTGGCGGTGGTCACTGATGGGTGACTGGCGATGGTTACTGATGGGTGACTGGTCATGGTCACTGATGGGTGATGGGTGACTAGCAGTGGTCACTGATGGGTGAGGGGTGACAGGCCACGGGTGACTGGCGGTGGTTACAGATGGGTGACGGCAATGGTCAGTGATAGGTGACAGGCTACGTCAGTGTTGGGTGATAGGCCACTGATGTGCCGGTTGACACACCACGGTAACTGATGGGTGTTGGGTGACAAGCCACGGTCGCTGATGGGTGACGGGTGACATTCCATGGTCACTGACGGGTGACACGCTCTGGTCAGTGACAGGTGACGTGCCACGGTCAGTGATGGGTGACGGGTGACATGCCACGGTCAGTGATGGGTGACGGGTGACATGGCACGGTCAATGACGGGTGACAGGCCACGGTCACTGATGGGTGACAGGTACACTTTATGATGACAGGTGCACTTTATGGGAGCATATGGGGTGACTGTTGGGGTGACAGGTGCATTGGGGGGGCAGGGGGGGATGTGTCAGTGTGCTTTTACTGTACAGATCAGTAACTCGCTGATCCCAGCTCTTCTCTCCTCACACTGGACACTGTGTGAGGAGAGAAGAGCTGGTAACAGTGAGTTACCACTCTGTTTACATTGGAAGTGATCGGCTGTGAAGTAGATCACAGCCGATCACAAGGTCCCTAGGAACACGCCGCCACTGACACGCATGCGCAGTGCGAATCGGGGAAGTGCCATTTGTGATCGGCCGTGACTTTGTCACGGTCGATAACATGGTAAACAGCCATGCCCAATGGCTGTTCACCCCCGTCGGTGACGCGGTGTGTCCTGGGGCGACATCATATGACGTCCGCCCGCAACGAGAGCCGCTCCGCTCCGCCGTCATTTGACGGCGGGCGGACGGCAAGCGGTTAAATTGCCTTCGCTGTCATTTCAGACAAATTAATAGTATATATGCATGCTTAAAGCATCCTGAGAGCTTAGCAAGTGTTCCACCACCTTTCTGCAAATTTCCACTTTATGTGAACAGCAAGTTACCAGGCATTTAAAGCGGAGTTCCAACCAGAAAGATTTTTTTTTTTTTTTGGCATCCACTATTTTTATACTAAATAGGTGTAACTTTGTTTCCTTACTTTCAAACCGCCTAGTAATTACATGTATTTTTTACTCACAATTTTGTTTCTCTCACTGCTGGACTTTTCCATTTTAGGTGAGGGCAGCTGAAGCCCATCCTGGGTCTCCTGGAATCTCTTCCTGAAAGAAGTGCATGGTGGGTAACCATCATGCATTCCTCGATCTCGGTCCGCCTTAAATGGTGTCATTTCCTGTCTGGAAATAACACGATTTTACAGTACAGGGAAGCCCACTGACTCCTGGGAAATGATGAGTCACATCTCCCAGGAGGCCAGGCAAAGCAGGAAGTGACAAGAAGAGCCTCGGCCCTAAAAGGGGCAGATTACAGAGACCACCTAGCAACAAGCGACTTAGGGTGAGTATAAAAAAAAATTTCCTTCAAAGGTAAGTCTTAATAGGCAAAGGACTTGAATGATGTAAAAAAAAATTCTGGGTGGAACTCCGCTTTAACCACCTCCCACCCGGCCACTGTACATATACGGCCGGGTGGGAGCTTCCCCGTTCTGACAGGACGTGTATACACGTCCTGCAGAACGGGAGCTTGCAGCGCGGCCACGCGGCACGCTGCAGCTGGATCCTGTGATCATTATGATCACAGGATCCAGCTGAGAAGAGATCGGGATATGGGCGCAGTGACTGGCCCTCCCGATCATGTGACGGCTGTGTCCAATCACAGCCGTCACATTGTAAACAGAGACAAACGTCTCTGTGACAGTTCTCCCCCCGCCGAGCTCAGTGAGAGCTCAGTGTGGGGGGGGGGGGAATCTGCAACTATGTGACAGCTCTCTGCATGATGAGGATTTCATGCAGAGAGCTCTCACAGATTAACTCCCACACAGTGCACCAAGCACACTGATACCCCTGTCCCCATACACATAAGCGTCCCCATAAAACAGTCCCAAAACTTCTGTATGTCCCCCATCACATCTGTCACCATACACAAAACATCTGTCACAGTCCCCAAAACATCTGTCACAGTCCCCAAACATCTGTCTGTCCCCGTCACATCTGTCACCATACACAAAACATCTGTATGTCCCCGTCACATCTGTCACAGTCCCCAAACATCTGTCTGTCCCCGTCACATCTGTCACAGTCCCCAAAACAGCTTTATGTCCCGGTCACATCTGTCACAGTCCCCTTCACATCTGTCTGTCCGCCAACACCAACTAAACCCCAGATTTGGGTTATTTTTACCAAAGAAATATAGCAGTATCATTTTTGGTCAAAATTTATGAAGAGAAATTACTTATTTGCAAAATTTTATAACCGAAACAAAGAAAAATGCATTGTTTTTGAAAATTTTCAGTCTTTTTTTAATTTATAGCGCAAAAAATAAAAAAACCAGGGGTGATTAAATACCACCAAAAGAAAGCTCTGTTTGTGTGAAAAAAATGATAAAAATTTTGTATGGGTACAGTGTCGCATGACCGCGCAATTGTCATTCAAACTGCAACTACATTCTTGCTTTTTGCAGGTCACAGGTTCAGGTTTTAAGCAGGGCTTCTAATTATGTTTACTGATATATGCATGGTAAGCACAAAAAGTTTACATTCATTCACTCATAACCTAGAGATCAGTCTTTCAAATATTGGACTTTATTAAAGTTGCAAACTAGACTAGACTATAGCTTGCTCATATATAAGTGTGTGTTTCAGTATTTTTGTTTTAATTATTTCATTTTTATTAACAAAAATATCATTCTCTGTTTCAAGTTCACTTCCAAACAATGTAATTTACTACATAGAAGTTGCGCAGAAGAAACAGACCGATAACGAACTAAAGTAACAATGAAAAAGAGAAAGCAAAAAAAGTCCAGACTTACCGTATATACTCGGGTATAAGCTGAGTTTTTCAGCACATTTTTTGTGCTGAAAAAGACCCCCCTCGGCTTATACCCAAGTCAGTGTCTGTGGGTGATCAGTAGTTTCACATTAAACAGAGCCGTGCTGCTTCTGAGAGCCGTTCTGTGCATGTAACTGTGACTAATCACATTGGAATGCAGAGAATGCTGAGAGAGGTGTCAGATTTTCAGCCTGATGTCGGCAGGTGGGCGGGACAAGCTGATGTTAGCTGTTCAGTCCCGCCCACCTCCTGATCTCAGTGAAGAGCTGCAGCTCTCTCTCAGCATTCTTTGCATTCCAATGTGATTAGTCACATTTACAAGCACAGAACGGCTCTTAGAAGCAAGGAAGGAGGAATTAAACTATTATGATAGTCTTTATATGAAACATTAGAGACATGAAATATAGACCCAGGGGGTCATTTCCTCATATGTTATGCTCAGAGGCATAACTAGAACTTTCAGGGCCCCGGTGCAAGAAATTATGAAGGGCCCCCTGGCCAGGGCCCTTCCTTCTTCCCACTGATCCTGGGGCCCTTTACTCCTATCGTGGGTCCCTTTATTACCCCTGCTCTATAGCATCTGGCAGGAGAGAGGAGGGGGGAAGACAGCAGTTCTGTGTAGGGGGGACCAGGGAAGCACACAGGGACCCTGGGAACAGCAGAAGACAAGTAAACTGAAATAGAGGAGATTGGGTCCTCTAAATGCCACCTCCGCCATCCCTCCTATTCAGGTGTACAAGGGAGGCACATGGGCCCCCTGGGCCATGGGGCCCGGTTGCAATTGCAACCCCTGCAACCCCTATCGTTACGCCCCTGGTTATGCTTATAGAGGAGGTGTGACTTAACTTTAACATCTTAGATTTTTGATAATTAGGTATGATAATAACTAAATCTCTTTCCGATTATCCAAAATATCCTGGAAAATTTGGAAAACCTAATTGTAAGATAGCACGATATATACAAGAAAGAACATGATCAGGGTGGACAGGGCCTGTTAGAAATAGGGTCTAGATCCAATATCCACCAGATAGGAAGAGAGTGTATAAAATGCTTGACTGAGCCATATATCTATAAATCTCATTGTCCATTAAATCTGCAGCAAATGACTTGTGCCAATAAAAAAAAAAAAATGTATCATTCAAGCCTGGAAGAAACATATTATGGCGAACGTAAGTTCAACTCGAACATCAGGCGTTCGCCCGTTCATCGAATTTAGAACATTATGTGGCGTTTGCAGCGACTTCGCCGCAGCGGAGTGCCCCATAATGCATTGCGCACAGACGGTGCGCACAGCTCCTCCTCCGCCATTTGCGCTGGCTTTGTTTTGATGTTTTATTTATAGTGCAGGGCGGGGCCACCGAATGACGTATGAGTGACCCCACCCCCTTCTGATGTGATGTGATGTCACTGGGTGGCCTCACTATAAACACAACATCAAAGCAAAGAGAGCTCAGTCGGCGGGAGCACTCCTATGGAGGAGGGGCTGTTAGTTTTTTTTTTTTTGGGTCCGTTGCTCGCCGTGATGGATTACAGCGGGGGACACTTAATTTTATTTTTTAATAATGGACTTGTGCCTAATTGTCTCCTGCGATTTTTTTTTTCTTTTTTGACACTTTTGATGAATTAGTGGGGGTACAATGTACCCGATACGAATTCACATGGGGGGTCGGGATCTGGGGGTCCCCTTTTTAAAGGGGGCTTCCAGATTCTGATAAGCCCCCCCACACACCCCCACAACCACAGCCTAGGGTTGTGGGGAAGAGGCTCTTGTCCCCAACATGGGGACAAGGTGCTTTGGGGTGGGGGGGCGCAGAGCCCCCCCTGCCCCAAAGCACCCAAAATCCCCATGTTGAGATCATGTAGCCTGGTACAGTTCAGGAGGGAGACGCTCACTCTTTCCCCCTCCCCCCTATCCTGGCCGGCCAGGTTGCATGCTCGGATAAGGGTCTGGTTTGGATTTTAGGGGGGGACCCCACATACATTTTTTTATTTTATTTTGGCGTGGGGTTCTCCTTAAATTCCAAACCAGACCTGAAAGGCCTGGTTTGGAAGGCCTGGTTTGGACTGGGGTGGGGACCCCACGCAAATTTTTTCAGTGATTTTTCTGTATATTGCTGGGAACCGGCAATAAATTTCTTTTGGAAACATCATTTTGCTCTGGATATGTTCTAAATATCATAGAGGTGCGCCCTTTTACAGGCAGACTAAGGAACCTCCTCAGGCACATTATTAAAGGAATATTTCATTTTTATTGTTTCACTTTAAGCAATATTAAAATCACTGCTCCTGAAAAAACGATCCATTTAAAAACTTTTTTTTTGCATTGATACATGTCCCCTAGGGCAGGACCGGGGGTCCCCATACACTTTTCAGGGCAATAACTTGTATATCAACCTTTAAAATGAGCACTTTTGATTTTTCATGTTCGGGTCCCATAGACTTTAACAGTATTCGAATGTTCGCACAAATTTTTTGCCTGTTCGCATGAACCGGGGGGTGTTCGGCCCATCCCTAGTAGTATCTCCTAAATTAGGCACTGTAAAGCCACCATCCATCTATATTAGATATTGTTAAGTGGGAGATTACAGAACATTTTGAGTTCCAAATAAACTGTCTTGAAATTGTATTTATAGTTTAAAAAAGAAAGTACTGTTTGTATAGGTATCATCTGATATAAAAAAAGAACTATGGAAATTATTAGTACATTCATTTTTAACATTTTTAGATAATACCTCTTATGTCCTATAAGACTGGACCGTAATTCATTTTAAATATACTGTAGTAAAATTTATTTCCAAATATCAGTTTTTCTTGGTACAACTGAAATGATAAGTTTGAGCCCAAAGAAGAGTCTTAGCAGGGGGATTTATATCTTCAGATTTTTAAAAATGTAATTTAAAATGTAAACTTTTGTGGTAACACTCTAGCTCTTTCAAAAGATTATGGATGATATGAACGCTTGTTGGAAAAAGAAAGAAAAATCATCGGCATAGGCTGCCAGATTGTGTTCTTCATGATTGATATGTACGCTGCATGTATTGGGGTTTAATCCCACAGAATTCAAGAAAGCTTCTGATGAAATAACAAAACTGGTGAGGGGAGATTCCTGCCTTGTGTCACTGTTCAAAACAAATGACAATGAGAGTAGACTGTTAATCCTAACTCTTGCAGACCGGTGACAGTAAGACCCCATACACACTATCCAACTTTTGTTGTCAGATTTCCTCCAGATTTACCAAAACTATGTAGTGTAAGGGCCTGCCTGATTGCATGCAAATTGAAACTCTTAAGGTTTGACCTCATATTACATGGTTTTGGTAAATCTGAAGACAAAAATCAGCAGAAAATCGAATAGTGTGTATGGGGTCTAAGGCCCCTTTCACACAGCCGTGTGTGGGGTCCGCTTTGGTCAGCGGGGATCGCTCCACTGATCTCCGCTGAGCCGGCAGATGACAGATCAGTCTCCACTCACTGTGTAGAGACAGATCTGTCAGAGCTCCGCTCTCCTCTATGGGAAATCGGATGAAAACGGACCGTCTGTCTCTTTTCATCTGATCCAATCCTCAGACAGATGGAAAAACAAGGTTTCCATCCATTGGGATTTACGGTACAGAATCCGATCGGAGAGCGGCGGGTGTCAGCTGACATGTCACCGCTGACATCTGTCGCTCCATAGAGGTGCATGGAGCGTCCGTTCAGGTCCGCCTGAACGGACAGACAGACCTGAACGGAGCAGCCGTATGAAAGAGACCTAAGGCACTAATCATATTAAGTATTCTTGGTCCAAAATCATAATGGAATAGAATTATCTTAAGGAACCAGGGGTGAACAAGTTGGATATGACGAAATGCTCCAAGGGTAGTGACTACACGGCAACTTTGAGGGAACTGGATGTGTGACCGGAGCAGCATGATGCAAGTCGGTCTGGCGGCACAGTAACGCACCAGTAACCTAGTTATTATGTGATATGTTGGCTGTTAAAATGTACGAGCAATACCTTATTCAATAAGTGTTTTATACTAAGTGGTATGGTGTTGCACTATGAGGAGTTTTTTTTGTTCCCATACATGAGCGGAGACTCCATATAGACTAATATAGGAGTGGAGGAATTGCCTTGCCTGAAAGATTGACGCCTATATTGGATGGTCTATGCTGGTTTTTCATTGACGTTTGGTGAGCCTCAGTATTATTGGGTGATGGGAGACACTGGTGCACGGTGAAGGAAGGCTTAAGGGTGTCTGTTACATCCACACATACACTGTCTGATCACGGATGTTTTCTGGACTATCTTTGAATGTTGGAATATATATTCACTATTTTATGAACTATTTTCATGAACTATTTCTCAAGGGTGTTATTTAAACACTTGCGCTGCTGTGAATCATTTGTGCACGTTATGAATTCACTGTGTTTTATGTTTTATTATTATTAGGCAGCTGCTATTATCATTATTGATTGATTTTTTTTGTATTATTTGTTTGGCGCGGTGCTATATATATATACATTTTTATTGTTAGAAGAAAACCTGTTAGAGTCTGCAAAAGACTTGAGACTGGGGCAGAGGTTCACCTTACAGCAGGACAACGACCCTACACATACAGCCAGAGCTGCAATTGAATGGTTTCGATCAAAGCATATTCATGCGTTTGAATGGCCCAGTCAAAGTCTAGACCTAAATCCAATTGAGAATCTGTGGCAAGACTTGAAAATTGCTCCCATCCAATCTGACAGAGCTTGAGCTATTTTGCAAAGGAGAATGGGCAATAATGTCTCTAGATGTGCAAAGCTGGTAGAGACATACTCAAAAAACTTGCAGCTGTAATTGCAGCGAAAGGTGGTTCTACAAAGTATTGACTTGGGGGCTGAATACAAATGCACACCACACTTTTCTGATATTTATTTGTAAAAAATGTTGAAAACCGTTTATCATATTCCTTCCACTTCGCAATTATGTGTCACTTTAACTTTATCTATAACATAAAATACATTTACATTTTTGATTTTAACATGGCAAAATGTGGAAAATGTCAAGGGGTATGAATACTTTTTCAAGGCACTGTATTACCAACATTAAATAATAATTAAAAAAAAAAGTAAAGCCTTATTTTTCATTTGTTTTTGTTTCAGCGGCTTAGTAGATGCCCCTTACTTATTCTTATGTGGAAGTGCAGTGTTAATTTTGATGTCAAATTTCGATTTTGTTTTAGTCATAGTGTTTTGACTAGAATGCCATTTTAGTTTTTTTCATAGTTTAGTCATCTGCAATTGTTTTAGTCGTATTTTAGTAGTGTTAATTTCATTGACAAAATGAACACTGGTGTATACAGGGCCGTAAATAATTTTTCTTCCGGGGGGGGGTTCAGGTCTTTCAAACTCAAAGGCATCATTTACACGTATGTTGGAGGAGGTACAGTAAAAACATGTGACAGCAAATTGGGGCCATGAGGCTTTGCAATGCAGCGTAGCAAAAATTATCCCCATTCAACTGAATAGAAGGCAATTCATGTGGCTGTGGTACAGTAATGTATTCATTAGTACAGGAAGCTGCTCCTGAGCTACCCAGTTTTTTTTAATTCAGCCTGCTGGGTTGAACTAAAACAAATTTACCGTGTGAACCAGGCTTTAGATCTCATTCATATGTTCTAAATGGCCATGGAGTGGCAAGTATACCATGAATACCTACAGCCGGGATCCCAGATGATTTTTTTGTTAGCTGCTCAGTCTGTTCACCTGAGTGATGGGCCGAAAAAGCCAAGACTGTCCACTACTGTTAACATGTATCTGCACATCTAGTGGTCCCCGTGGTTAAGCTCTGGGGGACAAAACGAAACACATTAGGGGTGAGGCCTGGCAGGAGCCCATGCTGAGGTTGTCTCTCCCATCACTACTACACTACAATAGGACTCTGTGGATGCGTGGCACCAGGGATTTTTTTTCCGCTCTTCCCTTCAGTGACTAAAGGAGCTGGGATGAGCTCCATCCCTCGCCGGCACTCCCGCAGCACATGTGGTATCATCTACATTACTCCTCACCATGGGCGCCCGCAGAATTTTTTTCAGGGGGGGCATCATTTTAAGGGCACCCATGCTCCGCCCCTTTTGACAATGTCGTGAAGGGGAGGGGCTTAATCATTATCACATTAAGCACAGTTATGCCCATATGGATCCCCCTTTAGAGCAGGCCAGGCCACATATATCTTTCCATGGGAAAATAATATGTGTGTATTATATAAGAGATAATTCATCTTCCCTTTGTATTGGAAGTTACTCAGGCCAGGCGTACCATGCATGGGCGTCCGCAGAACTTTTTCCAGGGGGGGCATAATTTCAAGGTCATCCATGCTCTGCCCCTTTTTGACCATGTCATAATTACATTATCACGGTCAGAGACTGCAGACGTAGTAAAGGAGATGGTCAGAGACTGCAGACATGATCCAGGAGATGGTCAGAGACTGCAGACGTGATACAGGAGATGGTCAGAGACTGCAGACGTGATACAGGAGATGGTCAGAGACTGTAGACATGATCCAGGAGATGGTCAGAGACTGCGGACCTGATACAGGAGACGGTCAGAAACTGCAGACATGGTACAGGAGACAGTCAGAGACTGCAGACATGGTACAGGAGACGGTCAGAGACTGCGGACATAGTACAGGATATGGTCAGAGACTGCGGACATAGTACAGGAGATGGTCAAAGACTGCAGACATGATCCAGGAGATGGTCAGAGACTGCAGACGTGATACAGAAGATGGTCAGAGACTGCAGACATGATCCAGGAGATGGTCAGAGACTGCAGATGTGATACAGGAGATGGTCAGAGACTGCAGACATGATCCAGGAGACGGTCAGAGACTGCGGATATGATACAGGAGACGGTCAGAAACTGCAGACATGGTACAGGAGACAGTCAGAGACTGCAGACATGGTACAGGAGACTGTCAGAGACTGCGGACATGGAACAGGAGACTGTCAGAAACTGCATACATGGCTCAAGAGGATAAGGACCTAGTGGGGTACCCCTGATCTGATCCCTGATTCCAGGGGGGGGGGCAATTGCCCCCCCTTGCCCCTACCTGTGGATGCCCATGCTCCTCACATCGATTGAGCCTGAGTGTCAAACTAACAAACCATGGGTCACAGTGGTTATCTGCTGTTACGGAAATTTTGGACCTTGGATGCAGAGAGATTTTATCCAAGGGCAAAAATGTATCCCCACCTGCAGGTAACCACTGGATGTGTGGATACATGTGGATACATGTTTACAGCAGTAGACAGCCTTGGCTCTTTTCAGGCCATCACTATATTTGCCGCACCATGGTCATGTAAGATGTATGAATGAGGCCCAAGACTGGATTTTAGTGAACCTTACTGTGCAACCTGAGCAGGTGCAAGGAGCAAGATATTGTGGTAGGCAGTAAATTCAGAGATTTATTCAAACCTTCAAGAACTGTGTCCTAAGAAATTTTATGAAATGTTTTAAGAGATTAAGAAAAAAATTGTGCACTGCCTATCACAGGATGGTGTCTTTGCACCTGGTCAATAAGGTTGGCTTTTATTCCTTAAATTGTAGTAACCCCTGCTTTTGAACTTGTACCTACAAGTAAGCCTATAATAACGCTGACCTATAGGTACAGTGAATATCTCCTAAATAGAGTTGAGCGAACACCTGGAAGTTCGGGTTCTGCTGGTCCGTCCGAACTTCGGGACAAAGTCCGGGTCCGGGTCCGGACGGAACCCGAACGATCGGGCTTCAAGCCTGCCTGGTCGTCTTGGGCTTGAAGGTCCACAAGCGAGTTGAGATAAATCCTCTATAAGTGACATGGATATCCAGTCGCAATAATATCCGAATGAACATCCATGTTCAAGTTTTCGTCCCCAATGATGTTAAATTCCTTATTTTCGGTTGGAATAACTGGTCCACGTTTCTGTGGTAGGACACTATCCGTCACGTGTTAAAAAAAGAATTAGAGAATTTTGTAAAGTATTTTAAAGAATCCTGTGTCAAGAACTTCCAAACTTATTTAGAGACTTAAATGACGGATGGTGTTATAGAACGAGGAACGTGGACGAGTCCAACGTGTCATTCCAAGTG
>BLSH010266667.1:992222-1003263 GCA_018402905.1 Glandirana rugosa | reverse complement strand
ATATGAATCTGTACACGTCAAAGCAAGACTTAAACAAAAAGCAGTCTCAAGCCTTATAAGCAATTAAGTCTTTGTAGGCTTATTGCTTTTTGGCAAAGTGCTTAAAAAGGCTTTTGTTTAAAAACTTTTCTTGTTTTTAGACTTTTTATCATTTAGGCTTTTTTTGTTTTTGGGTTTTAAACTTTTAGGCTTTTATTCTTGTTTTTAGACTTTTAAGTTTTTCGAGTCACCAGGTTTCAGGAAAAAAGACTAATCTCGTTTAAAACGTAGAGTAAACCTTTGGTTCCTAGGTCTCATACCTCCTTCTTACCTCTCCGTGTGTGACGTTCTACGAACTTCAGACTGTGGAAACTTCACACTGGACTTCAAGCATCTTGCAGTGTGTGCCTCTCCATTCTTCCTCCATACTCTGGATCCTTGGTTTCCAAATGAGATGCAAAATTTGCTCTAATCAGAAAAAAGGACTTTGGACCAC
This sequence comes from Glandirana rugosa, assembly GCA_018402905.1. NCBI lineage: Eukaryota > Metazoa > Chordata > Amphibia > Anura > Ranidae > Glandirana > Glandirana rugosa. The sequence goes on along the minus strand of BLSH010266667.1, from coordinate 1,002,788 downwards.
TGAGCTTTTTGAATTTTCAGATTTTTGTTCTTATTTTCGGATTTTCAAATTTTGGGTTTTTGTTTTTTTCGGATTTACTATTTTTCAGATTTTTGTTCTTTTCAAAAATTTGTTTTCGGAAAAATTCGTGAAACGGTTTTTCGTTATTCGGATGTTTCTGAATTAACGAATATTCCGAACTCTGACGAAAAACAAATTCAGAACGAAACTGCACATGTCTAAGTATAACATGCTTCTGAGGTTGTTTGTTGTTCAGGATCGGCTTGACAAGAGGAATACGACATTTGCAGCCCATGTCCAGGATCCGTCTGTGTGTGGTGGCTCTTGATGCACTGACTCCAGCCTCAGTCCACTCCTTGTGAAAGTCCCCAAAAACTTTAAATGGCCTTTTCCTGACAATCCTCTCCAGGCTGCGGTCATCCCTGCTGCTTGTGAACCTTTTCCTTACACACCTTTCCCTTCCACATAACTTTATATTAATGTGCTTTGATACAGCACTTTGGGAACATCCAACTTATTTTGCAATTGCATTTTGAGGCTTTCCCTCCTTATGGAGGGTGTCAATTATGGTTTTTGCAGGTGTTATGGCTTAATTAGATGCTTAGAGTGGGACACTTTGAGCCTAGAATATTGCACCTTTTCACAATATTCTAATTTTCTGAGATTGTGGATTTGGGGTTTTCATGAGCTGTAAGCCATAATCATCACAATTATGACAAATCACGGCTTGAACTATCTCAAATATTAGTTTCACCTTTTAAGTTGCATTACTGAAATAAATGAACTTTTGCACGATATTCTAATTTTTTCGAGTATCACCTGTATAATTATTATTATAATAATAATAAAAACCATAATAATAGTTATAAACTACTAAGTTATAGGTAGGCATTGGAATTTCCTTTCAAATTTGGCTGTTAGTGAACGTAATGAATTATTAACCATTATTATAGTTTTTATTATTATTATTATTTGTTAATAATAAATAATAATAATAAAAATTATAATAATAGTTATAAACTATTAAATGAGTTAGGTATTGGAATTTGCTTTCAAATTTGTCTGCCTGTTAGTGAATGTAATTAATACGAATTTTCAAAATAACGAATACTGCATCTATACGAATGGAATGAACTGAAATAACATTTTTCCAAATTCCCGATAATAGCGAATACTGCATCTATACGAATTGAACAAACCAAATTCGAATGTTTCCAAATTCACCAATTACCGAAAATAACGAATACCACATCTATACGAATGGAGCAAACCGAATTCGAATTTTTCCGAATTATCGATAATAACGAACACCGCATCTATACGAATGGAATGAGCTGAATTTGAATGTTTCCGAATTTATTTGAAATAACTAATTTCTATCATAACGAAAAATCCAAAAAACGAAAAAAAAAAAAAGAAAAAAAAAAGAGTTTTTCAGCCGTGCGCATGTCTAGTTATACTTACCTGCTCTGTGTAGTTGGTTTTGCACAGAGCAGCCTGGATCCTCCTCTTCTCGGGTCCCTCTTCGGTGCTCCTGGCCCTTCCCTCCTGGTTGAGTGCCCCCACAGCAAGCAGCTTCCTATGGGGGCACCTGAGCCCCAACTCCGTGTGTCCATTCAGACATGGAGCCTTGGTTCGGCCCCGTCCCTCTCTCTCCTGATTAGACTAATTGACTTTGATTGACAGCAGCGGGAGCCAATGGCGCTGCTGCGTGGTCTCAACCAATCAGGAAAGAAGAGTCCGAGGCAGTCGTGCACATCGCTGGATAGAGAGGGGGCTCAGGTAAGTATTAGGGGTTGCTGGGGAGGCTGTTACCCACAGAAGATTTTTTACCTTAATGCATGGAATGCATTAAGATTAAAAAAAAAAAACCTTCTGCCTTTACAGCCACTTTAAGCCTGGCACACACAGAATGAATATCGCCCGGTTCAACAGACATGTGGCCCATGTGTATGTCAGCCTGGTCGGCTTCTGTCGAATGGGCATGCTTGAAAAAAACCAATATCTGATCCCATTGGCTGCCAGCGCTGACCGATGTGTTCTGGCAGAACACAATAGCTCAGCGGGGAATATATTTTTTACTTTTTGCTATAATACATATCCAAAAAAATGTAAAAAAAAAAAAATTCTTCCTCAGTTTAGGCCGATATGTATTCTTCTACATATTTTTGATAAATAAAATCACAATAGGCTTATATTGATTGGTTTGTGTAAAAGTTATCGCGTCTACAAACTATGGGAATAGATTTATGTAATTTTTATTTATTTTTTTCTAATAATGGCGGCAATCTGCGATTTTTATCGGGACAGCGATATTGCAGTGGACATATCGGACACTTTTTTGGGACCAATGACATTTATACAGCGATCAGAGCTTTAAATAGCCACCGATTACTGCATAATGTGACTGGCACAGAAGGGGTTAAACTGTAGGGGGCGATCAAGGGGTTACGTGTTCCCTCACTGTGTTCTAACTGTATGGGGGCTGGGTTGGCAGGGACATGACAGATCTAACTGTTCCTGATCACTGGGAACAGTAGATATGTGACATGTCCCCTGACAGAACGGGGATCCGCCGTGTTTACATCGGCAGATCCCCGTTCTGCCTCTGTCACAGGCGATCGCGGGTCCCCGGTGGACATGGAGTCTGGTCGACCCTAGGGCATGCTCATGCAGCGTGCGTGAGAGTGTGCCGCCAGCGGCATGCTCCCGCCCGCAACTGCACGAGCTGCCGCACAGCTACGGCGATTTGCGCAGGAGAGCTGACCTGCCGCCGTATAATGATGGCAGCTGGTCAGCAAACTAAAAAAAAAAGAACCTCAATGTGAAGCAGGCTGTGCGCCTGTTTCTGTCCCATAGACCTGCTGCTTTCGGCCCATGCCCTGGAGTTATGTGGGATTTAGAGCAAAAAAGCTGTGGGACTCAGCTGGGTCCTATATACCTGAGGTGTCTGCTCATGCACAAGATTTATGCAGATATTGCTCTGGAAAGGTCATCCTCACCTAACCAAGGATACAAGAGGTGGAATTATTTTTTGAAAAAAAAAGTGCTTATTGTTAAAAAAAAAAAAATCTAATTGAGGGAGGAGGCAGAGTGACATTAAATTTTATAGATAGGCAACTCCTATCCTCATATTGATTAGTGGCTCCAAATTAATAATAACTACTGTACTGCAGTAGGGGACAGACCCAAAAAATACACTCAGCATCTTTCCAAATAATGGTTCTGGTTTATTATGACACAATTGAAGGTTTTTATACACATGATTACATATAACATTAATATTACAAATGTACTTGTATGGTAACAAGGGGCGTAACATAGGCAGGCTAATTCTAATCACGACTCGAGAGAATGCAAACATTATTAGTGCCGTGTGCACAGAGAGTGCAGTGTGCAATACATACAAAATAGAAAACAATTATATACAGAACTTACAAATTTCCTTTACACAGAGTAAAGGAAGTCATATTCATGGGTGAAGGTCCAAATTGACCCTCGTATGTGTATATCCATACCATACCATTGTGACCATTGACAGGTAATCTGAATAACATTGATTACAGTGCCTTGAATAAGTATTCATACCTCTTGAAATTTTCCACATTTTGTCATTTTACAACCAAAAATGTAAAGGTATTTTTATTTTATTGGGATTTTATGAGATAGACCAACACAAAGTGGCACATAATTATAAAGTATAAGGAAAATGATAAATGGTTCTCAAAATTGTTTACAAATAAATATGTGAAAAGTGCAGCGTGCATTTGTATTCAGCCCCAGAGTCAATACTTTGTAGAACCACCTTTCACTCCAATTACAGCTGCAAGTCTTTTTGGGGGGATGTCTCTACCAGCTTTGCACATCTAGAGAGAGACATTTTTGCCCATTCTTCTTGGAAAAATAGCTAAAGCTCAGTCAAATTGGATGGAGAGCGTCTCTGAACAGCAATTTTCAACTCTTGCCACAGATTCTCAGTTGGATTTAGGACTGGGCCGTCTTTAATATTGACTGGACCATGGGCAAACATTTTTTGGGCCCCCCCATGCAATTTCGCTCTCCACCTGCTCTGAGACATACAATAAATAGATAGATTCAAAATCAGTTTACTGAATCAGATCAGGCAGTGATTGCAATTGGTTGCCAGAGGTTACAGTGTATTATTACCGCTCACTGACTGGCTGTTAGAGGTTACAGCACATATTATGACTCATTGATTATTTGCTAGAGGATACAGTGCATGACTTCTGCTTGTTGTTTGGTTGCTAGAGATTTCTGTCTATCTATAATGCTCACTGATTGGTTGATAGAGGTTACTGGACATTATTACTTCTCACTGATTGGTTGCTAGAGGCTACTGCACATTATTACTACTTACTGATTGGTTCCTAGAGGTTACTGCATATCCTTACCGCTCAATGATTGGTTGCAAGAGCTCAGTGCACTGCACATGCTAAAGGTTACAGCACATCATCTCACTGCCTGCACACCATGGACTGGGGAGGTGCGGGGACCCATCAATAGACAGAAAACTCCTAGGAATCCTAGGACTCCTGGGATCAGTGGCAATGATGGGGGAGGAGGGGGGTGATCAGTGACAATGCTCGGGGGGTTGATGGCATTAGTGGTAGTGGTGGCGGGATGGGATTAGTTAGGAGGCAGTACCCTGTGGCAAATTCGGAATCATGTAGAGCAGAGCTGTAAATCTTTCTACACTGACCACCAACGTGAGGGGGATTTTCCACTGACCACGATGTAACAAAGGGATTTTACGCCACCCACCAATATATAGAGGGATTTCTACAGACACCAATGTAAAAGGAGCATTTACCCCAACCACCAGTATAAAGGGTATAACGTTATACGAGGCAAAGTGATCGATGTATGATACGTGTCGCCTCGCATGCGTTCATTTGCAGTGGACTAAGGTGGAATCCGGTGGAGTTAAAGAAGGGGTCCACAAGTCCTTTACCGGTGGAACAGAAAATGGTGCGTGCCAGCTATTTCCTGCAGAAGATGACACCGGCAGATGATGTGGAAGCATACCTAGGAACTTTTGAAAGAGTCGCTGTTCGAGAAGGATGGCAAAAAGTGCAATGGGCAGGACTACTGGCGCCTATTCTGACAGAACTCCAAAAGGCCTATTATGACCTGGAATCAGAGGTTGCCAAAGATTATGAGACTCTGAAAGTGGACATGCTTGCACACATGGGCGTCACCATTGCAGTCCGGGCTCAATGGGTGCATCGCTGGTCATACAATACTGACAAGCCACCCCACTCACAAATGTTCGATTTGATACACCTCACCAAAAAATGGCTGCAGCCAGAGACTTTGTCGGGCCCTAAGATTGTGGAGCGTGTGGTAATGGACCACTATTTATGGGCACTCCTTGATACTTTGAGGAAGTGGGTCAGCCATGGGGACCCTAAGACTGCAAACCAGCTGGTGGACTTGGTGGAGAGATATACTGCTGCTGAGGTCTTGTTTAACCCATCCGTGCACCTCTCCAATGTATCTAGGGGTGAAAAATGCCCAGAGGATCCAGTAAGACAGTTCCAGGGTTCAAGGGCATGGGAAGAAATTACAAGTCTGCCACAGATAATGAGACTATAGGCTCAGGTCTTGGAGACTGGCAAAAATAGGTCAGGAAGGTCTCTGAGGCAGTTTAAAGGGCTAGGTACAGAACATATAAAATGTTATCGCTGCCATGCATTTGGTCATATTGCTGCTGTTCCCTAAATGATGAACCAATGCAATGTGATAATGCAAAAACGCATGTCTCTTTTTGCACAGGTAGCATGTACTGCAACGTGTCAGGAAGGCATGGAAAAGCAAATGTGTGTAATTTCAGTTGATGGAAAGCCAGTCACAGCTCTGCTAGATTCTTGTAGTGTGGTGACCTTAGTTAAAGGTGATTGTGTAAATCCTGCCAAGTTACACTCTAGCACTATTGGGTTTTTTTGCATACATGGTGACACATGATTACCAGGCTGTTGTAGTTGAGATTGATACCCCTTGGGGCATGGTGACACATTCAGTAGGGGTGGTACCTTCACTGCTTCATGAAGCCCTAGTGCAGTGGTTCTCAACTCCTGTCCTCAGGACCCACTAACAGGCCAGGTTTGTAAGATAACTGAAATACATTACAGGTGATATCATTTGCTGCTCAGTGATTGCAGTATTCAAGGTACTACTAAAAATCTGGCCTGTTAGTGGGTCCTGAAGACAGAAGTTGAGAACCACTCTCCTAGTGGGAAGAGATTTTCCCCACTTTTGGAGTTTATGGGAAAACAAAAGGAGTCAGGAGGACAGAGCTCCCCCTGCTGGGGAAACACGGGAACTCACACCTGATCCTCTGGATTGCCAGATTGAAAGGAAAGCTGTTGGCGTGTCCAAGGAAGAGGAAGATCCTTTCCCTTTTTCTGTAATGGTTGAGGAGCAGGATGAGCTGGAATCCAGCCCCCAGCTGGAGGTTAATGAACAAGAAGTTATCTCTGACTGACCTTATAGAAGCGTCATTGAGCATATCTCATTGATGCAAGATAGAATCGCTGCTGCTATGCCGCTGGTACGGGAACATATGGAGCAAGCCCAGGAGGCTCAGAGAAGGATTTATAATCGGGTGCCAAAACCCGGATCTTCAGCCCTGGTGATAGAGTGCTGGTACTGTTCCCCACAGTCGAGAGTAAATCCCTAGCAAAGTGGCAAGGTCCCTTTGAAATTATGGAAAGAGTAGGGGGAAGTAACCTACAAAGTTTACCAGCCAGGGAAAAGGAAACAAGAGCAAATATATCAGGTAAATTTCTTGAAACCTTGGAAGGACAGAGAGACTTTACTGGCAATGCCTACACCCAAAAGGGCATACCCCCTGCGAATCTGAAAGTGCCCATAACTGAAACCTTGTCAGTGGCCCAACAGAAGGAGATGAAATAATTTGCGAGTAAGAATAGAGACTTTTTCTTTCACCGGCCTGGACTGACCACAGTTATACAGTGTGACATAATTACGGAACCAGGTGTCTGCATAAACGTAAAGCCCTATAGAATACCCGAGGCTAGGCGTGAAGCAGTTGCAAATGAAATAAGGAACATATTAGAACATATTATAGCTGGACGTGATAGAGGAATCCCACAGTGACTGGTCCAGTCCCATAGTATTGGTCCCAAAACCAGATGGAACAATAAGGTTTTGTAACGATTTCAGAAAGTTGAACAGCGTGTCCAAATTCGATACGTACCCAATGCCTCGGGTTCGACGAGCTTGTTGACAAGTTGGGTAGTGCCCGGTACATAACGTTAGACCTGACTAAAGGTTATTGGCAGATGCTCCTAACGGAGTCTGCGAAAGAGAAAACTGAGTTTTCCACCCCCAAGGCGCCCTTCCAGTATAAGCGGATGCCTTTTGGCTTGCATGGTACTCCTGCCTCGTTCCAGAGGATGATGGATAAGTCCTTAAGACCACACGCCAATACGCAGTCACCTATTTGGACAACATAGTCATCCACAGCCCAGATTGGGAATCCCATTTGCCCCAGGTGCAAGCAGTAGTAGATTCTCTTAAGAAAGCAGGACCCACTGACAACCCCAGAAAGTGTGCCATAGGCTTGGAGGAGGCCAAATACCCTGGCTATATTATTGGTCGGGGGCTGATGAAACTTCAGATCAATAAAATTGAGGCAGTTCAAAAGTGGCCGCAGCCTATAAATAAAAAGCAAGTTTGTGAATTCATTGGGATCACAGGATACTACAGGCATTTTATTCCCAGTTTTGCCACCATTGCAGCCCCCCTGACAGATCTGATGAAAGATAGGAGGGTCGGGATATGTAACGTTATATGAGGCAAGGTGATCGATGGGCGATACATGTCGCCTTGCATGCATTCATTTGCAGTGGACTAAGGTGGAATCCGATCCGGGTTTTACCAGCCATCTTGGCAGGGTTGGTTCCAGACCAGATTTAGTGGTCCACCATCAGATGGTTTAAATAATCAGGAGAGCAGAGTTGTGCTCTGACCTGGGACTCAGAAGCCATCAGTCTGAGAGGGCTGACATATGAAAGTTTGCCATCTGAAAGAAGCCCTGCACCACTCAGGAAAAACTGAAATGTTTAGTTAGTGCCTGGGTGGCAAGGATTTATTTTCTGTTTTGTTTATTTGATTTATACATGCAACCTTTTAAATAAACCTGGCTACAAGCCAGATTTTAAGCAAACCGGCCGTTTGGACTGCATTTTCCCAGGGAAGGTGATCCCCACTGAGCTAACCCCCCACAGGGGGAATATACAATGATCTCCATGTAAGAAGGGGAATTTACACTGACAACCATATTCGAGGAGATTTGTACTGACCACCAATGTAAGGTGAAACTTCTACACCAATCACCAATGTTAGGGGGGATTTACACTGACCACCAATGTAAAGGGGGATTTACACTGACCACCAGTGTAAGGGCAAGTCTGCACTTGCCACCAATGTAAAGGGAAATGTACAATGATCGCCAATATAATGAAGAATTTACACCGACAACCAATGCAATAGGGGATTATAGATCAACGACCAATAAATGGGGATTTCTGCACTGGCCACCAATGTAAGGGGGGATTTACCCTCACCACCAATTTAAAGGGGGTTTCCACGTGGACCACCAATGTAAGGGAGGATCTGAAACTGACCACAAATGCAAGTTTGGATTTTTTTACTTATTACCAATATAAAGAGGAGTTTCTATACTGGCCCTGTAAAGAGAGATTTACACTGCCCACTAGTGTGAATGGAAGGATTGTACACCAAGTAATGAGAAGATTTACACTGACCACCAATGTAACTTACACTGACCACCAATGTAACTAAGACATTTAGCCTGCATTCACATTTGTGTGTGTAGGGAACGCATGCAAAATCGCTTTCCTGACACCATAAAAATGTGCTGCCCTTTAGCAGATACACAGCAGTGGCATTAATTGTCAATGACACCCTCAAACATCGGCTGAGTTGTGCGTATTCACATACACCAAAATTCATGGTGCTGTGGCACCATGTTATTTTAAAAAGGGTTCCACCTCCAATTTGCTTACCTTTGCAGAAAAGGCTGATGTTAGACTTAATGACCACAGTTGTAGGCAGGACTTCCAAGCATGCCTCTTTACCTCCCCATTGGGCAGCATTCAACAGAGGTGATGGTGGATGTGACCCCAGGGGGGCATGATATATACATATGAATTTCGACTCTATTTACATATCAATGCAGCCAGTCCGCCGCTATTTACATATCAATGCAGGTTATTTACATGTAAATACAGGTTCTGGTGGTGAGTCATCTGTACATGGCAATAAGGCAGAGCTGGGCAGCATTAGTAACAGAACTTCACACTGAGTTATCGGGACACAGCACAGGACTAAAACTTCAAGGGACAAGGACATTTAAACTTGTATAGTTGGCAAGTATGAGGCAGCTGCTTTGGGCCTTACAACAATGATTGGGCCCAGGGCAGCTGCCCCTTTTGCCCTGCCTTAAAGATAGCCCTGACTGGGCCATTCTAACACATGAATACACTTTGATCTAAACCATTCTATTGTAGCTCTGGCTGTATGTTTAAGGTCATTGTTCTGCTGGAAGGTGAACCTCTGCCCCAGTCTCAAGACTTTTGCAGACTCTAACAGGTTTTCTTCTAAGATTGCCCTGTATTTGGCTCCATCCATCTTCCCATGAACTCTGACCAGCTTCCCTGTCCCTGCTGAAGAAAAGCATCCCCACAACATGATGCTGCCACCGCGTTTCACGATGGGGAGGGTGTGTTCAGGGTGATATGCAGTGTTAGATTTCCGCCACACATATCGTTTTGCTTTTAGGCCAAAAAGTTCAATTTTGGTCTCATCTGACCAGAGCACCTTCTTCCAAATGTTTGTTGTGTCACCCACATGGCTTCTCACAAACTGCAAATGGGACTTCTTATGGCTTTCTTTGAACAATGGCTTTCTTTTTTCCACCCCTCTATAAAGGCCAGATTTGTGGAGTGCACAACTATTAGCTGTCCTGTGGACAGATTCTCCCACCTGAGCTGTGGATTTTTGCAGCTCCTTCAGAGTTACCGTGGGCCTCATGGTTGCTTCTCTGATTAACCACTTGACCACTGGGCACTTAACCACTTGACAACTGGGCACTTAAACCCCCTTCCTAACCAGACCAATTTTCAGCTTTCAGTGCTCTCACATTTTGAATGACAATTACTCAGTCATACTACACTGTACCCAAATGAAATTTTCGTCCTTTTTTTCACACAAATAGAGCTTTCTTTTGGTGGTATTTAATCACCACTGGGGTGTTTATTTTTTGAGCAATAAATGGAAAAATACAGAAAATTTTGTAAAAAAATGCATTTTTCTTTATTTCTGTTATAACATTTTGCAAATTAGTAATTTTTCTTCGTAAATTTTGGCCAAAATTTATACTGCTATATGTCTTTGGTAAAAATAACCCAAATTAGTGTATATTATTTGGTCTTTGTGAAAGTTATAGAGTCTACAATCTATGGTGCCAATCACTGAAAATTGATCACACCTGATGCA
>BLSH010266667.1:973659-987577 GCA_018402905.1 Glandirana rugosa | reverse complement strand
TAGCTCTCCCCCTGCAGGTTAACCCCTTCACTGCCAATGACATTTATACAGTAATCAGTGGACATTTAAATTTCTGATCGCTGAATAAATGTCATTGGTCCCAAAAAAGTGTCAAAATGTTCCGACATGTCCCCCCCCCAATATCGCAGTACCGCTAAAAATCGCAGATCGCCGCCATTACTAGTAAAAAAAATAAATAAATAAAAACCCCAGAAATTAATTATCATCATCCGTAAACGCGGCCACTTTTGCGCAAACCAATCAATAAACGCCAATTGCAATTTTTTTTATCGCAAATATGAGGAATTATATAAAATCGGCCAAAAACGGTGAAAAAAATGTTTTTTTTATATTTTTTTTTGGATTTGAATTTTAGCAAAAAGTAAGAAATTTGGGTTTTTTTGCAAAATGGTCGCTCTTCTTTTGTTTATAGCGGCGATAAGAAATGACGCAGAGGCGATCAAATACCACCAAAAGAAAGCTCTATTTGTGGGAAAAAAAGGACACAAATTTTGTTTGGGTACAACATCGCACGACCGCGCAATTGTCAGTTAAAGCGACGCAGCGCCGAATCGCAAAAAGTGCTCTGGTCCTAAAGTGCAAAATTCTTCCGGGGCTGAAGTGGTTAATCACCATTGAAGTTTTTATTCTTTGCGCTATAAATGGAAAAAGACAGAAAATTTGGTACAAAAAATGCATTTTTCTTTGTTTCTGTTATAAAATTTTGCAAATTAGTATTTTTCTTCATAATTTTTGGACAAAATGCATACTGCTATATATCTTTGGTAAAAATAACCCAAATAAGTGTATATTATTTGGTCTTTGTGAAAGTTATAGAGACTACAAGCTATGGTGCCAATCACTGAAAATTGATCACACCTGGTGTACTGACGGCCTATCTGATTTCTTGAGACCCTAACAAGCCAGGAAAGTACAAATACCCCCCAAATTACCCATTTTTTGAAAGTAGCCAGTCCAAAGTATTTAGTAAAAGGCATGGCAAGTTTTTTGAAGTTGTAATTTTTTCCCACAACTCTTTGCAAAGTGAAGATTTTTTTTTTTTGTTTCATTTTCTCACAAAATTGTCATATTAACGGGTTATTTCTCACACCCAGCATATGCAAATCACAAATTACACCCCAAAACACAATCTCCTGCTCCTCCTGAGTATGGCGATACCCCATGTGTGAGACTTTTACTTAGCGTGGCCACATACAGAGGCCCAACATTCAGGGAGCACCATCAGGCGTTCTAGGGACATAAATTACACATATAATTTCCTGACTACCTCTTGCACTTTTGAAGGTCCTGGAGCACCAGGACAAAGGAAACGCCCAAAAAATGACCCCATTTTGGAAAGTAAATACCCCAATGTATATTCTAGGAGGCATAATGAGTCTTTTGAACATGTCATTTTTTCCACAAGTTTTTTAAAAATGTGGAAAGAAAATGAAAACCCATTTTTTTGTTGTTGTCCATTTATACAATATTTCTAACACACTGCATGTACCTAGCAAAAATGACACCCCAAAATATATTCTGCTACTCCTCATGAGTATGGCGATACCACATGTGACACTTTTATACAGCCTGGCCACATACAGAGGCCCAACATGCAGGGTGCACCATCAGGCGTTCTAGGGGCATACATTTCAAATCTAATTTGACTACCTTTTACACTATTGTGAGGCACTGTAGTGGCACGGATGGGCACTGTAATGGCATGGATGAGAACTGATGTGGTATGGATGGGCATAAATGAGCACGAATGGGGGTGGATGAGCCGTGGATGGGGATGACTGAGCACAGATGGATGGGTGAGCACGGATGGATGGGTGAGCACGGGTGCATGGGTGAGCACGGGTGCATGGGTGAGCACGGGTGCATGGGTGAGCACAGATGCATGGGTGAGCATGCATGGATGGGTGGAGCACTGATGCATGGCTGAGCATGGATGCATGGGTGAGCATGCATGCATGACTGAGCACGGATGCATGGATGAGCACAGATGCATGGTTGAGCACAAATGCGTGGGTGAGCACGCATGCATGAGTGAACACAGATGGATGGCGGAGCACGGATGCATGGGTGAACACAGATGCATGGCTGAGCCCGAATGCATGGGTGAGCACGAATGCATGGCGGAGCACGGATGCATGGGTGAGCACGGATGGATGAGCATGCATGGATGGGTGAGCACGGATGTATGGGTTAGCACAGATGGATGGCTGAGCATGGATGAGCACGGATGCATGGGTGAGCATGGATTCATGGGTGAACACAGATGTATGGGTGAGCATGGATGAGTGAACACAGATGCATGGGTGAAAACGGGTGGATGGGTGAGCACGGATGCATGGGTGACGGATGAGGCTGGATAGGTGAGCATGGATGAGGTTGGATGGATGAGCATGGATGGGGGGTGCAAACATAGCAGTGCTGTGCGCACTTCAGATCCTGCCCACAGCACTGCTGCTTCTAATCTCTCCCCCCTCTGCTCTCACACTGCACCGATCGGTGCGGAGAGACAAGCCGGATATCCGTCGGCTTGTTTACATCTGATCGGTCCGTTATTTGATGCTGTGAGCGGCCATTTACCATGATCTGTGATGCGCAGGGTCTCCCGGATGCTCCCGGGTACGCGATTCTGGGAGGACGTTACAGTACGCCCTCCCAGAACTGATCCACCTTGCGGCCATGTATTTACATTACACAGTCGGCAAGTGGTTAATGCTCTCCTTGCCCGGCCTGTCAGTTAAGGTGGATGGCCATGTCTTGGTAGGTTTGCAGGATGATGGATTGAACAGTGCTCTGTGAGATGTTCAAAGCTTGGGATTTTTTTTATAACCTAACCCTGCTTTAAACTTCTCCACAACTTTATCTCTGACCTGTCTGGTGTGTTCCTTGGTCTACATGATGCTGTTTGTTCACTAAGGTTCTCTAACAAACCTCTGAGGGTTTTACAGAACAGCTGTATTTATACTGAGATTAAATTACACACAGGTGCACTCTATTTACTAATTAGGTGACTTCTGAAAGTAATTGGTTCCACTACATTTTAGTTAGGGGTATCAGAGTAAAGGAATACAAATGCAAGCCACACTTCTCAGATATTTATTTATAAAAAATGTTGAAAACCATTTATCATTTTCCTTCCACTTCTCAATTATGTGCCACTTTATGTTGGTCTATCACATAAAATCCCAATAAAATACATTTACGTTTTTGATTGTAACATGACAAAATATGGAAAATTTCAAGGGGTATGAATACTTTTTCAAGGCACTGTATCTCATTACAATGGTACTTGAAAGTGGGTGGGATATATAAGGCAGCAAGTGTTGTTCTCCCTGAAGTTTATGTGTTGAAAGCAGAAAAAATGGGCAAGCGTAAGAATTTGTGTGGCTTTGGCCAAGTAATGGCTAGATGACTGGACCAGAGCAACACCAAAGCTGCAGCTCTGATGGAATGTTCCTAGTCTGCAGTAGTCAGAACCCACCAAAATTGGTGCAATGAAGGAGAATCAGCAAACCAGTAACAGGGTCATGGGCAGCCAAGGCTCGCTGATGCACATGGAGGGCGAAGGCTGGTGCGTGTAGTCTGATCCAATAGAAGAGCTGCTATAGCTAAAAATTGCTAAAGTTAATGCTGGTTTTCATAGAAAGGTGTCAGCACACACAGTGCATCGCAGTTAGTTGTGTTTGAGGCTGAGTAGCTACAGACCGGTCAGTGTGCTCATGCAGACCCGTCTCCACAGCTGAAAGCGCCTACAATGGGCACTGATGTGAGCAACAGAACTTGACCACGACGAAGGTGTCCTGGACTGATGAATCATATCTTCTTTTACATCATGTGGATGGCCGGGTGTGTGCATCATGTTTCTGGAGAAGAGATGGCATCACGATGCAGTATGGGAAGAATGTGGGCCAGTGTAACACTTTGGGAAATGTTCACTGGCAAACCTTGGGTCCTGACATTCATGTGAATGTTACTTGGCACGTACCACCTACCTCCTACCTAAACGTTGTTGCTGACCGAGTACACCATACGAATTTGGCTAACCCCTCATTATTCAGCCCTCCAGGCCAAGTGGCCCCGGCAACAAAAATCTTCAAAGATGTAGTATTGCGGGATTTGGACCAATTACATATCAAAGGAACTACATGTCGCGGTAACTTCAATGAGGGCCTCAAATCCCTCTGTGAGAAGAAATGTATTAATTATTATTATTATTATTAGAATTTGCCGCAACACATAATTATTTTTGGTTTGGCAATAAGTTCTACAAACAAGAAAAGGGTGTTGCCATGGGGCAAAGTTCGCACCCAGTCTGGCAAACCTTTTTATGGCCAAATGGGAGGAGGACATCGTCTATGCCCTCAGACAACCACAATTGACCCCATGGGCCAGGTACATCGACGACGTCCTCCTCCTTTGGAACAGCACGAAGGAAGAACTAGCAGATTTTTTCAAAATTCTTAACTCTAACGATAGAGGCATCTCCGTCTCGTATGAACACAGTAGAACCAATATTCACTTTTTAGATCTTTAAATCATGATTAAAGATGGTGTCATTTCTACACGGACTTACTTCAAACCAACGGACAGAAACGGCTATATAATCAACAGATAGTTGTCACCATGGCTCATGGCTAAGATCTGTCCCCCAAAGCCAATTCCTGAGACTGAGGAGAAACTGCTCAAATATTCACGATTTTGACCTCCAGGCACAAACCCTGAAAAGCAGATTTCTAGAAAAAGGTTATAGCGATACCAATGTGGATAGTGAGATCAAAAGAGCTCTTGATGTGGACAGAATGACACTATTAGATACAAGACCCAAACCAAGAATGGAAAGGGACGATGAATTTAAGTGGTCATTTTTCACCTCCTTCTCAGTGCATCATAGACAAATTCTTAATATCTTCAAAAAACACTGGAACATCCTGCAAATCGATCGTGTCTTGGGACCCCTCCTACCAGCTCAAGCCAAGGTTATTTTTAGAGGTGCACCGTCATTACGGCATAAGATTGCCCCTAACATTTTTTAACCCCCGTTAAACCAAGTTTATTTCATGATTTAAAAGGTTTTTTTCCGTGCCGAAAATGTAGGGTGTGCAAACTTAACCATTGCCAGAGCAGAAAAATTACACAGTTCACTTCTACGTTGACTAATATTTCCTACTCCATCAGACATTTTTGCACATGTGATACCAAGAATGTGGTCTACCTACTCACATGTCCATGTGGTAAACAGTACGTGGGCAGGACCATTAGGACCTTCTCCGTACGAGTGAGTGAGCACATCACTAACATCATAAAAGGTAAAACCAATCATAGCGCTCCGAAACACTACCTGAAGTTTCACAATAAAAATCCCACTGGTACTACCTTTACTGTCATTGACAGATATGTTCCACTCTGGAGGGGTGGTGACCCCAAAAGGGGGTTGTCCCAGCAAGAGGTACAATGGATGTACTTATTAAAGAGCTTTACCCCACACGGGTTAAACATTGATTGGGACATCAATGCATTTATTAATAAATCATGACCTTTGTGCTCCCGTCTCTGTACAAAAAAGATTTCTCTGCTCCAAAAACCTTCTGTCTTTGAAGTTTATACGTGTTGAATATGGTCATTGAGATACATATCAGACTATCCCATAGACCTTCCCTTTGAGTTACACCACTGAGTTTGATATAAGCTAGGTCCTATTCCAGAAGGACGGTTTGCTCATGAATTCCTCCAGCTATACTGTGTATTTTTAATTCCTGAGTTTAAACTTTTAAGAAAATATTTATAAAAAATATTTCCAAAAAATGATTTTACACTGTCCAGTTTTAAATTTTTTTATTATTCTCTGCACATTGTACACTTTATACACCCACGACAGAGATCCTTTGTTGTAGACAACTCTGACGAGGGG
Organism: Glandirana rugosa; assembly: GCA_018402905.1. NCBI lineage: Eukaryota > Metazoa > Chordata > Amphibia > Anura > Ranidae > Glandirana > Glandirana rugosa. Next base: position 981,651 of record BLSH010266667.1, on the reverse strand, counting down.
GATGTGGATATATTAAACATTCACACATTTTCACTAACCATGATATTATTAAAGCGGAGTTCTACCCAAAAGTGGAACTTCCGCTTTAAGAGGAGGTGACCCCCTGACATGCCATAATTGGCATGTCATTTTTTTGGGGGTCCACGGTCCACTTCCTCTCCTGGCACCGAGGAGCCGGAAGGAAGTTCACCTTCCCCCCCTCCCTCTCGGCGATCTTCTGGGACACGTCACAGGTCCCAGAAGATAAGCCGAGCCATTCACAAGCCGCAGCGCGACTCGTGCATGCGCAGTGAGCGCCCGGCTTTGAAGCCAAAGCAGGGTGCCCACGCTTGTGATGCCGGCGCCGCCGAGGGGAGGGGGAGACGAGCGAGCCCCCGGGCGGCCACATCGCTGGAACGAGGGACAGGTGAGTGGCCAATTGTTAAAAGTCAGCAGCTACCCCTTTGGTAGCTGCTGACTTTTAACAGGGTGGAACTCCGCTTTAAGCAATACACAAGCTCTATGGTGCTATTTGCTTAGATTAGTTAGGTTTTATATGCACTGTATATGTTTTTTATATATATTTTTTGTTTACATCCTCTCTACGATCAGTTCTTCCATCTTACGCTTGAAAGTGAGGCTTGGTTACGCTGTATGCGTACCAGTTTTCTAACGTACGTCACTTCCGCCTGATGTAAGACGCAGGAGGCGGCGATAACGACGGATATGACGCACCTCTTTGGTCCTTCTCCCATTCATTGGAGGAATGACAGTGGTGCGGACGGCGTTGGCGCCGCCCCTAGTGTGTCGTCCTGTGTATGAGATTGGTTCTCTTCGCATCTAATCGTCACTTCCATCGTGATCACTACTCAAACGGAGGCACTAACACGAGATGAGAGGTCTTGCTTCAGGTGCCCCGTTAGTTCTCAGATATTACCATCCACTCGAGCACTTCATAATCACTTTTATTTGATAAAATTATTTACAAACTTTTTATGTTTGCACGGCTGTGCCCTTCCGGTTCCGGCCGGAAGTGCGTCACTGGAACGCACGGCGGTCCGCCCCCAACGGAAGCATGGTCATTCCAATGTTGTTAGCATGGGGTATTTAAGCACAGTGATTTGGGGGGTCAGTAACCCCCAGACAACGTCTGTTTAGACGAAACATATTGGGTGTTGCTGACCCCAGATTACTGCGCCTTCTGAATTTTCACAACTGTTTTATGGATCCTTTTTATGCCGGTTACATATTGATGCTATTTTAAGACTTTTCATTAAACCTATACCTCACACCGGAACATTTTTACACTATGTGGAGCTTTTATCTTTCAACTCAACCAAACTCCCCTTCTGGGGTCTTCTGACCCCTATCGAGCTCTGTACCAGATTGAGCTAATTGTAAGGTGAGACCGAGCCATAGGACAACAAGAACATTCCAGGGACCGCCACCCCAAGGGATGCTGTTAAGGTTCAACGGATACCAGGACTGTGTGACGATTTGCATACCTACCTTGATGTCCAGATCACCTGTATATATTCAGGCTTGAATATATCCAGCATCTGGTAAGCCTTCTCTCTAGACGGGTACGGATTGCACTGAGGGACCCTATTACCTCCTTCCACCATCACTGCATTGTATTCCTTTTGCATTTTAACCTGACCATACAGAAGAATTGTGTATACTGGGACAGTCATATACCCTCCACACTTCTTTCCTGAGAACTATCGCATGAGGTTTGGGACTAACTTTTTGCACCCCCACCGAGATTTCTATGTTTCTATGAGATAAACCTATTGTATCTCCTGAACATTTCTGTGGGATATAGTCCTTTCTCCAGATGGTCATATCATTCCCCGCCCCCCCCCCCTCTTGCCCCCCCCCTTTTTTCATCATCACTGGGCACTGTTATAAGTTAATTGAGATTTGTTTTTATGTATATTGTTTGCACTTTAATTTATATATTGTATGTGTGGTTGCTACTGCAGGGGGCTAGCCGCCTTTTAACTGTACTCACTATACATATCAGTATCATCACTGTAATATTTGCACAATAATCTGTGTGTAGAAAGTGTGGTTGTTATTGTAAGGGTCGTGTCACCTTATAACTCTATTTACATACATACCAAAATAATCACTGCATTATATTATTAGCACTTCCACCACATTCGAGTGTAGCGCCATACGTTTGGTTTAACAACATGTATTCTGCTACATGTTTTTGATTAAAAAAAAAAACATCCCAATAAGCGTATATTGATTGGTTTGCACAAGTTATCTACAAACTATGGGATATTTTTATGGAATTTTTACTAGTAATGGCGGCGATCCGCGACTTATAGCGGGACTGCAATATTGCAGTGTACATATCGGACACCTAACTGACACTTGTTGGCGACCAGTGACACTAATACAGTAACCGGTGCTAAAAAAAATATGCACTGTCACTGTACTAATGACACTGGCTGGGAAGGGGTTAACATCAGGGCGATCAAAGGGTTAAATGTGTTCCTAGGGTTAGGGATGCATTTACTATGGGGAGACAGAGATCTGTGCTCCTACTTAACAGAAACACAACATCACTGCCTTCCCTTGTAACAGAACAGCGATCTGCCTTGTTTACATAGGCAGATTGCTGTTCTGCCTGTGCCTGGAACGATCGGCAGGTCCCGGCAGACATCGTGTCCGCCGGACCCACTGAGTCCAATCACAGCTGGAGCTGGTCACAGTCGGCACGCACCCCAGACCTGGATGTGCAGAATTACGTACCTGTACGTGATTCTGCGCACAGGAGCTGCCGTACATGTACGTGTGAAATGAATGGAGTGACGTCACCCATAGACTTACTATGGGGCTTCCGTTGTTTTCCGTGTCCTCTGCACCCGACTCCACAGCGAGGCCGAGGCTGACAGCTCAGAGTGGGATCGGGTTGGAGCGGCTGCAGAAAAGGTATATCCCTACAGGGCTAGATAGGTTAGTGTTAGAATGTGAGTGTATAGATGTAGGGATTTTAGTTTTAGCATGGACTTCCACTTTAAGAGCCCTTTCACACTGAGGCAGTTTTAAGGCGTTTTAGCGCTAGAAACAGCCCTTGAAAACTGCCTCCCAATGCCGCGCAGCATCTTTGGGGTGGGTTGGGAGCGATGCATATAGCATTCGCAAACCGCCCTGCCCATTGCAATGAATGGGGAGCGTTTCCGAAGAGCCTGAAAAGTCCTTTCAGAAGCGCAGCAACATGAGCATTTTTTAACCCTTTCTGTGGGGCTAAAACCGCTGCTTAAACAGAGGTAAAGCGCGCTAAAACGAGCAGCGCTTTACCGCAAACGGACCGGCAGCCCCAGTGTGAAAGGGGTCTAAGGCTCCATTCACACCATGGCGTTCCGTTTTGCAGACAGAATCATGGCAGGATGCCCTTGCGATTACTTTGAATGGCACCCAAATCGTGCTGTGATTTAGCTGCCCAATTAATCACTGTAAAATTGTGCAAACGGAATCGCGGGGCATCTGCCGCCCAAAAGAAGTTCTCATACTTCTTTTGAATGACACCCAAATTGCAGCGCGAATTTGCTGCCTGGCGAATCTTGGTAGAACCACGCAAACAGAATCACGGGACGCCTGTGGCCCAAAGTACAAAAGCTTCTTTTGGGCGACAGGCGTCCCGTGATTCTGTTTGCGCGCTTTTACTGCCATTTGTCGGGCGGCAAAATCATGGGTGCCCTTCAAAGGGGATTGCAAAGGGCGTCCCACGATTTGCTACGTTTTCGCCCACGAAACGGAATGTCATGGGGTGAATGGAGCCTAAAGGATCAGCTAGTGACGGCTTGGTGCCGGATACCAGAGCGGAGTCCATGGCTCAGTGGGTTATGGCGGGTGGTCACACCGATATGGCGGGTGGTCACGCCAATATGGCAGACGGGTGTGAGGTAGAGATAGATTACAAACTCCTTGAGGAGAGGGAGATGTGAATGCTGGGAATAGGTAATGTGTGCGTTATATAATGGGGTGGGGGATGTTCCTGTCAGGGTGAAGCAGGCTGTAATGGCGCCCCCTGTGGTCAGTGTTTCCTCACATTCCCCTGCCTAATGAGGGGAAATCTCATGGTTTCAGTCAGACATCACCGCCTCCTCACACCGGACTACCATTCTAGGGAGCCGCCTAGAAATGACTGTAAGCCGCTCGCTCTCTGTGTGGCTGATGAGCCCGTTATTTGAGGGACAGGTCAGGGCACACCCGGCGCTCTACAAGCCGCTCCTCGCCATTTCCCGGCTTCTCTCCTCACGTCACGTCAGTAATACATAAAGAATAATAGAGCCCAATATGGAGACCGCGCATCACCTCACCATCACATCCGTCATCCTCCCGCCACCGCGCCTTGCCACGCCACGCCCATTCCCCTTCTACTGCCCCACCCTCCTTGTCTCAGACCCTCTCCTATTGGCTAGGTGGGCTGTCATTTCGGTCAGAGAGCATCCTCAGTAGATGGGGCGGCCGTGCACTGGGCGGGGCCAACCCCCTCATATAATAGGCGCGGAGCCGCCTTCTGTAGGTTCTTTTCGGGTTGTTCTCTCTCGCCGAAAGGAGCGGTGACCGCAGAAACATTCATTTCGCTGTACAGCTCGTTCGCCGGTTCGTCACCATGGCAAATAAGCGCGTTTTCTTCGATGTCACAGCCGATGGCAACTTTATAGGCCGCATCATTATTGGGGTGAGTGGCGGGGGTTTGAATGAATGGTGGCGGCGTTCTCCTGAGGAGAGACAAAGGCCCAGGTCACGTGGTGTGCGGTCTCTTGGGGTGTGTGTATTGGGGGGGGGGTGTTATGGGGTGTGCTGTATTAGGGAAGGGGGGGGGGTTCTCCTGGTATGAATCCCCTTGTGGGTATTGGCTAGAATGGGTTGTGGGTGAGGTGACCCCGGAGGGGGGGGGGGTAGCCTCGGGTTGGCGCGCTCTGCAGCGGCACGCGGCGGGGAATGGTGCAGTGCTGGCGGGCGCTAGGATTCAGGTACAGGGGCTCCGCCAATGGCTGGCGCAGGAAGAGGGCGTGTCTAGCGGACTGTCTCCGCCCTCTTGTGCCGGCTATATTGCGGGGAGGGCGGCCTGGGAGTCCATTTTAGGATGTTCAGCGCTTTAAAATGTCTCCTTTGCTGTCTCTTGTAAGTGCAGAGGCCGTGTGTGCCACACCCTGTGAGACATGAGGCTCCCATACCACCGGCCTTCCCGCCCTGGCAGCCGATCCGATGAGCTCCCATCTCACACTGAGGCTCCATAGCATTGCTGGCTGCCCCTTTCGTTCTGCACATGTCTGCATTCACTGGCTGCCCCTTTCGTTCTGCACATGTCTGCGTTCAGGAAGGATATGTACACCTTCAGTGATTGCAAAGCTTAAACCCGAGATGTACGAATGGCTGCATTCGTCTTTTGTATTTTCACATGGAAATCTGCCCCATAGCACACAAGGGGACAGCAACATTGTCAGTCTGAGGGGGATGCTAGCCTTTTAATTGCCAGTCAAGGTGCCCTTTGAAGTGATTGTAAAGTCTTGTGGTTGTGGATTTAACAATCATGTTATACTTGCCTCCTCCTGTGCTGTGGCTTTGCACAGAGCAGCCTGGTTCCTCTTTGCTGCCCCTCCACAGCCAGCAGCTTCCTATGGGCAGCTGATCTGTGATCATTCAGACATGGATCTGCAATTTGGCCCTGCCCTCTCTATCCCGATTGGCTAACTGACTTGCACAGCGAAGGGAGCCAATGCTGCTGTCCTTGCTTCAATCAGGGAGGGTCCCCCAGTGACTTCTGGATAGAGAAGGGGCTCAGAAGTGGGGTGGGCGCTCCAACACACAGGAGGTCTTTTTATCTTTGAGGATAAAAAAACCTGCCTTTAAATCTTGTGGCACCCCATTCTAAAATGTAAGGAAAGAAACATTGTTTTTACATGCGTTAACATCCTAACACGTATGTTGTAGGGCACCGAATATTTGTTCTCACGCATCAAATGCAGCTTTACACACGGGTACTGACTAGCATTCTGATACTCCCTTAGCTAATGGAATCTCCCCCGCTGCAGTGCTGTGTAGGGAACCAATGGTTTCCAATCCATGCTGTTGGTTTTTAGGACATCAGTGGGCTGTAATGGAGTACTATGAGAACCTGTGGCTGGGTAACCAGGTTTTGTCCACTCATTGGTTTGTATTCCATTCTTGGTAATTGTTCGTTATTGCCTGGGCACCATGGTTGACAAAAGGCTGTTGGATGTACCAACGGATTACACTAACAAATTGAAGCCAAGCTCCAGCTCACACTTGCTTTCTTTCACAATTGTGTGACTTAAATAAGCTATAAAAGCAGGTTGTTCATGCTTTCTATGAATTAAGATAAACCTGTGCAGCAGCCCCCTAAATCAGTTACCCGAACCCCATCTCTCCAGCGATGTCCCTGAATGTCTTAAGCTGTCTGGGACTCTCCTCCTGATGTGACACAGTAGCAGCCCCATTGGCTCCAGTCAATCAGGGAAGAGGGGACAGGGCCAGGTCAGGGCTCTGTCTGAATGGACACACAGAGCTGTGACTCGGGTGCCCCCATAGACAGTGCCTGGCTGTGGGGGCATTTGATGGGCGGGTAGGGCCAGGAGAGCAGAGGAGGGACCCGATGAGAGGATACAGGTATATCCAACTACACAGGAGGTAAGTATAACATGTTGGTTAAACGACTATACAATCACTTTAAATTGTGTGGCCTTGGCTGCATGCAACTCAGGCTTTGCCCAATGTGATAGTTTTTGTTCTACCAAGTCACACACAAATCGTGCATGTGTGACTTGAGCGTTTACGTTGGTCTATGGCCCTCAAGTCATACCAAAGTAGTGCAGGAACTACTTTAAAGTATCACCAAAGTGTGTGTGTGTGTGTGTGTATAATTTTTTTTGTTTAGGATGGAGAGATTTGAGCACTTATCAGTTTTTCTTGCTGTGTCCCCATTCTGGAGATTCACCCTGTCCTGTTTACTGTTGAAAGTAAGACGACCCCCCCCATTTTGGGTTGTCCACAGAAGAATCTTCCAATGGGGACACTAGTTCCAGTTGTGGGGATCCCTAAAGAATTTCTTTTGCAGGGATTTCAGCTCACTTCCTGCTTGGCTATGAGACAGGAAGTGAAGGTAAGTCTGCAGTGGGACACAGATGGTGAGAAAATCTGACGGGTTATGACCCTCCCTTACTCTATCCTTAGTTTTGCCTATAGTTCTACAAATATGAATGGTACTCATTAGGGAACGTGGGTGTGCCTTGTCATGTTTAAGTCTCATGACAAGTTGAACAAGTGTAAGTGGAGCCTTACAGCGAACGGTTATTTCCTTAAAGGTTTTATATATCAAAAGCTGATCATTGCAAGCACTCTTGCCAGGGGTATTCTTACATTCTGCTGGAGTTTATTTTGAAACCCTTCCTGGCTGACTCACCAGATGAAAGTAGAAGGAATCCTAAAACGCATGCAGCTATCACATCTGAGAATTGGTAAGCTGCAATATATTTGCTTTTGGGTTTAACTCCGCTATAGTCGCGGTTTATTAAAAAAAGTTATAATTGGCTGCTTTGTGCAATGATATTGCACAGAGCGTCTGTGATCCACCTCTGGAGTCCCCTGCCAGTGCCCAAGGCTCCATTTCTTGGTGCACCACCATAGGAAATTGTCTAAATGGAGATGAACCTGCCAGGCCATGTGCATCTATAGACACTGGCTTGGCCCTGCCCCCTCCTCACAGGATTTGATTGGCAGGAGCCAGTTGCTGCTGCTGAGTCTCCAGAGCAGGGCTATGGAACCTGCGGCTCTCCAGCTGTTGTACTACATTTCCCATCATGCTTCTGGGAGTAATTGTATCCATCAGCCTGGCAATGCCTCATTGGGAAATGTAGTTCTACAACAGCTGCAGAGCCGCAGGTCCCCTACCTCTGCTCCAGAGGGACAGGAGAGCAGCTGTAGATGGGCACAGCATTGGATTATGATTGGGGGGGGGGGGGGGGGGGG
>BLSH010266667.1:928069-948464 GCA_018402905.1 Glandirana rugosa | reverse complement strand
TTCTGTCGAGATTTATCGGTAAATGTTCGGAGCAAAAATTTTTTTTTCTGAACCATATGGACTCATATTATCTCCACGACCGTCACTAAAACTTTACACGGAATTGTCTGTGAAAATTCAAAAGAACCGACAGCGAACCGTTGAGCTTCAAAGTCGATGGAGGTATTTAAAAGATATCCTAATTCCAGACCGTGACCGATCCGGTGAGGTACTGGAATGACACGAAGAAAAACTCTGTGAGTAAACAACGGAACCGTCATACAAAACCCAGTAACAGTACGACTTTCTGGGTAGAAGTCACAAGACCGACTCCCTTGGCCTAGCCAGTGCCAGACCTTAATCCTATAGAAAATTTATGGAGGTAGCTGAAACTTCGAGTTGCCAAGCGACAGCCAAGAAAACTTAAAAGTGTCTGTTAAGGCACATTTCAAAATCACTGCCAGCACCTCTATTATACTCAGGTATACCAAGTCTTTTTTTTTAAAAACGAGGCTTGTAAATGGCTATTTAGAGCTGTCTTCAGGCCAGTCGTGGGACTCGCGGCTGCTTTTCAGCTCTCATGGATAGCTTCTCCCTCTGACGTCAGTTGGGGGAGAATACGTGGCCGCTTAGTCTCTCCCGCAGAAGCCCTGTATTGGAGCTGAAAAGTGGCCGCGAGTCGCATGACTAGCCTGAAGACAGCTCTAAATAGCTATTTACAAGCCCCGTTTTTAAAAAAAGACATGAACACTGTGGTATGCCTGAGTATAACAGAGGTGCTGCCTTATAAACATATAAGTTTAGTTTTGAGAATCACACTTATAATGGGGGAGCGGAGACAGAGACAAACAACACGAGCTGGCAGGGAGAGATGAGAGCAGAGAGGACAGCTGCGGACGACGCAGGGACGTCACAGACAACAGTGGCCAGGGCTCGGAAGCCCTGGTTTTCATTGTCTGTGCAGAGGGGGGCCCCAGGAAGTGGCAGGTTTCTTTTAAAGTTTAGGGGGGGGGGCAGATTACAAGCATTGTGTTGTCTGCTTTAAGAGACCAGGATATCTATTTTTTGGGGGATTTAAGGATTTAGAGAAGATCTGTAAAGAAGAATAGACCAAAATCCCTCCTGAGATGTGTGCAAACCCGGTAACCAACTACAAGAAACGTCTTACAAGGGTTTCTCCACCAAGTACTAAGTCATGTTTTTCTTGGGGATGAAAATAAACCATTTTCCTGTACAGGCAGCGCCTTGTGTTTTTACAATGTAAGGTTTTGTTTACCAAAACTAAAAAAAAATCCAAAAAAACACAAGACAAATGTAATAAATTGAGCTGTAGTTCAGTGAATAAAATAAGTATTTTTTCTCCGCAGGCTTGTGTGAATGAGCCATTAAACATTGTGCATTGAGTCACAAATATATCTGCTGTGATATGCACATTACAGATAAATCCTCTGGTTTCTAATATCAACTTTAGTGCTTATTCACACTATGTGTGGTGACCTGCATTTCACAACAGTTTTTCACATGCCCGAGCAGTTCACAACTTCGCTGGTGTGATGTGCAGAAAAATGCAGCATGTTTGTTGACACAGCAGCGCAATGCATGGGTTGCTGTGCAGAGACATGAATGAAGTGTCACTATATGACATTTCAAATAAAGAAAAAAAAAAAATTAAACAAGCAGTCCTACCCTCTCCCTGCCAGGTCAAGCACTGACGCCTGTAATGATATCACATGTGGGACACACGAAAACTGACAACCATTTTGTCAAATGTATGCCATGAAGTTTTTAGCTTAATGAAGACAGTCACACTGCAACCACCTCACTCCTTGTCCCCCCTCCTTTCAGGTTAGGAATTCCTGGGTCATCGTGCAAGGCCCCAAAAGGTCTGGATGTGTTTTGCCAAGCCTGATCATAAACAAATAAATCAGATCCATTAAGAGATAGCACAGGATGCCTGGAGATAATGAGTGTCGTAAAAGAAAGGCACTCAGGCAGCTGTGACCTTTTCAGAGACTCCTAATCAATTTTAAGAGTAGGAATTCACTCATGTTTCATAACTCCAGACAGGAATGTGACATCTTAATAAAAAGTGCATATTTGAATGTGGAAATTCACACGCAAATCCCAGGTACGCCGTGCCTGGTGTCCCTGAACATGAAATTCAATGCTGAGCCATAATTTCTCAGTTTCAGGAATGCACCTTATACATATTGGAAGATATGAACATTGATATGAAAACTGTGTGTACGGGAGGGTCATTATGCCATTGTACGCCACAGGCCCTCCTTACTCATGTGAAGGGTCAGGGGCATATGGCCCCATCCCTTTGCTTCCAGAGAAAAATGGAATAGACCGGACAGTTCTCTTTACCATCAAAGAACAACCATCTGAGACCTGTGGACTCATCGACCAATCTCTGATCAATCACGGACATTCCCTGCAAGTATATTCCTCCCCTTCCCTTCTATCTCTTTGCTGCTATATATTATGTCTCTTATTGCTTTGTAACACCATGTTTCTGTAAATATTTTATCTGCATCAATTTTGACCTTTACATTATTAAAACGTATTCTGAAAAGTGTTAATCTTGTCCCTAAAGCTCTTAATGCAAGCTATAACGAACCTGTTCCTTTGAAGAGTGCTACTGTTTACGATAAATCATCTGAATATCCCTGTCTGTGGTGACAGGTGATTATTCTAAAATCATAAGTGGTATTGCTAAGATCTTGGGTCTTCTGGCCATTATCCTGGTGGCAGTGAAAGGGTTAATCGATTGAATTAGCCCGATACAATCGCTCTCTGGCTTCTGGCACTTGGATGGTGGTCCCGCAAGCTGGAAAATCTTTGTGCTGGATGGAGCTGAGAGTGGCATTGTTACGTTAGTGACAAGCGCAATCGGGTGGGCCTCTGTCACTAGTTAGTGAGGAGGGCAGTGATCTGATACCCATGTTCGTCACAACGCCTGCGTGGTAAAACGCATTTTATCATGGGGGCTAGTGCGAACATAGTCTTGGTGTACTGAGGTTTTGATCAGCTGTGGAAATATTAATGGCACGGTCCCACCACCCCATTGCAGGGGTGTGCACTGGGAAAAAAGTACAGCATGAAGTACTTTTCCAGCTCAGTGCAACACAATCCAGCACCTTGAACCAACAGAACTCAAAGGAGAAGTATGGCCAAAGCTTTTTTCGCCATGTTTCTCCTACGGATCACAGTGCAGTTTGTTCTGCACTCTTTCAGCTGACGTCACTCAGCCGAGCCAGGCTCGAGGTTTGCCCAGAAGCTTTAAACAGCACCTGGCCCTCTCTCCTACCCCCTCCACAGCAGGGGAGAGCAGAGAGCCACTCACTGGTAGCCATGGCTCTCTGCTCAGAGCGGAGGGGGAGAACAGAGCGATCAGTGGTGTACGAACGCTCAGTTCTCACTGCAGAGCTGGCAAGGGGCAGAAGCAGTATCAGATTGATGCTGCATCCACCTAGGTGAGTATAAATGTTTTGTTTTTGTTTTTAAACCCTGAACTTCCCTTTTAATAAAATGTCACAATTCACAAAAACAAAGTACAGTGCGATGTGCCAGGATCAGCACCAATGTTATCCTACTACAGACCATCGGCTGCTTTATTTTAAAGTTAAATAATTCTTGGAATGTTCCAACTCTCTCATGAGTCATGATATTGGGAGATTTGTGGTGCTACAAAGAATGTCATTCGAAAAAGTGGAAAGTTTGTGGGCACAAAACCAAAGATATCTGGATTTGATCTTTTTTTAGTCTTAGGTAATATTCTCCCATATTTATTTCTCTGTTCATGTTTGTGAAACAATTCCTCTGTGTTTATTAAATAGCTGGCAGTTGTCAGAGTATGTTCATGAATTTTGGCCCCATGATTTTATTTTATTTTTTTGTTTCCTTTATGCGTCATCTGCCTGTTTAGGAAAATAATTGTATTTTCTTTTGGTGCATCTTCTTAAAGTAGTGTTATCCCTCAGCATTTTGAGTTTAACACATTGAGCGTGATAAAATAAACATACCCTAGTAAAATATGTATACATTTTTACCCCAGCACTTGCAGTTTACAATTTTAAATGCTGCTGGCTCCTGTTCTCTCAGTGTTGCTTCTCTGAACTTCCAGTCTTCACAGGAGAGTCAGCAGTGGACAGTGCAGTCTCAAGCCAACCTCTTCACTTAAAGAATGAAGTAGCTGATGAGTGCCTTGCCACCCTAGGCTACAGGACTGTGTGTTTCTATTGATGCACACTCTAGTCCTTGCAAGCAAGGGTGACTCCATAGGATGCTGCAAGAAAAATGAGCCACTCTAAAACAGAAGACCTGGGATAAAAGTTATGGCACTAGCTTAAACAGAAACATAAAGAAGCTGCATACTCAGTACAGGCTGGTTCACACCATAATTTTTGTGTTCCAGATTTATATCCGCATGTGTGCATTCTGGTGCGTTTTTTTCCTTCTTATTTTCTTCATCTCAATTCAGGACATGTGCGTTCTGGTGCATTTTGATACATTTATAATGCGTTCCTGTGTGTTTTTGTTGCATTTGTTCCAGATGCATTCCTTACAGAAAAAGTTCAGCATATGCTCTACTTTTGTTGACTGCACTGGTGTGAACTAGGGATATTGGAATATATGGAAAATATTTATGGGAGTAGAGGCCTATAGGGCAGTAGAGGCAGAGCTAAACTCACACGTATGCTGCCATGGAGTCTGTCAAAATCTCTATTAGATCTACTATCAACTACGTAGTGCAAGACACTATGAAAAAAGGGATACACTGCTCCAGGTCCGGACCTGTGCCTGATATGGACCACGGTGCTGACGCGGCTCACCACCGCTCACTTAGATACACCAAAAGACAAACAGGCGGCACTCCATGGATATTCTTTGCTTGCAGTTTATTTCAATGCGGCATGTACAGGTACAGATGGATACAGGTAGACGCGTTTCACTCGGTGCCTCCGAGCTTAGTCATTACCACCGTCTACCTGTATCCATCTGTACCTGTAAATGCCGCATTGAAATAAACTGCAAGCAAAGAATATCCATGGAGTGCCGCCTGTTTGTCTTTTGGTGTACGTAGTGCAAGAGCCTGCCTGATGGCTGATACAAACTGAATGGTTTGTTCAGCTGGGTCCATCTATGACATTGTTTTGGTAAATCTAAAGGAAATTGTATAGTGTATGGCCAGCTTTATACAAGTACAAGGGAGCGAGTGGGTAGATACATTCAGCTGTCATTGTTCTTGTAATCTAGCTTGGGAAGGGGGAGGGTGTAAACACACCAATTTCACTTTCAGGCCCTATGCACACCTAGCATAGTGGGAGCACATATTTTTTTTACATGTTTTTACCTAACACGCATAGGCCACCCCTTTGATCTCAGTGGGCTGCCTTACGTGTGAGAAATGCGGCAAAGTAGGTCATGGAGCATTTTGGCACGGTGCAAGTTGCGCCTTTTGCCACATTTGTCGTGCACTTGCTTCCATGTTTGGGGTGTTGTTATCATTTAATGACACCACAAGCATGACACCAGTTTTTTATGTAATCAACGCACATGAGCTAATGAGCTAAATGCTTACTACAGCTGGTCACCACAGGAGAAATTGTAATGTGGAACATCTAAATCCAGGGGAGAGTGATCAGGGAATCTCTATTTCTCTTTCTTCTGTCTCCCTCAATCTCTTTCCTCCCCCCACACCCCTTTTCCCTTGGCCATATGTAAACTAGATCATTTCAGGTATATAAAGATGTCCATAAACTATACAATCTCCGATATAATGGAAGGAAACACTATACATCCAATCACTCTGTATCCAATATTCTGTATAAAGGAGATTGTACAATACAATTGTCCAATCCAGGAACGCACTTCTCCTGTTTTCAGTACTACAGCTCTGCTCACATAAGCTTTGTGATCACTCAGCTCCTTCTCAGCTACTTCAGTGTGCACACTCTGCCAAATGATCAATCTATGCAGTGAGAAGGAGAAGTATAAAATGATCCATCAGCAGAGGAGGACACTGGCTATGAAGGAGAATGATGCCCACTGACAATGACTGCATTGGAAAAGCATATAGAGGTGGGTGCAACATATATCATGGGAGCAGTGCTGTACTAGAACTGAGGGTTGGCTTTAGAAAGTACTGCAGTACCCTGGGCTGAACTATGGTAGTGGAGAGAGGTGGGCAGAAGCAATCTCCTGGAGGAGGAGGGCAGGAGCTGGGTGTGGTTCAATTACATCAGCTGCTGAAGAACTTCCTTACTTTACTAACGGTTCTGGTGTCCCACAGGACAGATACCAGGAAGTCATGGAGGAGATGTCTAATAAAAGCAGAGGCTAAGGTGAGGGCTGCCCCAGAACATATGGACAGCTTTTACTTTTCTGCATCAGAGGTACATTAATGGTATATTGGTGGTACATAGGAAATCTGTGCTTTAAAAAAAAATAAACGTAGCCTTTCAGGATGGCGAGTGGGAGGAGGCCAAGCAGCCCCAGACTAGGATAAAAAATATGCCTGGGCATTTTAGACTGGGCAGCCCGATGGGGGGGGGGGTGCTAAGGCAGGCGTTTGCATGGGTGGTCGGTGACAGGATATTCTGAGGTATATCCAAGTCCAGCTAAGAGGCATCCCCATATAGCAAAGGGACATCCCCACCCAGCAAAGAGACAACCCTAGTCCAGCAAGGATACATCTCAGTTCAGCAAAGAGACAGCCCCAGATCAGCAAAGATAGAGCCCCAGACCAGCAAAGAGACAGCCCCAGACCAGCAAAGAGACAGCCTCAGACCAGCAAAGATAGAGCCCCAGACCAACAAAGAGACAGCCCTAGACCAGCAAAGAGACAGCCCAGACCAGCAAAGAGACAGTCCCAGTTCAGCAAAGAGACAGTCCCAGTTCAGAAAAGAGACAGCCCCAGACCAGCAAAGAGACTGCCTCAGACCAGCAAAGAGACAGCCTCAGACCAGCAAAGAGGCAGCCCCAGACAAGCAAAGAGACAGCACCAGACCTGCAAAGAGACAGTCCCAGTTCAGCAAAGAGACAGTCCCAGTTCAGCAAAGAGACAGTCCCAGTTCAGCAAAGAGACAGCCCCAGACCAGCAAAGAGACAGCCTCAGACCAGCAAAGAGATAGCCCCAGACCAGCAAACATACAGCCCAGACCAGCAGAGACATTCCCAGTCCAGAGACAGCTGGGACACGTAACATCATCCCTCTCCATCCTTGGACAACAGACTGTTTCTTCCACCATCTAAGCTATGTATTCACATTGTCATAGCTAATCCTGTGATGGATTGCATGTACCCGATTTATGTATCTATTTCACATATGTGATGTTTTATATCAGTTACTCGTACTTTCAAATACTTTTTAATAAACACTATTTGTATATAAATGAAAGTGGTGTGTTGTTGCCTATTACAGTCCCATTTAGGGGGTTCCTTCCAGTTCTGTAATTTAGTCTACGGGATGAGGCAGCCACCACGGTGGCTTCACTGATTTGTGGAACATTCTCGTTTCTGCCCCAGAACATATGGACAGCTTTTACTTTTCTGCATCAGAGGTACATTAATGGTATATTGGTGGTACATAGGAAATCTGTGCTTTAAAAAAAAATAAACTTAGCCTTTCAGGATGGCGAGTGGGAGGAGGTCAAGCAGCCCCAGACTAGGACAAAAAATAGGCCTGGGCATTTTAGACTGGGCAGCCCGATGGGGGGGGGGGGCAGTAAGGCAGGCGTTTGCATGGGTGGTTGGTGACAGGATATTCTGAGGTATATCCAAGTCCAGCTAAGAGGCATCCCCATATAGCAAAGGGACATCCCCACCCAGCAAAGAGACAACCCTAGTCCGGCAAGGATACATCTCAGTTCAGCAAAGAGACAGCCCCAGATCAGCAAAGCTAGAGCCCCAGACCAGCAAAGAGACAGCCCCAGACCAACAAAGAGACAGCCCCAGACCTGCAAACAGACAGCCCAGACCAGCTAAGAAACAGCCTCAGACCAGCAGAGACATTCCCAGTCCAGAGACAGCCCCAGATCAGCAAAGAGACAGCCAAAGAACTGCAAAGAGACAGCCCCAGATCAGCAAAGAGAATGCCCCAGACCAGCAAAGAGACAACCCAGACCAGCAAAGAGACAGCCCCAGACCAGCAAAGAGACAGCCTCAGACCAGCAAAGAGACAGCCTCAGACCAGCAAAGATAGAGCCCCAGACCAACAAAGAGACAGCCCCAGACCAGCAAAGAGACAGCCCTAGACCAGCAAAGAGACAGTCCCCAGACCAGCAAAGAGATAGCCTCAGACCAGCAAAGAGAAAGCCCCCGACCAGCAAAGAGACAGCCCCAGACCAGCAAAGAGACAGCCCCAGACCAGCAAAGAGACATCCCCAGTCCAGTAAAGAGACAGCCCCAGTCCAGCAAAAAGGCAGGCCCAGACAAGCATAGAGACAGCCCCAGACCAGCAAAGAGACAGTCCCAGTTCAGCAAAGAGACAGCCTCATTCCAGCAAAGAGAGACAGCCCCAGACCAGCAAATAGACAGCTTCAGACCAGTAAAGAGACAGCCCCAGTCCAGCAAAGAGACAGCCCCAGTCCAGCAAAGAGACTGCCTCAGACCGGCAAAGAGATGTCCTCAGATCAGCAAAGAGGCAGCCCAAGACAAGCAAAGAGACAGCCCCAGACCAGCAAAGAGACAGTCCCAGTTCAGCAAAGAGAGACAGCCCCAGACCAGCAAATAGACAGCTTCAGACCAGCAAAGAGACAGCCTCAGACCAGCAAAGAGACACTTCTTCACTGTGTAAAAGAGACACTGAACAGACTAATCTTTGCCAAAAATCATGTTTTATATACAGTATCTCACAAAAGTGAGTACACCCCTCACATTTTTGTAAATATTTTATTATCTTTTCATGTGACAACACTGAAGAAACGACACAATGTAAAGTAGTGAGTGTACAGCTTGTGTAACAGTGTAAATTTGCTGTCCCCTCAAAATAAATCAACACACAGCCATTAATGTCTAAACCGCTAGCTACAAAAGTGAGCACACTCCTAAAGGAAAATGTCCAAATTGGGCTCAATTAGCCATTTTCCCTCCCAGTTGTCATGTGACTAGTTAGTGTTACAAGGTCTCAGGTGTGATTGGGGAGCAGATGTGTTAAATTTGGTGTTATCACTCTCACTTTCTTATACTGGTCACTGGAAGTTCAACATGGCACCTCATGGCAAAGAACTCACTGAGGATCTGAAAGAAAGAATTGTTGCTCTACATAAAGATGGCTTATGCTATAAGAAGATTGCCAAGACCCTGAAACTGAGCTGCAGCATGGTGGCCAAGACCATACAGCGGTTTAACAGGACAGATTCCACTCAGAACAGGCTTCTCCATGGTTGACCAAAGAAGTTAAGTGCACGTGCTCAGCGTCATAGCCAGAGATTGTGTTTGGGAAATAGATGTATGAGTGCTGTCAGCATTGCTGCAGAGGTTGAAGAGGTGCGGGGTCAGCCTGTCAGTGCTCAGACTATACGCTGCACACTGCATCAAATTGGTCTGCATGCCTGTTGTCCCAGAAGGAAGCCTAATCTAAAGATGATGCACAAGAAAGCCCGCAAACAATTTGCTGAAGACAAGCAAACTAAGGGCATGGATTCCTGGAACCATGTCCTGTGGTCTGATGAGACCAAGAAAAACTTATTTGGTTCAGATGGTGTCAAGCGTGTGTGGCAGCAACCAGGTAAGGAGTACAAAGACAAGTGTGTCTTGCCTACAGTCACGCACGGTGGTGGGAGTGTCATGGTCTGGGGCTACATGAGTGCTGCCAGCACTGGGGAGCTACAGTTCATTGAGGGAACCATCAATGCCATCATGTACTGTGACATACTGAAGCAGATCATGATCTCCCTCCCTTCAGAGACTGGGCCGCAGTGCAGTATTCCAACATGATAATGACTCTAAACACACCTCCAAGACGACCAGTGCCTTGCTAAAGAAGCTGAGGATAAAGGTGATGGACTGGCCAAGCATGTATCCAGACCTAAACCCTATTGAGCATCTGTGGGGCAACTTCAAACAGAAGGTGGAGGAGCGCAAGGTCTCAAACATCCACCAGCTCCGTGATGTCGTCATGGAGGAGTGGAAGAGGACTCCGGTGGCAACCTGTGAAGCTCTGGTGAACTCCATGCCCAAGAGGGTTAAGGCAGGTCTGGAAGATAATGGTGGCCACACAAAATATTGACACGTTGGGCCCAATTTGGACATTTTCACTTAAAGGTGTACTCACTTTTGATGCCAGCGGTTTAGACATTAATGGCTGTATGTTGAGGGGCAGCAAATGTACACTGTTATACAAGCTGTACACTCACTACTTTACATTGCAGCAAAGTGTTGTCACATGAAAAGATATAATAAAATATTTACAAAAATGTGAGATACTGTATGTGCATTTACACAAACAGGCAGGCATCTCTTCCTTTTTTTGCTGTCCACAGTCCAGGCCCTGGTGTCTGCGGCTGCAGAGACACCTTTCTGACATTAGGCAGAAGGGGACTCCTCCAGGCAGCTTCTCCCCCTTCATGGTCACCTGACCCCCTTCATTTCCATCCCTCTGCCTGAGCTGAATAGTCGGCTGAACGGCCGCTGAGGTGGCCGTGGTGAGGCCGGATTAGCGACACCGGCCCACAGAGCAGCCCAGCTGCCTTGGGAGTGGGTGGTGGGGACTGGGGACCCAGCTGGAAGGACATGAATGCAGCTCTCTCCGCGGAGTCAGCAGCAGAGAGGCCGGCGGTGGGTAATAGACATGTGTTTAGTATAGTACTGATTCTGCCTGGGTAGGGCCTTCTTGGGCTGGGGTTTGGGGTGTGCAGGATACATTAGTCGGTGAATAGTTGTTGGAGCTGCTCTTTGTATGCAGAACACCACCACAATGCTAAGTGGTAACAAGTGTGCATCAAAAGCATACATTTCCCCCTATTATCATAATGACACGAAAAGCTAGGCATTCCATTTACCTACTTGAAATCCTATGAGAGGTAGATGTGCTGTGTGTGATGATAGTAGGGCCATACAAACTGGAGGTAGGTTATATGTACACTTTTAAGCCCCTTAAAGTGGCTGACCAATGCAGTCATAGCACACTGGCTTCACAAAACCTTCCATACCTACATCTTTCCAGATGCAGAGCTGCCAATTGTCAGCCTGTGTTACGCCTCTCCTCCTGCAGAATTGTTTGACCATACCATAGCAGACATGCACCAAGAGAAAGATTTGAGTTATGTGCAATACTCTTTTCTGACATAGAGGAAGCTAACAGGATGATAATAGAATAGGGAGAAGTTCTTAAGTGTCAAAGGCACTGCCTTAAAGGCAACGGTAACCATAACTCCAAATTTTGAAACCGAGATTGAAGCATCACACCCAGAAGTTTATGCCAAATACTAATGGAGTACAAAAGTAACACGTTTCAGGGCTCTGACATCACCCACATCATCAGGGCTAGAATTGAACATGAAAGGGGGAAAAAAAAATAATAAAAGGAAAATAATAATATGCCTTGGGCAATCTTAAAGTGACAAATGCATAGGGGTATTGTTTAAACATTACTATTAAAGAAATAATAACGATAATAATAACACAAATAGTATATATATATATATATATATATATATATATATATATATACAGTCAGGTCCATAAATATTGGGACATCGACACAATTCTAATCTTTTTGGCTCTATACATCATCACAATGGATTTGAAATGAAACGAACAAGATGTGCTTTAACTGCAGACTTTCAGCTTTAATTTGAGGGTATTTACATCCAAATCAGGTGAACGGGGTAGGAATTACAACAGTTTGTATATGTGCCTTCCTCTTTTTAAGGGACCAAAAGTAATGGGACAGATTAACAATCATAAATCAAACTTTCACTTTTTAATACTTGGTTGCAAATCCTTTGCAGTCAATTACAGCCTGAAGTCTGGAACGCATAGACATCAGGATTTAGTATTCAGTATTTAATCGCATGCAAAAAAACATTTTATACTGATATTTTGTATGACTGTGGGGACAAAGCAGATTTTCAGTGCTGCCATTTTTTTAAAATACAAAAAACCCCCACAAAGGATCAGCAAAGGATATGATAATGACAATGGATTTGGTCCAGATCCGGGAATGTCCCAGTACAAGGTAGACACTTCAGGGGCATGTGCCAGAATAATACAAGTTTAGTCATCAGATGGTCCTGACGTTACCAAAATAGCTTTGTCTTCTCTGCCCCTGCTCTCCCTCCCTAATCACACAGCATTTGGTGCTACCCACAATATATCTGACAGGATTAGTGAGGAAATATCCTAAGCTAGTATCAAATATTCTTGGGTTCATTGTTACGGGAAAGGGGAGGGAGGTATGATCCGTTATTGTGTGAGACTGACACACTACTGGTAAGCTAGGTATATAAGGCAGTGGACACAAAGCTCCCTGAACAGCATCTCAGAGGCTTCTGCAACGTGACCACCTTCATCATGGAAAACAAAAGGGCGTTCTTTGACATAACAGCAGATGGGATTCCCCTTGGCCGCATTGTGATGGAGGTACAGTCTGATAAATAAGTCATGTCCACTGTTTATTTGATTTCTTTAATTTTAATAGTACTCATTGTCATACTATTGACTTTGGAATTTTTAAATGTAAAATATCTAGAACATAAAACTGGCCATAGACCTCACAAAACAGTTGGATGCACAGCACTATTCATCACATGATGCCTTCTGTGCCAGCTTCAGCTCTAAAAGGGGCTGCTTGGTTTTCACTAGCATTCCTGTTTAGGCTCAGGACGGCACAGCTTCACTCAATGCAGACAGTCCTGACATTGGCTTATATCAGGGGAAGAAAATCCCAAGTGGACCTGTCTGATAATTTTATCTTCCTGAGAACATTTGTGTGGGACTACCCTGTTGACATAGGATTGTCATCTGATTGCCAAAAATGTAATCTAATGTCTAAAAGAACCTCTAAACCAGGTGATGAAGCGGGAGTAGTTGTAATATGGCTCATGAGATTGTTGTAGGGTCCAAGAAAAACGGATACTTTACCAGTGTGCCCAAAGTACATGAAGATCTTCCTCTTTTAATCGTTTCCTTCTTTTAATTATGTTATCTCTTATTTGTTTCTATTACATAGATTGTGGAAATGTATTCATTCCAATAACAAGTGTGAATATCACATATTGCTTTTTCATGTTTTAATATCCTTTTAAATTATAAACCTATGCCTGATTCTGAGGGGAACCAGATTTCTAAGATCATGCGTGAAATAGTTGGTGACCTATTTCAGATTTGCTCCAGGTCTCCGTATGTATGACAAGTATAGGTATATTTAGCATTTTCACTATTTACTTGCAAATATCTAACACTTTTTAGAGCTTTACCATGTATGGAAATCAGAAAATGTAAGAAATGACATATTGTCGCAAATAATAAAATGTACTGTGGAGTGTTCTGCACACAAGACAAACACAGTCTATAGGAAATAGATAAGTGAGACATGAGAACAGATGCATTTTTGTACTGATGACCAGCCATGTCTAAAAAAATTATACATTAATACTGCATGAAGAAGTCAGCTAGTTAGACATTTATTGGAGAGATAAAAATGTTGCCAAACAGCAAACTGACAGGACAAAGTATGATAATGAAAATGAAGAAAAACTGACCAGGCATTGTGTTGGAAGCAGCAATGAAGTTGCCTTAAAATAACTGTCCATTTCAAGAATGGAGTAAAATATACTAATTCATGTGCCATTAACATTGGCTACATGCAAACCACCTTTCAGTATATGGAACTTATTGTCTCATCACCTGGTAACTAATTGTGAGAACAAATAAAAATCAGTGTAACTTGGGTCTTTTTTTTTTTTACACAGGCCCCAGGATCTACTAGAAGGCGTTAAATCAGTCATTATATGGGTGAACTATTGTTGGTTCAGTTATATGGTGAATCAGTCTGCCAAATTCCATTTTTAGATTTAGCGGTACAAATAAAAAATTAAAGCAGAACTCCAGGCAGATATATAAAATTGTGCAATAAACTGAAAATGAGTGAGGGGGAAGGAGGCAGGGCAAGATGAGATTAGGTTTAGCGCGAAGGTCCACTTTAAATACATAAGCCACTGGGGGTAAAACAGTTGTGGTTAAAGGGGGCATCCAGGGGCACATATCCATCCCCGTATGCAAGTTAAAGCTCAGATGTGCAGTTACCAGAGTACAGCTGCATCCTGTTATTGATTTGAACAGGCAGGTACCTAAACACCTGTCACCCCCTGATGCAGAGATGCTCAGGTATCACTATGTATGGCTATTTGGCATCATGTGAATAGGCCCTTAATGCCCAGCTGCAAGGGTTAATTGCTTGTTTAGGTCTAGGGCACACAGAAAAGATTATCTACCTACCCAATCCTCTGTGCTGCTGGACAGGTCCCCACAGCGTCTTCTCTCCCATGCTCCAGCCATCTAGGATCCTGACATCATCAAGACCAGTGTATTGGCCTACATTGGATGAAATGACGCAGAGGGACAGTCCACCTCCAGAGTGTGGGGGATTACCAGGGGAGCAGAGGACCAGGTAAATACAAAAAGTCCTTCCTAGACTAAACAAACATTTTTCAGTTTCCCAGAATTGGCCTCGTTCCCCTCTGTAGCTATAGGTATTGCAGAGAAATAAATCTTCAAAGTTTACAAAAGAAGCACTGAGATCTTAGCTTTTAATATAACTAAATATAAGCCTATAACTTTAACTTTCTTTATAGCCTATAACTTTCACTGCACCCAAATCTTGACAAACTGTAGAGTCATTGCTGTGATTTTTTTGGAATTATTGCTACTTGTTAAAAATATGTATATCCTTTATTGTTAATTGTTTTGGTACAGGCAGGGCTGCTGTTAGAAATCATGGGGCCCCGTACAGCCTACCTGATAGAGCCCCCCGCTCATCCTGAAACCAATCCTGCAGCAGCTTCCGGCAGGACAGTAGGGAAGCTGATAGCGCTGCAGGGGAGGGGGGCCCAGATATCAGGGGGGTGGGGGCACAAATATTAGAACTAGGGATTGGTTTCTTCAATAAGACAGTACAGCCTGCCCTCCTGCTCAGCAGGTGCCTGGGCCCCCCATTTCAACTGATGGGACCCAGATCCCGGTACAGGAGGGCCAGCTGTACTGCCTTATCAGCGGCTCTGGGTACAGGTGTATTTTAATGTATACATTGGAATAGTAACTCAACATATCTGTTGACACTGGGAATATACTATATGCTTCCTATATGCTTAATCATACAAGAAAGGTTTTCCTTGTCAAAAGGAAATTTTTTTCTTTTTACTTGTTTTTAACCCCATATAAATTCCAAATTGCAACTTGAAGCTTATAGAGGGCCTCCTCTCCTCACTCCCAGTGGCTGAACAGAGCAGTAGGAGACTAAGGCCCCTTTCACAATGCGGCTCTTTACAGGTGCTATTTAGCTAAAAAATAGCGCCTGTAAAGCACATCTCCATTAAACCTAGTGTGTCTTTTCACACTGGGGTGGCTCGGGGTGGTGCGCTAGCAGGAGAAAAAACAAACTCCTGCAAGCATCATTTTTGGGGCAGTCTGCTTCTCCACCGCCCCTGCCATTGTAATGAATGGCCAGCGCTCCTGAAGCGGCTGTACACCACTCGGGAAGCACAGCTCGCCGACACTTTTAACCCCTGTTTAACCCCTTCTTAGGGGGTTAAAAGTGCCCCGCTACCACCCGAATAGCACCTCTTTTAGCGGGGGGTTAACCACTGACGCTAGGGCAGTCCCAGTGTGAAAGGGGCCTAAGGGAAGGTGAGTAGGTGCTCCTAGGGAAAGAAGAAGTAAAATGGTGTTGATGCCCAAGCTTGTAGTCCTTTGCCAATGAATACCTGCACCCAAAGCAAAGGATCCAGCGCTATTCTATAGCCCTGTGTACTAATACACCCTACGTGACACATTCAGTATCACATTTCAAATTACATACTTATGTCTAACAGGAACAAACATGACTGAGGATTAGAAAAGAGCCATCTAAAAAAGAACTTACGATCTATAGAAAACAGCCATATAGAGAGGAGCTGTGTAAATTGCATAGAGCTGAATTACACATTACTGAACACCGCGGCACCTATTAATAGCTTCTCTGACTGGGGCATTGATTAATAGCAGTATGACCTGGTATAACGTCAAAGCCTCACAAGCTCAATCCCAAATCTGCAATGCAGAAAATGCCCAGCACATTAATGCCTTTAATACAAGGAAAAAAATAGATTTTATCCTGTCAGCTCAACTAACCTTCATCAGGGAAGCCCCAGAGGCCTCTTAATCCTTCAAATAATGGAAATACCTTCTCTACAAAGGATCAAAGAGATGACAGGATGGACTGTTATGATACCTTCACTTCTTGTATCAGTTACACTTTGCTAATAAATTGTAAGCTCCCGGGGACAGATTGCTTATCCCCTTTTGTTTCATCTAGCATTAGCATAGGTATTGCATCCTTCCCAGTATAAAGGGCTATGGAGTTATTGTAATGTGTCTGTACACTATATATATCATTATGAGGTGGAATGCACTGTTACTGTCTGATCACATAACTAGCATGCTTGAGAATAAGAACACCAATATAAATGAAAAGGGTATAGGCCTCATGTATAAGTGTAAAGGGAAGATGTACTACTTGTTTTTTCCACAGCAACCAATTACCCTCCCTCTCAATCAGTGGCAGACTACTGAGGGCCCCTGGGCAAAACATCATATCTGCCTATCAATCAGCACCTGTCACTGTTGTCATCAGAGCATGCTCTTTTGCAATTCTTCTCACTGCGTGCCATATTATACCATGTATCACATCATAGGCAGCAAATGTGCCCATGCTTATATCACCATCTTGAGACTCAGGCATGTTATTGCATCTCACCAACTCACTAAGCAAATAAACAACCCAATTTAGCTCTTTCTGCTACTCAGTGATCCTTCTTCAAAGCCGGACTTCCTTCTGCACTGCCTCAATGACTCCTATTGTTCTTTGGGACACTAGCATAGCTTTCACAGTGCCAGCAAAATGATCAGAAGTTGCTGATTTGGCCACTATAGAAAACATGCAGTAGCTCTTCTAGGCACTTTTAGACATGCTTGATTTACGTATTTAAAAAAGTTAATGTGTTAAAGCAACCAGATTCCACGTTCTATTTTCTGCATATGAAGATGATAGTTTAGTCTGGTGGGTTGCTATGGCCAAACTTACCAACTATACCTTTAGTCTTTCACAGCTGTATAGACAGTGTTGGATTTATAAGAGGGCAAAAAGGGGCAATTGCCCCAGGCCCCCTTGCCAGAGGGGACCCCAGACTTCAGTTATGAAAAAATTAAACTCATCTACCCTCAAGACTTCAGTAGTGTTTGTTTAAGTGGTTGTAACTCTAAAAAAAAAAAAAAAAGATCTTGTTCCCTTATAGCAGGTTAAACAGCACAGTGCTTGTGCTCTCTAACTTGTCCCTCTGGAAGCTGTAAAGAATCTGGCTGATCCTGCCTGGTATTGCCGCCCCCCTGTGAACTGACCACGGTTTATCATGGCTGCTGTGCACTGACAGCATGGTGAGTTTACATGCCTCTGTCATCCACAGCACTCCCCTGTCCTCTTCTCCCCCCCTCCCTGCTTGTCAGCTCCTGTGTCTGTGTGAGCTGTCTCCACCCCTCCTACCGCTGTTAGTAGTAAATTAATAATGTACTGTGAAAGTGTTTGTTAAAAAACAAAGCATGTAAATTCACATTTCTCCTATCGTTCACTGACAGACGCAGCTCTCCATTACGTGTGGGTTTATGCTGGTCTCACTAGGAGTTAACTAGGCAGGGAAAAAAACAGCTGGCCCCTCCCATGGGGCCGTCCTCTCTTCCAACATAAACCCCCTCCATAGAATAGCTCACCAGTCTAAATGCCTAGTTTGCAAGGAGTTGACCTGGCTTCTCTATAGGGGAATTGTGGTCCTGTTTGTGACCATTCTTTTATTTTAATTTTTTGTCTTCTATCAAGATCGATCTGCTATCAAGAAGCCAGTCAGGGCATAGAGAGTCCATGGGCTCTGTACTGTCCCCGACCTGGCCGACCGATGCGAGCCAGTCCCGCCGTATGGGGACCCGCCGCATTATGCCCGTTCCGTGCGGGCGACCTGGGGTGATCCCCCCCTGCGCCCAGCCCCGGATGTGATTCGGGAAGGGCGATTTCTCTGGCCTGCAGCATACCGCCCAAAAAGGGGCAGAAGGTCTGCAACTGGGTGGCTACCCACGGTGCTCGTCGGAGTGGTGAGTGAGAGTTCCTGCCTTCCCCCCCTTTTTTAGGGGCGGAAAGGGGGACCGACGACCGAGCCGCTGGTGGGGCGCGTGGAGCTCCTGTTCACCCCCCGCAAACCCCCCCCCGCACCGCACCGATCGTCTGGCGCCGTTCGTACCTTTTTTCGCCGCCATTTTGCTTTAGCCGCAGACATATTGGGCCTATGGGACTTTCCCTCTAGCGCTCAGAGCGGCCGTTTGCGGTACTGCATGTTTCCTGAAGGTGTTTTTCGGCCTCTTGTGTTTAACGGCAGCCATTTTGACTGCATGCCTCTGCAATACACGTGTGTGCAGCGTTTTCCCTTCTCTGTTGAACGGTGGAGAACTGGCGGCGCGGCTCTTCTGACGATCCTCCAGGGTTGCAGGCAGGGGAACAGCAAGTATAGCTGGACTCCCCTGTGGGTGCTGGTGGCGGTGGGTGCAGTCCTCCTGGGTTCCCTGGTGCACTGTGGGGCGGTGGTGTGCGGCAGTGTGGGGGTGCCTCATCATCTTTTTTAGTGTCACTGAGGGGAGATGGCAGATTACACTGCTGAGGAGGCGCAATCTGCGCAAGGGGCATTTTTGGACCAGCTGCAGGCGGTCTTTAGTGAATTTCTCACCCGGGCGGATGTCGCCCGACAGGCCCCCAAGAAGCGTCCCCCTCCTCCTCTTTATTCATCAGGGGAGGATTATGATCCGGAAATGGTCTCAGGGACCCCAGTGGACCTGTCTGATGGGGAACTGGGCCCATCGGACGGTGAAGAGGATCAGGGGACGGCAGCTGCGCGCGAAAAAGCGTTGGTCGCCGCCATTATCACTGGCATTCGCACTAAGCTGCGACTGGGTCAGGATGGCGAATCGCAGTCTGCTGCGTATGTGTGTGGGTCCTCTAGACCCCCTAGGGTCCCCAAGGCTTACCCCTACAATGACTTTTTTGATCATTTTCTTTATCGTGAATGGCAGCGTCCGCAGCACTCTTCTTCGCTGTCAAAACTGTTCGCTGCTCGCTATCCCTTTGAGGAAAGCTTTTTGAAAAATGGGAATCGCCTGTGGTGGACCCACCGATAGCCCGCCTTAATAAGGCGACGACCATTCCTCTGGAAGGGACCCCTTCCTTTAAGGATCCCGCTGATAGAAAAACAGAAGCGCTTTTAAAGTCGCTGTTCCTGGTGGCAGGTTCTGCCGTGCGGCCAGCCCTGGCGTCCACCATGGCGGCATCTGTCTGAGCGTATGGAAGAGCTCCAGAAGGATCTGGAAAACGGTCGCCTGATGGATTCGCCGCAGAGGGCTGAGTTTTTGCTCCAAGGGTTCAAGTACCTTTGTGATGCAGCAGTTGTTTTACTGCCGATGTTATCCAGAATAACGTCATACTCAGACTTATACTTTGGTTGCGTTCTTGGTCCGGTGACCATGCTTCCAAAAAGGGACTTGCTGACCTCCCTTTTCAGGGTGGACGTCTATTTGCTCCATGTTTGGATGAGATTATTAAGGACTTCACGGGAGGTAAGAGTACTTTCCTTCCAGAGCCCCGCAGGCGTGAGTTTTGCCGTAGACAGGGGCCCCTTCCCTCGGGTCAGAAGATTTTTTTTTGCGCCCCGGCCGCAGCAGGTAAAGGGACCCGCCCCGGAAAGGTCGCTGCAGGGGCCGGAAGATGGCAGTGGCAGCACAAAACCGAAAAGGCGGAGGACAAGTCCTCCTCAGCCTGATGGGTTGCCCCCACCCGGGATTCGGGTGGCGGGACGTCTTCTGGGGTTCGCAGGCCGGTGGCTGACCCACATTCCCGATCTTTGGGTTCAGGAAGTGGTGTCCACCTGGTACAGGATAGAGTTCAACACTCTACCCCCAGACAGGTTCTTCCCATCAAACTTAGGGCTCCCGGGAGGCTCTTTTTGGGGCTGTCCAAGCACTGTCAAGGGGGTGATCGTGACAGTGCCTCCAGAAGAGAGGTTTTGAGGTTTCTACTCAAATCTATTCGTGGTTCCCAAAAAGGGGGGGGGGGGGGGGGGGCCCTTACACCCAGTCGGTGGCCGGACGCTTGGGGTCTTCTGCAGGGCGGTGGGCTTAG
>BLSH010266667.1:884451-900324 GCA_018402905.1 Glandirana rugosa | reverse complement strand
TCATATGACATTTATAGAGGATTTGCCGCATGCAAATCCTCTATAAATGTCATGTATATCCATTCGGAATAATATTCGAATAGATATCCATGTTTCAGAAATGTTGGAGAAATTCTTTCTCTGTTCCTCCCATACCTTTATCTTACCATATTCTACTTCTAATCCAACTAATATCTCGTCATCAAGAGTTAAGGACAGGAGTCCTGGGTGATTGTCCGGTCTAAAATTCATAACTACAACTATCACTCCTCCTCTTACCGCGGTTATCATTTACCTTTTTGGAGTCTGTTTTATTGTTTTGTCAGGACTTTATGCTGAGTATTATTTTTAGAGACACTATTATAGACTTTATGAGTCGTATTTCAGGACTGTTTTGTTATTTTGTCTGAGGTTTTTCCATTTACTATTGGCGCCATTCTCCTCCTCACTATCAACATCAATACTTAAAATCTGGCCTGTTAGTGGGTCCTGAGGACAGGAATTGAGAACTACTGCTCTATAATCAACCTAATCTTCATCTTATACCATTCTATTTCCATACCCTCCTTGTCTCTTTCTTAAAGAGGTTGTAAAGACTTTGTACCTATAGATAAGCTTATAATAAGGCTTACCTATATGTACTGTAAATATCTCCTAAACGTACGCCGTTTAGGAGATATTTACAGTATACTGCTCCGATGATATCATTGGCACCCATGCCGTTTCTTCAGTAGCGAGTGATGTCACGCAGCTCCGGCCAGTCACAGAGCCGGAGTCCGCGGCCCCGGAAGGAAAAGGGGTGGAGATGGATGTGGCCTGCAGCGGGGACGGCGTGGGCTTCTTTTGCAGGTGTCACATAATGTGCTAGTATGCACCGCGATGCGATGCATACTAGCACATTATGTCTTTACTTTGCAGGGGAGTGAGAAGAAAACATTTTTATCAAAGCTTTACTTCCTCTTTAAAGTGCAACTGCACTGCATCTGAGCACCACAAACCAAAAATTCTACATAACTAATTTTTAATATTCAAAGCAAACTCCTCTATCCATGTGTCCATACTTTATTTTGCTGAGACATTACCAAATCTTACTCCAAATTTCCTGAAAATAGCAGTGAGAGGCAGCAATACCTGAAAGAGATACATAATTAAAAAATTTCAACAAAGTTTCTAGGACATATTTATTATGTCCTGCCCTGCCACCGCTCCCCCAGCCTTTATTGCAGCCGGGAATTGCTTTGTATTACACAGCAGGAGTGACTGTCAAAATGCAGCCAGGCCTTTGTAAAATGACACAGTCACTAGTTTGTAAGTGTCACTGAATAAATACAATGTGAAAAAAACGATTGTTGTTGTCTTTACTAGTTCATTTGTATGTAATCAAAAGCAAAGCCCAATTTATATCTACCTGCCAAATTCTTCCTTAACCATGTACCATTTGTAACCCCTTACCACTCGCCCTGTCATCCCTTTTAAAAGTTCTTAATGCCCAGGGGGGTGGGACAGATCGGCAATCATGTGACGACTATGACTGGCTTTCAGAATGATCATATGATCAGAAACTGGTCCCATTGGCTACCAATTTTTTTTCGGGAACCATTTCCACAGCTCGGTCTTTGTACTGGGCGCACGCAGGAACTGTGCTCCCAGCACATAAAAACTGCCTGCCTAGTGACACATGTGCAGTGTGTGGCCATTAAAGCTGTCCCCACCAGGAGAAGACAGTGATTACGTGTATATAGATCTGCTATAGCAGCCACTTGCGATAATTGGAAGTGAATCCTGCAGGCCGGTTCAAGAATCGGCCGTGATTCGAACCGTGTATGGCCGGCCATAAGAAGAGGCTCTGGAGAAGTTGTGGAGCATGCAAGGAGGTGACGAGGTAGCTAGAGAGAAGGAGGCTTGGGATGATCGGAGAGGACCGTTTGGGTGTTTTTTTGAGACTAGGTTGGTGGCATAATGGTGAATGACTTTGTATGTTGTTGTTAGGATATTGAACTATCTAAAAGAGAAGTATGGACTTAAAAAAAAAAATGTACTCACCTAGGTGGATGCAGCATCGATCTGATGTTGCATCTGCCCCCCGCGTGGATCTGCAGTGTGAACTGAGCGATCAAACACTGCTGATCACTCAGTTCTCCCCCTCCAATCTGAACAGAGAGCTGTGACTGTCAGTCATTGGTTCTCGGCTGTGCTCTGCTGTGTAAAGGGGGGGGGGGTAGCTGGTCAGGACAATATGGTCAAGATCTTTCTTGATCTGGGACTGAGTGACGTCAACCGATAGTGGATTTTAGCCCGTTGTTGGCTGACAACGGGTCACTGGAGTTCAGAACAAACAATGAACTGCACTCCTGCGACCTATAGGAGAAGTATAGCCAAAATAGCGATTTTGTTTTATGAAGTGGTGTGACATCCATTCTCATGTCAGTTAGTAAATAAATGATTGGTGACGAGACTGAAAGTATGAGAAGAGGAGGTATTGGAAACCATGGGAAGCATCCTGACCAAGGGAGGAGATATACTATAGAATAGAAGAGGTTCAAGGACAGAGCCTTGGAGGACCTCTAGAGAAAGAAGAAACGGAGAGTAGAAAATAGAGTTGTGACACGAAGGCTGGGGTCACACTTAATTCGCATGCGGCTCACAGCAGGGATCCGGTGCGCCCCTGTTTTCCGTTTCAGGAATGAATCGGGCCTGAATTTTTGCCTGAATTCAGACCTGGAACGAAGCCAAAGATGCACAGGACCCCTGTGCAATTCGCTCCTCAGCTGCCCCAGAGATGTGTGAACCGCCTCCATTGAGCCCTCCTGTCATCCAATTCACACTAGTGTGAACCCAGCCTAAAATAACAATTAGGTAGGAGGAGAACCAAGGGAGAGCAGAGTCAAGGGAGTGCAGTTTTTTGTGGTGGAGCAGTGGTGTGTAGTGGCCACTGGTTTTAGCAGTTAGTATGTCGCTAAAAACTTTTAGTAGGGCAGTTTTTGTGTTGCAGGCAAAAGCCAGACTTTATGTGATCGAGAAGGTCCAAACAGTTGTAAACCAGGTGTTCTATGAGTTTAGAGATAAATAGGAGCATAGGAGGGTCTTTAGAGATGATCAGACTGGTGAGGTCCAGTGAGCGTTTTTTAAATATGGGGATGACAAGTACATGTTTTAAAGGAGAGAGGAAAATGCCAGCTCAGAGGGTGAGATTGAAGAGGTAAAATAGAGAACATAGAATAGAGCAAGAGGATCACCAGGGTAGTTGTGAGGGAGCAGGGTCCAGGGAGCCGGTGGTTATGTAGACATCCGAGAAGAGTTTGGCTACCTCTGTAGTAACAGGGTCAAAAGAAGTAAGTATCAAATATGGTGGTGGATAGTGTTGGGAAATTTGCGGGGTGCTCGGTGGGATGTTTGCTTGCTGAGCGCCCCACAATGCATTGCACGCTGCACAGTACATTCTAAGCCCTGATTGGGCAAAGCCTTGGCCAATCAGGACACAGATGAGTCATCAGCTGTAAATAGGCTTCCCCGCTGACAGCTGAATGAAAAAAAACCCCCATTGCCAGCAATATAAGAAAAATGAGCATGCAGCCTAGCAGACCAGGAAAGGGGGAGGACGAGCAAACGACCCCCCACCCCCCCTAAACCATACCTGGCCACATGCCTTCAACATGGGGGGTGGCTGGTGGTTGTCAGGATCTGTGGGCAGGGGGCTTATCGGAATCTGGAAGCCCCCCAGATCCCACCCTCCCATGTAAATGAGTATGGGATACATTGTACTTATTCACACAAAAAAGTGTCAATAAGAAAATAAAACACAAACACAGTTTTTGACAATTCCTTTATTTTAAAAAAATAAAAAAACAATGTTCCCCAAGGTAGATCCATCGTCAATCATGACACCCGCAGCCATCCGAAAAAAGAAAAACCCTCCGCCCGCAAGGAAGTGTCTAGTGGTACGGCGGGCATTGTTTTTTTTAAAAAAGGAATTGTCAAAAACTGTGTTTGTGTTTTTTTTTTCTTATTGACACTTTTTTTTGGTGAATGAGTAGGGGTACAATGTACCCCACTCATTCACATAGTCTGTCTGGACTGGAGTATAGTTCTTAGATCATTGTTTCTTGTTTCTGCTTGAGACGAACTGCCATGTTAAACTGCTTGATACTTGTGCATAAATAGTATTTGTACCCTGTACTCCCTGGCCGTGCCTTCCCCATAAACTGATCTAAATTTATTGCAAGATGGGCCTGGGCAGTGTTTTGTTAATTCATTAGTTAGGAACTGATGAGACACTTAAATAAAAGGGGGAACTTTCACAAGACCAGCTACAGAAACGGGCTACAGTAATAAAAAAAATATTGGCTCTTTGATCATGTAAGACAACGGGGGTTGGATCTATTTAAAAAAATATATATGCAAGTTTAACAGTTGTTTAGGAGCAGTCACTATAAAGCATTTGTTACCAAGATGTTGTTTTTTTATTCACATAGCATGGAAATGCTTAATTTACACACTCACCAGCCACTTTATTAGGTATACCTGTTCAATTGCTTGGTAACACAAATTGCTAATCAGCCAATCACATGGCAGCAACTCAATGCATTTAGGCATCTAGCCACGGTGAAGACGACTTGATGACATTCAAACTGATCATTAGAATGGGGAGGAAAGGGGACTTAAGTGACTTTGAACGTGGCATGGTTGTTGGTGCCAGACGGGCTGGTCTGAGTATTTCAAAATACTGCTGATCTACAGGGATTTTCAGACACAACCATCTTTAGGGTTTACAGAGAATGGTCCAAAAAAGAAAAAAATATCCAGTGAGTGGCAGTTGTGTGGACAAAAATGCCTTGTTGATGTCAGAGGTCAGAGAAGAATGGTCAGTTTGAGATGATAGGAAGGCAACAGTTACTCAAATAATCACTCGTTACAACCAAAGTATGCAGAATACCATCTTTGAGTGCACAACACATCGAATCTTGAAGCAGATGGGCTACAGCAATAGAAAACCACCCCTGGTGCCACTCCTGTCAGCTAAGAACAGGAAACTGAGGAGACAATTCACACAGGCTCACCAAAATTGGACAATAGAAGATTGGAAAACGTTGCCTGGTCTGATGAGCCTTGATTTCAGCTGTGACGTTCAGATGGTAGGGTCAGAATTTGGCGTAAACAACATGAAAGCATGGATCCATCCTGCCTTGTATCAACAGATCAGGCTGGTGGTGTAATGGTGTGGGGGATATTTTCTTGGCACACTTTGGACCCCTCAGTACCAATTGAGCATTGTTTAAACTTAAAGACTTACCTGAGTATTGTTACTGACCATGTCCATCCCTTTGTGACTACAGTGTCCCCATCTTCTGAAGGCTCCTTCCAGCAGGATAATACACCATGTCACAAAGATCAAATCATCTCACCACTGGTTTCTTGAACATAACACTGAGGTCACTGTACTCCAATGGCCTCCACAGTCACCAGGCCTCATCCAATAGAGCACCTTTGGGATGTGGTGGAACGGGAGATTCATATGACGGATGTGCAGCCGACAAATTTGCAGCACCTGCATGATGCTATCATGTCAATATGGACCAAAATCTCTGAGGAATATTTCCAACATCTTGTTGAATCTATACAACAAAGAATTAAGGCAGTTCTGGCAGCAAAAGGGAGTCCAACCCGGTACTAGCAAGGTGTACCTAATGAAGTGGCCGGTGAGTGTATATTTAAAAGCAGCAGTTACCATGAAGCATTGGCTAGGGTAATGTGAGTTTTTCATTCATACACAACATGGAGACAGGTAAAATGAATATACAAAAGCATCAGCAGTAAACTGTGAAAGGACAGAGGATGGACGTGGAAAATATAACCGCAGCTGCACAAAAGATAAATTGCCAACTTTTTAAAATCGCTTAAATATGCTCATGCAGATGTGTGCGATTTTCTGCACATCAGAAGGATCAACATGAGAATATTAGTAATTTGGTGATTCTCCATTGAGATGAATATTGAGGTGAATGTAAATGGTTTAAAATGTTATCCACAAGCAAATCTATATTCTTATCCCTGATCAGTGTCATCTAATATACATACTATTCTCAACTCTTTTCCACTTTCCATCTTAATTCCAGGGTGGTGACTTCACCAATCACAATGGCACTGGAGGTAAATCAATATACGGTGGTAAGTTTGAAGATGAAAATTTCACTTTGAAGCACAGTACCCCAGGTGTCCTTGCCATGGCCAATGCGGGGCCCAACAGCAATGGCTCTCAGTTCTTTATTTCAACTATCAAGGCTGATTGGTAAGATCATTGATAGCATTGCTCAGGGGGGTACAGCCAGCCCTGGTGTGGGGGGCCCGGAGCACACAGGGGGGCCCACACATGGGGGATTAGTGACAGATTGTGTCTCTTTTCCTCCAGCAGATGAAAAAGCTGCTCTCCTTCCCTCTCCCTTGCTACAAGCTTTTATCAGCTAAGAAAGAGACAGTCGTCCCTCACTAATCCCCCTCCCTGTGTGGGCACCCTTCCTCTCAGCACTGGAGTTTGTTATCTCTCTAAGGCTCCATGCACATTGGCTTAAAAAACATTGCTTCTACAGGAGTTTAGTGTTTTGCCTGTAGAAGCAGCTCAATGTTATCTCATGTGTCCATACACATTAGGAGTTCAGGCATATTTTAAGCTCAATGTTTAAGAGAAAGAAAAATAACCCTTCTGGTTCTCCTAAACTCCTCTAAACTTTGTACAAAAAAAGTTCTCTATGAGCGTTTTTTTCTGCCAAGTGACCTGGAGTTTTTTAAGCCGGTGTGCATGGAGCTTAACTTTGTTTCTCTCCCTCTGATCCCGGAGCCTGGATATTTTTTTCATCTCATTTTTATTTATTAACACTTTTAGATTTAGCAGGGATTCTGTGAGTTATCTTGTATTTGTGTCTGCTAATAGTTGTATTATATTTGTAGCAAAATATAGCTTTAATACTTTTGGGGGGGGGGGGGGCCTTTGTCAAATAGTCTTTAGGTGGCCCCACAATTTCCATCAGCAGCCCTGGATTGCTAATGAGATAATTCAGAGATTTTCAATGAAGGAATATGGTATTAAGAGTGCATCTATAGCCAAGACCTTTTTTTTGTTCCTGATAGAATGGATAGGGGTTAAAGGCTCCCGGACAGCCAGACAGTAATTAGACACTTCCCGAGGAGGACAGGGCTATGACGTGCAAGGAAGGAAGGGGCTGTGCTGGGGAACTGACTCTTCCTGGAGTAGTCACATTTTCTAGCAAGTTCAAAAACACTTTGAAAAGGAATAAAAATAATTTGTGGAAAGGAAAACACTGCATATAAACTTTTTAAATACTTGATTTTCTGTTCTTACAGTATGAGCCCATTGATAATTCTTGCAGTTGTCATTGTGCTTCTGTCACCTCTCAACCAAACATTCAAGCCCTGAAATGGCTGGTGTCATAGCTAGTCACATATACAGCACCATTGCAAATGCAGGTCCAAATAGCAGCTAAGATGGCTCCATCTTCATCTGTGAAACGTTAAAACGTTTAGCTCCACTTTATGGACAGGGAACAAGAGGTGTTATATTCCTTACAGGACATACCATACGGGGGGGGGGGGGGTCACCATTCCATTTTCTATCCAAACTATATTTTAAAAATCTTTGTCTATAAACATACTTTAACTAGGTTTACAGATTTAAAAATAAAAATCTTATTTTAAAACAATTTTTGAAGGCAAGAGACTTTGACTGTTTGTGGGGGTTTGCATTCAGTAAGGCTATACAGTATGCAATGGATTATTTATAGAGGCTTTTCCTTAACATGATATCTCTGATCTTATACGTCGTAGCATTCCTATGTCATGGCAGAGAGCAGCACAGCAGTTTGGAGGTTGATTCCCTTAGACTACAGACTTGTATACTGTAGACCAGTGGTTCTCAACCCTGTCCTCGAGTACCCCCAACAGACCATTTTTGCAGGTTTCCCTTTATCTTGCACAGGTGCTTTAAATCAGAGTCTATGGTTTGGTATTTTGGACAGCTATTTTATCTAAGAGAAATTCCCAAAACATGGCCTGTTGTGAGTACTTGAGGACAGGGTTGAGAACCACGGCTGTAGACTACAGAAGTCTTTGGGGAATCTGGAACAACACATCCAAGCCTTACAACTCACACTGTTTGGCACTCCTGAGCAGACCTTTTTTTTTAAAGATCTTAAAGGGTGACATTTAACCACTTCAGCCCCGGAAGAATTTCCCACTTTAGGACCAGAGCACTTTTTGCGATTCGGCACTGCGTCGCTTTAACTGACAATTGCGCGGCCGTTGTACCCAAACTAAATTTGCGTCCTTTTTTTCCCACAAATAGAGCTTTCTTTTGGTGGTATTTGATCGCCTCTGCGTCATTTCTTATCGCCGCTATAAACAAAAGAAGAGCGACCATTTTGCAAAAAAACCCACATTTCTTACTTTTTGCTAAAATTCAAATACAAAAACAAAATACAATAAAACATTTTTTTTCACCGTTTTTGGCCGATTTATATAATTCCTCATATTTGCGATAAAAAAAATCGCAATCGGCGTTTATTGATTGGTTTGCGCAAAAGTGGCCGCGTTTACGGATGGTGAGAATTCATTTCTGGGGTTTTTATTTTTTTTTTATTTTTTACTAGTAATGGCGGCGATCTGCGATTTTTTAGCGGTAATGCGATATTGGGGGGGACATGTCGGAACATTTTGACACTTTTTTGGGACCAATGACATTTATTCAGCGATCAGAAATTTAAATGTCCACTGATTACTGTATAAATGTCATTGGCAGTGAAGGGGTTAACCTGCAGGGGGAGAGCTAGGGGTTAATCGTGTTCCCTGGGTGTGTTCTTACTGTGGGGGGGTTGGGCTAACATGGGCATGAGAGATCCAACTGATCCCAGTGACAGGGATCAGTAGATCTCTCATGCCCCACTGACAGGGCGGGGAACCGCCGTGTTTACATCGGCGGTTCCCCGTTCTTTCTCTGTAGCCGCTCATCGCGGCTCGCCGGCGGACATCGGGTCCGCCCGAGCCACGGGCACACTCCCCAGGAGTGCGGCGGGTGCGCGCGCGCGCCCCCTGGTGGCCAAATGCGAATCGCCGCTTATTTACGGCGATTCGCGCAGGGCTCCCCCACTGCCGCCGTAAAAAGACGGCGCGCGGTGGGGAAGCGGTTAAAGTAGAACAATAGACCAAACATTTTGTTTTCATTTTGGATAGAGCGAGGGTTGTAAGCCCCGTCAGAATTTTTTTTTGCCATCTTTTCCCCATTGCAGAGATTTCCCTTCACGCCCTGTCCCATAGTCAAATAGGAAATTCCTTGGGGACCCCCAGATCACCAGATCTAGTGTCCCTATTGGCACAGACAGCAATAAAAATCTAATCCATCTCTACTCTATCCAAAACAAAAAGTTTTGCCTTTAGTTATAATTTAATATAGAAAGACAAGGCAAGGTTTCATGTACAAGATACCATACCACAGGGGTGCCCAACCTTTTGAAGAGCACAGGCCAACTTGGTAACGGTCACATAATGAATGGAGCAGGCGGATGATAGGCCCTTGTCCACTCTGCATATGCTCTATGGGCCCGCCGATCTGCCCAGACAGAAGGAGACGGATCCCTTTCTGTTTTTTTTAGTGGATCGAATTGGAGGTAGGTGGGTGTAAATGG
This sequence comes from Glandirana rugosa, assembly GCA_018402905.1. Taxonomy (NCBI): domain Eukaryota; kingdom Metazoa; phylum Chordata; class Amphibia; order Anura; family Ranidae; genus Glandirana; species Glandirana rugosa. Next base: position 890,656 of record BLSH010266667.1, on the reverse strand, counting down.
AGACAAGTCCATTTACATCTGGTGCTCCATAGAGGTGAATGGAGGGTCCGATTGGGTCAGACTGTGAAAGGGGCTTAAGGCAGTTTTCACACGAATGTGCTGCGGTTTACCCACACCGCAGGTGCAGCACAGTGCACTTGTGGCTTTCATGTGAGATAGCTGCACTTTGCCATAGACTTCTATTATATCCTGCAGGTGTGGTGCACTTTCTGAAAGCGCACCAAACCAGCAGGTGATAAGTCTATGGCTCAGTGCAGGTAACCCGCAGGTGCACTGCGCTGCACCTGCATATTAGTTTGAAAGCAACCCAGTAACCACTGCAGAACAGATATGCCCTTATATACACTGTGATTTTACTAATAAACTTACCTTTAATAACAGTCTTCCATTCAAGTATCGCCAGCAGTTGCTGTCCCAGGCAGAGTGCATTTGGTATCACTCTGACTGTGGCAGGAGCCGACGCTATACAGGAAGCAGTGGCGGCTGGTGAATTTTTAGGATGGGGGCGCCAGGCCCCGCCCTTCCCTTTTGACTCCTCCTTATCATGAGCCCCACTCCTTATAGAATTCACCCACTCCGTCCCCTGTACTCCACATATTGTGTCAGGAGTATACAGCTTGGCATCACAGGACACAGTATACAGCTCAGCATCACAGGTGGGGTATATTCAGCCAGTACACAGTATACAGTGCAGCATCACAGGTGGGGTATATTGCAGCCAGTACACAGTATACAGCGTAGCATCACAGGTGGGGTATATTCAGACAGTATACAGCTCAGCATCACAGGTGTGGTATATTGCGGCCAGTACACAGTATACACTATACAGCTCAGCATCAAAGGTGGGGTATATTCAGACAGTACACAGTATACAGCTCAGCATCACAGGTGGGGTATATTCAGCCAGGACACAGTATCCACTATACAGCTCAGCATCACAGGTGGGGTATATTCAACCAGTATACAGTATCCACTATACAGCTCAGCATCACAGGTAGCTGGCAGCCTGGCTTCAGGCCTTCACTCATTAGGGCAGGCAGGTAAGGTGAGGTTTGTGGTCGGCTCTCGGTCTCGGCTGGCCATGGCTCCACTCAGGCTGATGAGGAGACGACTGACTGGGCTGGAGTGGTGGGTGGTAGTGGGTCAGACCAGATGGTCTCTGGCTGGCACTGCTGTGGCACTGTCTGGCTGCTGCAGAGGCACTGGCAGTCACTGAGTCGGACGGAGGACCCACTAGGCCACTACTCCTCAGAGTCGGACAGGCGGGAGGCCGGGGAGGGGACAGACAGAGTTAGCCAGGCTCTGGCAGCAGGTACACACTGACTTGTTGCTCGTCTCATCTGTGAGGAGGACGGTCGGGTACCCGGCGGACGTGCTGTGCCTGCCCGAGTCATCACACGCCCAGCAGCAGCCAGAACATCCTCCACAGTCCCGCCCACCGCACTTGAAACTGTCCAATCACTGGCAGTCACTGGCTCAAGGCAGCCAATTATGCCCCATTCACACCTGGTTGTTTTGTAGCTTGAAGCCTGAAGCTACAAAACGCTTGAGGGGAAAAAAAATAAATGATTCTTTATGGGGATGGTTCACATCTCCACTCAAAAACGCCTGAAGCCAAAAGCCTGAAAACGCCTGAAGCTCAAACAAGTTCTGGAGGTATTTTTGTAGCTTGATTTGGGCGTTTTTCTACTTTTTACATTGGTGACCTTTTGACCTGTACAAAATCGCTGTAAAAATCGCGGTAAAAACGTGTGTATTTCTGCCTGAAAACGCTACGCCCAAGTGTGAATGCAGCCTTAGAGACAGCAAGGAGCCGGATAAAAAAAAAAAAATCAATATACCGACGCCACCTTTATGGGGTCGGGCTAATTTTTTTCCTTCTTTTTTCCCAGCGGGGTGGCGGCGCTCAAGCCTCGCCGCTGACAGGAAGCATCCGCTTATGCAGCTCTGCTCCGCAGCCGGTTGCTTCCATTACCATCAACTTCATTCACAACACTGATGCTCTGGGATAGAAGGCCAGCAACACGCGATCTGGGCTTGATGACCTGACATCCCAGAGCAGGAGGTTGCAGGCCACATCAGAGGGCTCCGCGAACCACTGGTTGGGCACCCCTGCCATACCATACCATTTTGTATCTCTGAGATGTGCTTCTTAGATACATAAGGATAATAAGGCTCTCTCATTTTGACACTATACTGTATATAGGTTTCATTTATCCCTAGTTCTTAAACCCGGTACACACCGGCCTGAATGTTGGGAGACATTTGCCAGTTCAAAAAAAAAAAACAGCCGACATTCGGCCTGTGTGCATGTCAGTCTGTCCAACAGTTTTTTCCGTTCAACCCGCTGGGTTGCATGCAAAAAAAACTGTAGTGTGTACCAGGCTTTAGGTACCTTAATACATGGCCCATTGTGCTATGTAATTATAAATTGCTTCTAAAACATAATATTAGAAAGAGACAATGAGTTCACTGCCCACTTGAAACTAGCAACCCCGGTGGGGCCCCCGACAGTGGCCTAATGCCAGGGCCCAGTTGCAAATGCGACTGTTGCGACCCTAGTAGTTCCACCACTGGAAACTGATATAGAAAACTTTTGTGTGTGTTATACCTAATAATGATCCTTAAAGAAGAACTCCATTTTTTTAAATTTTAAATCCAGCCCTATTAAAAAAGAAATAAAAAAAATCTTTTGCTTCAGACAGCTTTCTGCCACTAGATGAAATCAGTCTTCTGGATTGACAAATACTATACTAGAGTTCTGCTTTAAATCAATATCAGCAACACATTCAACTTGCAATATGCTCATATATTTTGTTCTTCTCTGTTGCTATCATAAAATCAAAGGTTGAATGGGAAACACGTGGTGTTTGGTAACGTGGTGGAAGGAATGGAAGTGGTGAAGAAGATGGAAAGTTATGGCTCCAACAGTGGGAAGACCAGCAAGAAGATTGTGATCGCTGATTGTGGAGTCCTAGAGGACACACCTTCTGCTTGACAATGACACACAAATGAAACACTATACTACGTGACCTGAACATATACCGTCATCATAGTCAACACAGAAAAGCTGACTTCAGTGGCGACATGCGCTTATTCTTTTGTCAACTACAATGTCTCAGTATATATAATAGCATTATTTATTGACACAGTGTGTGACCAGATCATTTCAGCAGCTTGCCTGCACATTTTGCATACTACTGAAATAGTCCATTATACCCCATAGTTGAAATCGGTGGATTCTGACTAATGGCTTGTTTATTACATGTAGTTCTCACTCTCAACTGCCTTTGATGTTTTCCTACCCTCTGCTGGAGCACACTTTATAAATCAACTGTTTACATCTGGGAAAGCACACTCAGGACTCTTGCATCAATTTAATGTTTGTATCATGTTTAAACTTATACTTAAAAATAAAATATGAGGGAAATATGGTGTTATTTATTATTAATTACAAAAGTAGAGCAGTCTCATCTATGGTAAAGTCAGATTCCTGCCTTCATTTTCAGTAATTTTCAGTTAACTGAACACTTGAATCTTATTAGATGCTACAAGTAACACTAATACACTATGTATTTTATCTTGCTTAACACCTTGGCGCCTCCTGACCCTTTAAGGGGTTTCAGATGCCAGAAGGCGAGGAGGGGTTTCTGACCATGTGACTGCCATGATTGGCTGTCACAGCGGTCCAATAATCGGAAAACTCCCTAACGCTAGTAGGCATCGGGATCTTTCCGGTAGCCATCGGTGTTCTGTCAAAATAGCCAACTTGTAAAAATCTCCAACCACGTTTCTTCCCGTGACTCTCCAGCAGCAGTAATTGCAGATTTCACAGAACACCGGCAGCGTATACATTACGGTACACGTCAAGTTGGCTGTTTTGACAGAACACCGGCTAAGGAGTAAAAAAGTTGTCACCGCCTTGCAGGCAGCCAGGTTGTTGGTCACTAGCGGGCAGACTAACAATGTCCACTCATATCGTGTACCGTAGTGTATACACTGCTGGTGTTCTGTGCAAACAGCCAAGTTGTCGAAATCTACAATTTCTGCTGCTGGAGGGTTACCAGAAGTGACATGGTTGGAGATTTTGATGAGTTGGCTACTTTTGGCAGAACACCGGCTACCGTGCTGGGAGCGTGCTCTCAGCACGGTAAGTTATTTTAACGGCTGCATATATGCGACCGCTCTGCATTAAGGCCCATCCGCCGAACGTCTGTATATATGCGTGCGTCAAGGGGTTAAATAACAGCTCTTTTGTCAGTAGGTTCAGTGTCAGAAGAGATCAGTGATGGGCATTTAGCTTGCACAGTCCGTGCTACTGTGCAAGAGCTCCAGGCAACAAAAAAGGCCCACTGTCAAAGTGCGGGGTAACCCAGGATTTTACTAGAAGGATGCTTTGGAAGAAATAGACCCAAGTTAGATCAAGGACCACTATCATGAAATACACTGTATTCTTATAGTTGCATGCATATAGTACATGTAATGCTAGTATGCAGTATATGAATTCATTTTTTTTTTTAACCCAGACCAAGCAGAAGTGAGTGGTTAGAACCAGGGCCGTCTTTAATATTGATTGGACCCTGGACAAACATTTTCTTGCCCCCCCCCCCCCCATAGAATTTTGCTCTCCACCCGAACATCCCAAAAAAACAAACACACACACATAGACTTAACTCAAAAACTTTAATAATGTAAACATAAGGAACTGGTTCACACTTACTGAGCGGTTGCTAGAGGTTACTGCACATCCCTACTGCTCATTGATTGGTTGCTAAAGGTTACTGCACACCCTTACTGTTTACTGATTGGTTGTTAAAGGTTACTGCACATCCTTACCACTCACTGATTGGTTGCTGAAGGTTACAGCCTTTTATCAATTTTTATCATCCTTTTTTTTTTTACAACACATGCCTGTGGAGAAACAATAATTACCATACTTACGCACCAAAAACCTCTCAGCAGACACAAAATAGGTACCATACTGACACACCAGAAACATGCCCACAGAGTCAGTACCATACTGACACATAAAAAACATGTCCGCAGATACAGAGTCAGTACCATACTGACACAACAGAAACATGTTCGCAGATACAGAGTCAGTACCATACTGACACAACAGAAACATGTTCGCAGATACAGAGTCAGTACCATACTGACACAACAGAAACATGTCCACAGATACAGAGTCAGTACCATACTGACACACCAGAAACATGTCTGCAGACACAGAGTCAGTACCATACTGACACAACAGAAACATGTCTGCAGACACAGAGTCAGTACCATACTGACACAACAGAAACATGTCCACAGATACAGAGTCAGTACCATACTGACACAACAGAAACATGTCCACAGATACAGAGTCAGTACCATACTGACACACCAGAAACATGTCTGCAGACACAGAGTCAGTACCATACTGACACACCAGAAACATGTCTGCAGACACAGAGTCAGTACCATACTGACACAACAGAAACATGTCTGCAGATATAGAGTCAGAACCATACTGACACACCAGAAACATGTCCGCAGATACAGATTCAGTACCATACTGACACAACAGAAACATGTCCACAGATACAGAGTCAGTACCAAACTGACACATCAGAAACATGTCCACAGATACAGAGTCAGTACCATACTGACACACCAGAAACATGTCCACAGATACAGAGTCAGTACCATACTGACACAACAGAAACATGTCCACAAATACAGATCCTTTTTTTTTTACACATGCCTGTGGAGAAAATAATAATAACATACTTACGTAGCAAAAAGCAGACACAAAATAGGTACCAAACGTACACACCAGAAATACGGCTGCAAACACCAACTCAGTTATAGAGTCAATACCATACTGACACACCAAAAACATGTCCGCAGATACAGAGTCAGTACCGTACTGACACACCAGAAACATGTCCACAGATATAGAGTCAGTACAATACCGACACAACAGAAACATGTCTGCAGATACAGAGTCAGTACCATACTGACACACCAGAAACATGTCCACAGATACAGAGTCAGTACCAAACTGACAGATATAGACATCTGTACAAAGACCACACAGTCATACCATGACTGAGACATAGACGTCTGTACAAAGACAACACAGTCATACCATGACTGAGACATAGACACCTGTACAAAGACCACACAGTCAAACCATGACTGAGACATAGACACCTGT
>BLSH010266667.1:853180-863827 GCA_018402905.1 Glandirana rugosa | reverse complement strand
AGTTCACACGATAAACGTAAACCTTAGACAACGACGGTTGAGAGTTATACTCTAGGTTTCTCGACAGTGATAGTCACTTCGTTCGGTAGTAATTTTGTTTTGTTTGGGTGGTCTCCCTATCGTTTTTGAAATCCACACCGGTTTAGTTGACAAACTTTGTAGGAATTTTTCTTTCTTTCGTGGTCACTCGAGTCGTTGTGGTTTTCTGTACCTTCTGGTGTCTTTTGTTGACATCACCTATTGGCTTCTTAAGAAAGGGACCACTTCTTTCGTGGGAAGTGTTGTCAACCGGTCTAGTTCTTGTGGGAGGTCCTCCATCTACATACACACAGTTTCAGTTGTTAGTTCGTGGGTTTGTTTTGTTTTAATGATGGCTTGCTTCACTGATAGTGACAGCTCTTTGGATCTCATATTGAGAGTTGGCAGCAACAGATTCCAAATGCAAATAGCACACTTGAAGTGAACTCTGTACCTTTTATCTGCTCCTTTTAAATGGGATAATGAGGGAATAACACACACCTGGCCATGGAACAGCTGAGCAGCCAATTGTCCCATTACTTTTGGTCCCTTAAAAAGTGGGAGGCACATATACAAACTGTTGTAATTCCTACACCGTTCACTTGATTTGGATGTAAGTACCCTCAAATTAAAGCTGAAAGTCTGCAGTTAGAGCACATCTTGTTCATTTCATTTCAAATCCATTGTGGTGGTGTATAGAGCCAAAAAGATTAGAATTGTGTCGATGTCCCAATATTTATGGACCTGACTGTATACTCAAAAATAAAGTGACAGTGCATAAGTTAACTCTACATTAAGTCCAAATAACCTGTGATGGTGAATGACTTAAAGTGAACAGGGTATTAAATAATTTGACTCTATGATAGTCAATGATTCAAGTGAAAAAGTCCAAATAAACCTGTGATGGTTAAAGACTCAAAGTGAACAGTGCATAAAAAGTCCAAAAAAATGTCCCAAATAAACAATAAAGTTGAACACAAAGACAGGTGGAATGTGCATAGATCGGATCCGTGGTCAGTTATCATCCAAAGATCAATGTAGAGGGTTAATGATGACAATAAAGACCAACAATTCTTCTCTAAGATAAAAAAGGTGGACTCTTACCAGCTGGGTTGGGTACACTTGACCGTACGGCCAGTGGACCTTACAGGCTTGTAGTGGAAAACTCCACAAACAATGATGGCAGGATCTTCGTTGGTGGTACTGGTGAACTTCTCCTTTTGGGTGGTCCCTTCGGTAGCACCGGAGTCAAGGCTACCCTCGACATCTGACCTCACCGGGAACCATGTGAAGAAAAGAAACCGCTCCACATTGTGTAGTAAAACATACCAGTTTATTCCAGCGATACAGGAACAGACAAAATAAAAGCCGGCAAATAAAATACACAAAAGAAAGACTGCGATAGGCACGTGGTCCCCACCGATGCGTTTCGTCCGCACAGATGTCTTCTGGGGTGTGGGGGCCACGCGCCACTACCGCAGTATAAATAGCAATGCCCCCCATTAACCACACATCAATTAAACTAGGCTCCACCCACCAGTATAACCCAGAAGTATGGCCCATTCACAAGATAGCGCCCCTTGTGCGCTCCAAGCCTCACTCCCAATGCAGGAAGTGAGTATGCACGTGGGCGCAACCTGCTCAATGACATACTATAGGTAAGTAAAAAGGTAACAGTCATACCAGTAAATATAACCACACCGATAATCTGCACAGCTCCGGGAAAAACCATAGATTTTGCTGTTTAAAAGACCATGATGGAATGATCCCGGAACCGGAAGTGACGATCCTGTAACCGGAACCGGATGTACGGCCAGGAGGAAGTCAAACAAAACCAACAAGCACCCACTAATTGGTTAGCTAGAGGGTGATGGAAGCCGTATCACTTCCGGAGCAACCCGGAACAAGAAACAAACACTTAAAGGTCACCAACTTGGTAAATGTAAACAGGAAGGCCGTATCACTTCCAGAGCAACCCAGAACAGGAAACAGACACTTAAAGGTCACCAACTTGGTAAATGTAAACAGGAAGGCCTATCACTTCCGGAGCAACCCAGAACAGGAAACAGACACTTAAAGGTCACCAACTTGGTAAATGTAAACAGGAAGGTCATGGTTCACGGCACTTAGACAAAAATGGATGATAATATTAAACCACAAAATAAATACATCATCCACCATGGTCTTTTAAACAGCAAAATCTATGGTTTTTCCAGGAGCTGTGCAGAAAATCGGTGTGGTTACACTTACTGGTATAACTGTTACCTTTTAATTACCTATAGTATGTCATTGAGCAGGTTGCGCCCGTGTGCATACTCACTTCCTGTATTGGGAGTGAGGCTTGGAGCGCACACGGGCGCCATCTTGTGAATGGACCGTACTTCCGGGTTATACTGGTGGGTGGAGCCTACTTTAATTGATGTGTGTTTAATGGGGGGCATTGCTATTTATACTGCAGTAGTGGCGCGTGCCCCCCCCCCCCCGAAGACATCAGTGTGGACAAAAAGCGTCGGATGGGGACCACAAGCCTATTGCAGTCTTTCTTTTATGTATTTTTTTTGCCGGCTTTTATTTTGTCTGTTCCTGTATCGGTGGAATAAACTGGTATGTTTTACTACACAATTTAGCGGTTTCTTTTCACCAGCACCACCAATGAAGATCCTGCCATCACTGTTTGTGGAGTTTTCCACTACAAGCCTGTAAGGTCCACTGGCCGTACGGTCAAGTGTACCCAACCCATCTGGTAAGAGTCCACCTTTTTATCTTAGAGAAGAATTGTTGGTTTTTATTGTCATCATTAACCCTCTACATCGATCTTTGGATGATAACTGACCACGGATTCGATCTATGCACATTCCACCTGTCTTTGTGTTCAACTTTATTGTTTATTTGGGACATTTGTTTGGACTTTTTATGCACTGTTCACTTTAAGTCTTTAACCATCACAGGTTTATTTGGACTTTTTCACTTGAATCATTGACCATCATAGAGTCAACTTATTTGATACCCTGTTCACCTTAGGTCATTCACCATCACAGGTTATTTGGACTTAATGTAGAGTCAACTTATGCACTGTTACTTTATTTTTGAGTATATGTATGTGATCACTACAGGTTCTATATATGCACTGTCACTTTAAATAATTGAGTGACCTTGTCATATGAATCACTTCCTTTTTTTAGCGCAACACTTTTTGTTTATTTCCTTGGTTGCATTTGGTCGAATGCTGTGTTTGCGGGTTTTGATTAACCAATAGCGCGAGGGAGGGGGAAGTCTTATGTTCCTATGCTGGTGAGGAACGTTAAATAATAGTATGGATGTCTAATTCTTCATTCAAACCATTGGGTGCCAAAGAATCCAAGGAGTAGATCCAAAAGGTCTCACGCTCACAAAGCCGTGAGAACAGCTCAGCCTCAGAGAAGGACTTCGGTACGGCTTCAATAACCCAGACTGACAGTCCCTCAGTGGACCTATTATGCTGTTCCAGAAAGTGTCTAGGGACACTATGTTGGTCGCACCCTTCCTCAATAAAGCAACGATGTTTGCCATCTCTGAGAGGTCGAATGGTGCGACCAACATATAGTAGTTTGCAGGGACATGTGAGGCAATACACCACATAGTTATAAAACTGCTCCAAGGTGTAGGTTACTCCTCTGTGCGTAAATTTTTTTGACATGTTGAACATATGCACAGGTCTTGCAAAATGCTTTGCGACATCTATACATTCCTTTGAGAGGGATGAGTCATAAGAGATTACGAGGTTTCTGATCTTTCAATTTTCTCGGGGCTAGTTTGTTCTTAAGTGTTGGCGCCCTCCTATGTGTTACTTTTGGTCTGTTTCCTAGAATGGTGTTTAGGTGTGGATCCTGTAGAAGGATACTCCAATGTTTTTAAAAAAAACATCAAGGACCGGGCAGGGAAGGCCGAGAAGACAGTGATGATTGCTAGCAGCTATAGAAGCCGCTTACGATAATTAGAAGCAAATCCAGCAGGTACATTCAAGCCTCCTACACGCTACTAGTTTGGGTGAACAAAAACCTCCCCCCAGCTCAGCTGTACTAACAATCCAATTTTAGTACAGCAATCTCCCCTGCTGAGCTATTGTGTTCTGACAGGGGGACACTGCTCCCCCTCCCCCCTGCGCCAGAACACTCTGGTCAGAGCTCTCAGTGGCTGAGAGCGCTGATCGGGAGCCGGTCAGCAGACCTTTTTCCAGTCATGAGCCTTAGACAGTAGTCGGCCAAACTGCCGGCTTCTGTCGGACCGGCTGCCATACACATGGGCCGAGTCTTCAGCCTGCCCATTAATGGTTCAAATCTTGACTGAACCCGTCGAGATTTGAACCATGTATGGCCGGCCCTATTATGAACCACTCCATCTCGGGCAACTCTTCTTTACTCAGCCATACATAAAAACAAGGGGGGAGTAGTCTGGCACTAGCACTAGAGACTGGGGGAATGTCCAAAAGAGTCTTTTTTTCTACGCAATCCAAAATGTGTAGGTTGCTCCTGCTGATGAGGAGAGATCCACTAGAAAGGAAAAAAGGATCCGCAGGAAGGGCTGGCCTCAAGATGGGGGAAGAGAAGCAACTTCCCAAACATGCAAGAAAAAACAAGAGAGAGGTGCCTCTAAATGCAGACTGTATGAAATGTAATTAAACACATATAAAAATTACACTCACATTTCCATAATAAAAGCATGCACTGCAATAAATGACCAGAGCTTGAGCTAGAGAAAGGAGTGTGCAGTGAGAGCAACGAAACAAACCGGAATAAAGAGAGGTCATCTACACCCCACATAAGGTCCAGGTCTCCTTATAAATGACCTAAAAGCCTGCAAGACTCCTTTTGTCGTACGGTACAGGAGTCCAACCTATCTGGTGAGTGTGGGCTAGTGGCATGTGGATCACAAAAGTCACAGTTTGAAGAAGCACTTCGAGCACTGAAGCACTTTATTGGGACTTTCTATACATCTTATCATATTCAGTTGATACTATATTGCATTATTCGTTTTTCATATTTCCAATTGTGTTTTTTGGCACTTTTGCAAAAATGTGAGTATTTTTTATAATATTTATATTGCATCATTTATTTTTCATATATTTTTAACTGTTGGCACTGTTGCACACAATTGATTGATTTCTGTATATTTTTTATTTAATAGTAAGATTGTTACTTCCACTACAACAAAGTGGAATATTTGCACGGTTTATGGCACTTATATAGCACTTATACAGCACTTTATAAGGAGGAACATGTATTGTTAATTGTACAATGTAGGGAGGCGGAGCGCTGTAATCCCACTAAACATATTTTTCTTGCACCCAGATAGGGGGTAAACTATATAGCTGCACCCCTAGTCAACTCTCTAGCTCACACTCCGAGGCGCAAGTGACATACCATACGAAATTCTGACTCAATTTTTACATTTTCTGCCACCCTAGGTAGTCAGGTCTATACCTATTGTAGCACCATCTAGGTAGGTAGGTAGGATTTTTCTGTGAGCGTAGGAGAATTTAGGCAGGCCTGTTTGTTTTGATCATTCTGGGCTGGGAGTGGCTCAGTGTAGAGCTGATGACTCACAAGCAGTCTCCCTGAGACCCCCCTCTTCTTTCCAGAGCTTTCTGGAAAGTTCTGGAAAGACAGGAGGTGAGGAGAGGTGAAGCTGCCTGGGGTATTCCGGGAGCCCTGACCAATCCCTAGCCTGGATTGGCAGGGGGCAGCCCAGGTGCGGAGGAGTTGTTGGGTGGAAGAAGTGGAGATGGAGTACTGAGGCTGTTGGGGCTTTTGAGGAAGCTCCTAAGTCTGGGGGGGGGGGGGGTGACCTTGGGCCTAGGCTCAGGTGTGGACAGGGCCTCCAAGAAAATGTGGAGGTGTCCTAGACAGGAGGCACAGGAGGAGCAAGAGAGGACAGCGGGAGAGAGTACTGCTGGGCAAGTTTCCAAGGAGAGGAACCACCGGTTGCAGCCAGGAGTGCTGGTGAGTGACATGCACAGTCAGAAGGACTGGGGAGGCACGCCTGAGGGGCTGGAAGAGTGCAGTCGGAAATGGGTGCAGAACCAGAGGAGAGGACTGGGGTATCGTGGGCACTGGAGTTGTGCAGCTACACCAAGGAGGGCTGGCAAGGCCTGAAGAGGGCTGACTGGGATCAGTAGCCGCATGTGGGACAGCTAGCATCTCAACTTTCTCTACACTATAGGGGCCCGTGGTCCCTGCCTGCAAAGGGCAAGTCACTGAGGCCTGGCTGAGCCAGTGTCAGGCCTAACCAATTTTGTGCTAGCTGATCCTAAGAGCTCAAGCAAGAGAAGTGCTGGAGGAGCTGAGGGATGATAGTCTGCAGCAAGAGTAGTGCTGGAGGAGTTGAGAAACAGTCAGAAGCAAGAGTTGTGAAGACTGGAGTGTATATAGTTGTCCCAAGCAAGTTCCACAAATCTTACTGGGCATCCCATATTTTCCTTACCCGATCCAAATTCAATCCTCTCAATAAAAATACAAAAAAAAAAAGTACATGGACTGTTCTATGTTTCGGAGTGTCTGAGAGGTGAATGTCAGGCTGTGCAGGGTGACGAGTGAACCACAACATTCAGCAGCCCCTACACTCCATTCCTGACCCATTATGTATTTCATCTTCCATTGCGGCTTATATTAGGAATCTGAACAGGTAGGGTTAAGGATACGATACAGCGCCAATGTTGGATATTGGAGGATCAGTGGACATGAAGGAATGGAGGAAACTGCATGCTGACAGGAAGAGATATGAATGCTCTTTCTGGCACCCTGGAATGCAGCTGTCTCAGACTAGATTCTCAGTATCTCAGAGCAACCAGTAAGAACCCTGGGGGATGAAAGGCATAAAACTGGATTTATTCTGATTAAAACCAGATTGCCCTAAAGATCAGCTTGTTGCTGATGTTTCCTTAGGTTTTCAGTAAGCCTTTAGCCTAGGTTCACATTGGTGTGGGAATGAAATGGTGCGAGTTCAGCTGAATTTGCGCCATTTCATTCTTGCATGTCAGTCCTGACTTCAGATGCGATTTCACAGACATCTATGCGGGTTGCTGCACAGATGTCCATGGAAATCGCACCTGAAATCACCAAAAGTAGTACAAAAACTACTTTTGGGAATCTGTGTGGGGCCGCAAATGCAGCGTTGCGCCGATTCAGACAGTGCCATTGCCGGTAATTGACATGTCAAATTGCATGCCAAATCGCACCAATGTGAACGAGGACTTAAAAGCAAAAATGATCCTGAATGGTTTCCCTAGAATATTTATTGGATCTCATTGCGTTGCATGCCCTCAGTGCAAGTGGTACAGTACACACCAGCAGTTCAGGGCTGTGTATGGGAGACCAGAGGACTGAGCACCTTGTTAAAGTATATGGAGCCTTTAGCCATAGTTGTTTCCCAGCAGGCATTACTGAAAGCAAACCAGACAAAACAAGGAAAGGCTAGTATTGAATCTATGGACTACTGTGGCTGCTTTGCAAAAAGCAACAGCATTATAATTTGAGGGCAGATTACAAGGGACATATCCGGTAGTGTGCATAAAATTAGCAGGATGGCCCCTAGCAGGAGCCATGGTAGCATGAGGCAGTGCAGCTAAAATATTCTAGATATTGTACATTGGAAGATTCAGATCCTGAGACCCTCTCAAAGGATTTACCCTAGATCTGCTCTTTTCTAAAACTTCAAGTTTGAGTATCAATATTTACTTAAAGTGCTATGGGACTTATAGATGTCATAAGGTAACGCAATTAATGCCACAATTCATGGCTACTCCAAAAGTATTATTTGCTGTAATCCAAAAAAAAGATTCTTTTTATTCTGTGATTTGTGGATTTTAAAGTGGTTGTAAAGGTGTTTTTGTTGAGTTATACCTACAGGTAAGCCTATATAACACTTACCTGTAGGTACAGTAAATATCTCCTAAAAGTGTAACATTTAAGATATTTACTCAAAGGGTAACTCCACTTTTGTGGGGGAAAAAAATAGCAAATAAAGAAAAAATAATATAGCGCATATAATTGCGACACAAGTCATATTGTAATTGAATGTTATTAAAAATTCCTTTTCCTTTTCAATCTGCAGCCACTGTAATGTTCTGATAATGCAGTAAAATATGACTACCTGGAGTTGTTCTGCACACTGAATGTGTACTGACCACTCCCCAGAAATATCATTTCCTGCTTGTGTGATTGGCTCACCAATTTTCCCAGAAGTCTGCCTAATGGCCTGTACAAACGGTACAGTTATCGGCCGAAAACTGTCATACGACAGCCTGTTGTACAATAATCAGACCTTTAGTACGCTCCATTCGACAGACAATTTTGAATTATCATCCAACAGAAGTTGTATGAGCAAACTAGAAAACCTTTGTATGCTGACATGACGTTGTCTGATTTTCGGCTCGTGTGTACAGAAGTTGGACAAACAAAAGTTGTAAGTACAAACACGCATGCTTGGAATCCACGAAGTGTTCGGTCGTGTAAACCTGTGCCTGTAATTCACAATTCACATTCACCTGAACTTCCTCTTTATACTCTGATAACACGACACTACGTTCGGCTTTGTCGAACGATAATTTGACTACCGTCAGTATGCTAGACAAAATCACGGACAGCCGATTTTGGGAAAAGTTGGACATGTGGTCGTACAACAATCGCGTGTACGAGACTAGATACATGTCAGATTTCAGGCATCCCCTGCAACAAAAATGTGATTTTTGGAGAGATACTTTCAATAGGAACACGTCTAAAGGGATGCAGGCCCAGCAGCTTTCATCATCAGTGCCCAGTAGGTGCACAGCTGACAGATAATTATGAAACCACTCCCATTAGACCCACTCAGTACAGAGGCATAGAGGAACAAACGGGAATTTCTTCAGACCAATAAAAGGTAGAAATCTGCAACAAAGTTTGTTATAATCCTTGCAATGTACATAGATCACACAGAGAGGAATGTTTTTTTCTCAACAAAAGTGGAGTTACGCTTTAAGCAATGCTGGTGATGTCACCAGTGCATGCGCTCTTTATGGACAGCGTGCTGTCCATTGAGAGAGCCGTGCTGTGGCTGTGACTCTCGCACGCATGTGTGGGAGTGATGACATTGCAGCTCGGCCAAATTAGATGGTCGCAGCCCGCAAACCTGGAAGGAAGAACGGGTGAAGATGGAAGCCCTGTCAGCGGTGACAGCTCCCCGCTGGAGGGCTTCATTTTCAGATAAGTCTTTTTTTTTTAAGTGGTTTACTACCACTTTAATGATGCTTACACAAAAAAGTGCATGTTTTAGATAACATTTTTATGGTTAATTGATAATTCCTGTGTGCATATTTAAAGCCCATATACAGTATATAATTTTTGCATTTGTTATTGCATTATGAGAAATGACCCTCTCAAAACAAGCTGGTGCACTAAACCTGTAGGTAAATAAGAGACCCAGAACCTTTGTTAAGTGGAAGTATGGATTTGATAATAAAGATGGCACTGACCAAAGAAGGACTAGTCCCTGCTCACTAACTGAGGACCAAACTCTTTAGATTCAGGGTTTAGAGGCTCTCTTGGGGGAGAGGGTGTTGAACTAGAGACCTCAGGAACTACAGTCCAATCACTCTTACTGGTTATCTCCCCAGGCTATAATGTGTCAACAGGTCAGTATGATACTTATTAGTAGGAAGAATACCTATCATGATAGGAACGCACCTAAAAAATGTAGGAATATCTGGCAAGACTGGTTAGACACCCCTAGGGTGGCCCCCCACAACTTACACTTACTAGATTGTTGCAGCTCTAACCAGAGGAAGGTAGGAGTGTTAAAGGGTTAGCCATGAGGTCCAAGGGCTAGTGGATATTATGGTGGGTAGTGAACTATACTATTGTTGGGTCACTCGATCCATTATGAGTGCCTTCTTTCTAGTGCTTACGGTATGTCTGGTAGGAGTATTGCACACTCCAGGACATTTGGTTGTTTGTTGTTTATTTTATATATTTGTTTTGTTGATTTTTCCTTATTTTTTTCTTTCCTTATTTGTTGTACTTTTATGTATGTACACAGCTGCTGTCAGGATGTACTGACTCCCAGAATTCATGGGATGAGAAAAAAATTTGATTTCTTGTAATTTCACCATTCATGGAGTTGGTACTCCAAATGTTTGTACTATATAGTACCTTGTTTAACCACTTGACAACTGGGCACTTAAACCCCCTTCCTAACCAGACCAATTTTCAGCTTTCAGTGCTCTCACATTTTGAATGACAATTACTCAGTCATACTACACTGTATCCAAATGAAATTTTCGTCCTTTTTTTCACACAAATAGAGCTTTCTTTTGGTGGTATTTAATCACCACTGGGGTGTTTATTTTTTGAGCAATAAATGGAAAAATACCGAAAATTTTGTAAAAAAATGCATTTTTCTTTATTTCTGTTATAACATTTTGCAAATTAGTAATTTTTCTTCGTAAATTTTGGCCAAAATTTATACTGCTATATGTCTTTGGTAAAAATAACCCAAATTAGTGTATATTATTTGGTCTTTGTGAAAGTTATAGAGTCTACAATCTATGGTGCCAATCACTGAAAATTTATCACACCTGATGCACTGACGGCCTGTCTCATTTCTTGAGGCCCTAAC
>BLSH010266667.1:826236-850549 GCA_018402905.1 Glandirana rugosa | reverse complement strand
GACTATGAGTCTCAATAACTGGACAAAAAATCAATCTATGTAAAAAATAATTGGTGAACGGCTGGCACATTGCATCAATGTGCAGCCGTTCACCGTGGGTAACAACACCCTCCTGCAATATTGTGCAGGAGGGTGTTAGCGCGAGGGCGCGCGGGGGACCCCGCGCGTGGACCCTCGTAGGCAATGGCGGCCCAGATCCTCTGGGCCGCGTAGTGCCTAGGGACATTTACCGGCGAACCTCGCCGGCAAATGGTACACTAGCGAGGCAGTTTACTGCCTCGTAGTGTACATTTGTTCGGCCGCCTTCACGGCCGAACAGAGGGGGGAGAGGCGTGGCTAGCCGGAGAGGGGGGAGACAAGCCGGCACTTCCGCCGGCTTGTTTACATGTGATGCTCCGTCATTTGACGGAGCGATCACATGGTAAACGGCCGCTCCAAGCGGCCATTTACAGGGATCCGTGATGCGCCGGGTCTCCTAGACCCGGCGGTAACGGATGCTCCCAGGTGCGCGCCCCAGGGGGCGCGCGGGAGCGCGATTGTGGGAGGACGTGTTATAACGTCCTCCCACAACAATGGGTGCCACTTGCCGACGTGTAACTACGTTACACGGTCGGCAAGTGGTTAATAAAAAATGTATCTAACTAAAAAACAGGTCAATAACTCTGAGTATCAGGAAGATCAAATGAGAGGTGTGCCTGAAGCTGGGGTAAGTTACCCTCTAAAGTGTCATCTGAGCCATGTTCATCACTGACTTGAGGAATAGGCAGCAAATGATTTCTATGCCAGCCCTTGAGCCCACCTTCGAGTCCCTTTATCTTGTACACTAGTGTTGTAGAAATTTAGGGTGTATTATGTATTGTCACAGTGTCTCCCAGTGTTGGTTTACCGGTATTCGCTGTGTACAGTGAATATGGCTTTAACCGATACTGAGGAAAGGCCAATACAATGGATATCTTCCATCAATTGATAATTACACGCTACCGCCCGATCATCCCGGCCAGCAGGCGCCCTGTGCGGTTATCGCTGGAGCAAACGCTGGTCTGGATCTTTGAGGTGCAATGCACGTTCTGTGGCGCGGGTGTATTGCCGTCAATCGGGGGGCCCCTGTCTTCTGTACAGATCGATCTGCTTGGCGGTGGTTTACTTGCCTTATGGAATTAGTATTGCCTTTTATGAAAGGATAATGATCTGTGGGCTTTCTGTGGCATCTGATCAATGTGACAGAAATCTACAGCCATATTCCTTTGTGTTGTAATTTACCCTTTAATGGAACAGTAGCATAACCCTTATGTAATATAGTTTTATAAGAACTGTATTTGGTAGGGGTTCATTGTAACTGGCAGGTTACTGCATGTCTGGGGTAATGGTTGTGTGGCCTTTGTTAGGAGAAGCACATGGCTA
This sequence comes from Glandirana rugosa, assembly GCA_018402905.1. Classification (NCBI taxonomy): domain Eukaryota; kingdom Metazoa; phylum Chordata; class Amphibia; order Anura; family Ranidae; genus Glandirana; species Glandirana rugosa. The sequence goes on along the minus strand of BLSH010266667.1, from coordinate 849,148 downwards.
TCCCTGCCGGTCAGCTCCCTCCCCCATACATGCATGCCTTTCCTATTGTATAGTTTGAATGTAATCAAGTGTGTCATTGATTGGTTGTATTTGTATTTGAGCTCATGTCATGTGACTGTGCCTTGGAGGCTGATTGGCTGATTGTGATGCCACCAGTTCCTTCTGTTAAACCTGTCTGACCAGTATAAATAAACACGGCAGCCGAAGCTAAGTAGGACAATATATCCCTGCTATCGGCTATGTGAGATGAAGCAATCTGTGTCTGTGTGTGTGTGTGTCTGCTTCAACACAGGTCGATGGAATGCATTATGCAAAAGAGCTGAAAAATGCGCTTATTAGCGCAGGCAAATTATAATGCATACAAGGTATTATAATTTCCCTAACACTAGCATTCCGGGCAATTTGCCCACCACTGTAAAAATCTCATTCTGCCATCAGTCGGCCAGCCCTTGTTGCTTCCTCTCAAAATATCTGGCCTAATCTGAGTGTAACCTGTGGGGTAGGCTGTAATGTATGAAATACTTCTCCCAAAGCACTTTCATGACTGTAACTGCCCTTTTGCCCTTGGTAAAAAAAAGCTTGGGCTTATTGGGTAAAGTGGCCGGTCACTACCAGTATATTTCCAATTCCTCATAAACACATTGTCAATGCTAAGAAAATCTATATATTCCAGCTTGACCTGGCAGAGCTTTCCTCTGTAAAAATCAAGGCAATGTCTTTATAGACTAGTCATGGTATCTCACATCTTCAGCGAATAGAAATGGTCTTGAACTAGGCCACACGTTTTCTCAGGTCCAAGATGGTCACGGTGGTCATGTAGACTTCTGAAAAAGATATTTTGGAAACAATATGGGAGAACCAGTTGTTGTCTCTTAGGACTGTCATCATACAATACCACATAACAGAGTAGTCCTTTGTCTATCTTAAATTTCTCCCAGTCTCTTAGGAACTGACCACACTCAGCAGGAGGAGCCTTCCTCAACACTTCTTGGTCTTTGGCACTCATGGCCCTATACAGAGGTCTAATTAGTGGGTCATCTTTTTTATTTCTGATCATCCTCTGTGCATATATTGATTCCATTAACCTTTGGAATGTTGCAGATGCACCCTCTATGTCTTGTGGCATGCGAGTAAATTTATAGACACCCAAAGGCTTATCCTGATCTTAAAGTGCCATGGCAACTTGGTAGTATCCAGAACATGGTCTAGCACGGTGAACCAACAATTTCCATTTTAAGCCTCCAAAGCCTCTTCAATTCTGGGCAATGTATACTGATCAGGTAATGTCTCCTGATTCAGAGTTCTGTAATCTACACACAGGTGAAGGGATCTGAATTTTTTCTCATTACCACAATGGGGGAGACATAGGCACTTTTACTGACCACAATGATTCCTTGGCCTGTTATCTGATGTAGTGTTTGTCTTACCTCAGCCATATCTTTTGGTGCCAACCTCCAAGGTCTCTCTGGGTGGGGCTTAGTATGTTGAAAACTCTTAGCACAGCCTACATCCGTACCATCTGTAGAGAACATTTCTGGCAAATCTAGAAAATTCTTGTGTCAGTTTCTTGTTTCAGAGCTCTGGCAACTTTGGGTCCCTCCGACTGAATTTGAGGGTAGAAGCCGTATTTCTGACTTGGACTCTGCACACTTCAGCATAGGGGTTAAAACCCAGCACAGGGTCGCAGTTAGCTACAACTTGGTGAGGACTAATTGTGACATGATGGGGAGAATATTTTTTTCACTGTCACAATTGTGGATAATTCTACTCTGGCTCTCCAGTCCTTTCTCTTAGGAATCACCATCCACCCTTATTTTTTTATCATCTCTTCAGGTGTTTCCATCCCTGAGCAGCTCAGGGGCAATACTGGAGGCTTTCCTCAGCACTCTCTCTCCCCCTGGTGGATTTTCCGCTGGGTGCTCACCAATGTGATACACCACTCAATGCTTAAGAGAGAGGACATCACAGAACACTTGAAGTTCAGATGTGATATCAGCTAGCTCAGAAGAAACAGCCCAACCTCCCTCAAGAAACTTCTGGAAGGCATTATGTAATGCTATGCAATTAGTGTGCGTCGGAGCTGTGCAGAAATCCACTGTGTCAGGACAGACACGAGCCATGATCTCTATAGGAAGAACACCCCTGTTTTCTAAATCAGGAACAATCATAATTACATGCAAACTTCCATCAACAGGATATGACTGAGTGTTCAGGCCCCACAATTCTATTCTCCCAGTAGACTGAAGAGGTATGTTGCTCAACTACTTCTGGTAGTGTCATAGTAAATAAGGGTATCTAGGTAACCTGTGTCAAAAAGAGCTGGGGTTGTATGCCCGTTGACAGTGACTTTAACTATAGATATAGACTCTGTGAGAGGTCCTCTTGGCTTTGGCCTAAAAATGCCCACATCTGCAGCTTTGCTTCTGTACATGGTATGCCACACTTTGCACTGTTTCCCCAAAGTACTAATGACACCGTTTTGCAGAATGGCCAGTGTGACCACACCTAAAACACCTTCAAGAATCCTACCCATCTGTGAAGCAACTGGTTGAGTAACCAAAGATTTGGGTTGGTAAGACTTAGGATATTCTCTTCAGGGGGAGTTAAAACAGTGATACTCTTTTGGAACACATTCACCTTATTAGGAGTATAAAACTGAATACCAGCCTTTTGTTTCTTCACTAGCTTCAATAGCTCATTGAGAGAAAGAATTCTGTCAGATATAATTTTGAGGATCTGTGTAAGATAATGATGATGTAGCAAGCATCTTACTAACTTACTGGTCCTCAGAGTCCACTGCAGAAGGGCTGTTGTAGCAGTGTGATACACTAAACTTGACAAGGGTAACTATAATCGATTAATTAGTCATTTTGAACAGGACTACACCCCTAGACACTGGAGAGTGTGCTCTTTCCAGACTTCAAAACTTTCTTCTTGTGGCACAAGGAACAGTACAAGAAAACACTTTGAACATGTGCTGTGCTCACATTTCAATTAGTTTGACCAAAGTACCACTTGCATTGTCACTAGGATGTTCACTATCATTATCTATCCTATGAGAGTTGCTAGCTGACATTGGTTCCTTTTTTACATGAAGGAAAAACAGGGTGAGTCTACCAAAACATCTAGGTGCAGGTTATGCTCTTTATGAGCAGGCTGAGGATTCTGGATTATACTGCTCCTCCACCAAACAAGCTGTCCCCTCCAGCACTCCAAAAAAGCTTCATTATGTTGTGTCTTTTATATATGCTTAGAGTTTAACCTTCCTGGCGGTATGATTGTGTCATATTTTTGCATCTCAAAGGGATACGTTTTTTCGCATAGAAATTTGGCGTTTTATATTGTAGGCCTGTAATTCTTAGGAATCACTCACTTAAATCTGTCCAAACAAGAGTCTAGTAGACATCCTGGGTATGATGAAGTTTGAAACAATGAAATCATAAATTATAATATAATAAAGAACTATAAATAATTATCAAAAATAATGATATGTAATAATATAACAATAATAAAATGTATTCAATAATGTAATCAAAATTAGTACAAAGAACAATCAGCGCAGCTGAGCCTAACCTAAGAATTCTAAAACTGCCAGCTGAACATCAAAGGTAATCAACCCCAATACATGTAAAACTCAAAAAGATGCAGCGCAGTAAAAACCATAAAATTGTCCAATTTGCTGAATACTATGCATATGAAAGGTGCTAGAAAGTCCAATAAATCATGCACAAAGATCCACCTAGTGTTATGTATCCACACTGGAGAGTGAGACAGGTCCCTCCACCAACATCCACTGTGCTCACCTCATAGTTTGACCCCAGTTTTACTAGAGGGTCAAACGCATGTGATATACCTCACAGGGTTAACTTTCAATTGCGGTATGATTCTTCAGGGATCCCTTCCTCATAACTGAGTAGCGTCTCCTGCTCAACTTGGGAGGACCCGGTCCAAGATCAGAGAACCAGTGTGGTGGGTATATATAAAAAGAAGTATATACTAAGTGCAGACTGTAGATAAGCTTAAAAAACTTTTAACAACATCAGTCTACTTACAAACATTCGTATGGTAAAAGCGTGTAACAGCAAGCTCATATCACAGGCACCGAACGATCGTCTAAAGCCGAAGATGCAAAGAACCATCTGTGCAGACAGTTCGAATGAGTTCCTCTCAACAACAGCAGTGGGTGACGTCAGAGCAGGTCCTCCCCCCGTACGCGTTACGGCATTGACATGCCTTCCTCGGCGGGGCGGAGCCTGTCACGTAACCTCACCACGCTACTATATGCTACAAGGTCATCATGGGAACAATAGATGCTAGTCCAGGACGATGCCCACAGCCCAGCACACACCCCACACCACCGGCAGAAGCTGGGAACAAGTGAGACTACTCCCAAACTCAAGGGAGCCGTCCATGAATGCATCCAATACCACTAAGAAGTAATTCTTATAATTTTAAAATAAAATGAAACTTCAAGTGTTTATTATAATATTAAAACATAACAAAACATAATAAAATGTCTCCCGCTACTGTCTGAGAGGTACATACAGAGAGCAATCACCCTCTGTCTAAATTTGAACATCATGTGTTTACGACATTTCATTAATATCATTTACCATAAAACAGTATTAAATCTCATCATAATCAGCAGCTATCTGTCAAGCTCATACATTAAGGGTTACTTATTAGAAATAAAGCAGTTTAAATCAAACTCTACATTGAGACCCAGGGGTCGCATAACCTGGGTCTCAAAGATCCAGTGAGACACCCTCTGACTTAATGATCTAGTAAAATTCCCTCCTCTCCAGTGCCTAGTGACCCTCTCGATCCCCCAGAACTTTAACTGCCTGGGGTCTCGATGGTGAAAGTCTCTAAAATGTCGAGAAACATTGTGGGAAGGGTCTCCTCTCTTAATATTAGTAACATGCTCCCCTATTCGGGTGGCTAAAGTTCTGGAGGTTCTGCCTACATACTGTAGGCCACAGCTGCACTCTAGCATATAGACCACCCCTTCTGTCTGACAGGTAATGAGATTCCTAATTAAATATTTTTTCTTTGTCACATGAGCATGAAATTCCTTGCATTTCACCCCCCCTTTCGACAATCGACAAGCTTTGCATCTCCTACAGGGATAAAACCCTGCGAGGAATGCAAATAGAGAACGTCCTCTGTTCCTGGGTGGATCAATCACTCCTGGAGCTATAAGATCTCTAAGGGTAGGGGCTTTCTTGTATATGAAACCAGGTTTAGGGGGGAGGATAGGTCCCAAAAATCTATCTTTAAGCAGAACTCCCCAGTGTCTGCTGATGATACGTTCTATCTTTTTGTACTCTACATTATAATCAAATATAATCTTATACTGTGAACGGTCATCTGAGTTACTCGTTCTACTACCAATCAGCTCCTTTCTATCCAAAAAAAAGGTGTGGCTCGGGGTTACAGCTTTTGGTACTGAAAACTCACCCCGAGCCACACTCGGGATAACCACCAAGGAGGTTAAAGGGGTTGTAAAGGCAGAAAGTTTTTTTATTTTAATGCATTATATGCATCAAGATAAAAAAAACCTTCTGTGTGTAGCATCCTCCCCAGCACCCCCTTAATACTTACTCTGAGCCTCTTATCTCTCCAGCGATGTCCATGATCCCCTCAGCCGTCCTGTACATACCTTCTTATTGGCTGAGACACAGCAGTTGCGTGATTGGCTCCCGCAGCTGTCAATCAAAGTATGTCAGCCAATCAGGGGAAAGGGGCGTGGAGCCAGGTCGGGGCTCCGTGTCTGAATGGATACACGGAGCTCTGACTTGGCTTGGGTGCCCCCATAGAGAGCTGCTGGCTGACAGGGCACTCGAAGGAGGGAGGGGCCAGGAGCAGCGAGAAGGGGAAGATCCATAAGTATAACATGTTTGTTATTTAAAAAATAAAAAAAGCAAGCCTTTACAATCACTTTATGTTTTAGGGGTTCTATCAACTCCATTACTGCTTCACTAGTGGGGTATTTTTTAGTTAATTATTTCTTTTACATTAAATTTATACTAAGGAAGCATGGAGGTTGTTACTGAGTAAAATAAAATAATCAACAAAGAGTAACTGAAATGCTAAAATTCTTACCTATCCTGATGCTCCTCCATACTTCCTTTCTGTTCTAGCCACACAGCCAAAAGCCACCAATCATGGGATCTCTGTTATATGGAAGGAAAAGATTTGGTTGATCATCTCCTACAGCAAAGACCACATGACCAAATGCCTACATTTTTGGCTTGAATGGAGGAACAGCATTTTAACAAGAAAAGTTGTATTATTATGTCACTCTTTATCCATCCAAACAGACTGTAGGCATTTAAGAATTTGGCTGCTTTTCTGGCCTAAATGAAATTTATCAACAGATTGGTTTTCTTGCCTTTTAAGGTGTAAAGGTTAACTTACCCTTTAAAGTGAATAGGCACCCTATAGCTCACAGTGTGTGACTGTCTACAGGTCATGGTAACAAGAGGAGAGGCATATGCTCTGAACTGTGGGATGCAAGGGGCATATCAAGATCAGAACATCCAACTGGAAGCAATTATTCATCATGTTTAATATTTTGCCTAAGCACATCAGCTGTCACAAGGAGAGAGAGCAGCAGTGGCTGGTCTTTTATTATAGGAAGCTCTTGAACAAAGGCAAACTTTCACTCTGGTTACTGTACAGATTTGGAGGCTATAGTACACCAAGATTCAAATAAGAATACACATGATTTTTGTATTTAGACAATATTTGCTTATTGCAGAGATCAGTTTTGAGTGAGGCAGTGTAACAATGCTTGTAGGTGTCATACTAGCCCCTTAACAGATCCACTAACATTACAATCAAAAGATACATTATGTATTTTTTATATATAATAAAAATATATAAATTGATAGCGAGGTCTGCCTACTTGGTGGTTCTACCAGGCTCTATAATTAGAATTGTTCAAATGTATATAGTTCCTTCCGGGTTCAATTTATTATGGAGTAAAGTCTTATTTTTCTGAATTTAGTGTTTTGGACACATACCGAAAATACCTCCACATTCTGTTTAGCATTTCAGTAGTTATTTAAGAAAGGAGCTAGAGGTTTTTATTAAAGAACAATTTTGGATTTGGTTTGAACTGACGTTTGCTTGTTCTGAGATTCGGCAAACGGCCAAACTAAATTGTCGAACCTCTGGCGGCAGCGAGAAGTGATACATTTAGCAGCAGTATTACTACTGCTAAATGTGACAGCCTTCCCTCAGTTTGACTGTTAGGAAGCTGACAGCTGCTGGCAACCTAACAGCCATGACTCATCCCCATTCAGCAGTCAGCTGAGGATTCCCAGCTGACAGCAGACTGTAAACAATGGATTATGTGATATTTCAATTTTGAAATATAGGAAGGGATTTGAGGACAGAGTCCTCAATCCTCTTCTTTATTGCACCCACACACTGATCAGGAAGTGCTCTGCACAATGTGCTTCCTGTTCTTTCACAAAAAAGGAGATAGTAAACATGAATTGCCAATTATTGAACATTTGATCTCCTGGCCCTCTTCTCCCTGCACAGCACACTGTCTTTGCCACTGCGAGCAGGGAGAACAGCTGGGGGATCACTGGGAACAGCGGTGACAGTGGGCTGCGCAGGGGAAACAAAGTGGTGTTGTATCCTGGCACCCGTCTGTCAGTGGATCCTCCCCGCTGGACACAGGCAGCTGTCTCCACCACTGAAAACAAACAGAGAAGCAGGGGGGATCAGATGGGCGCATAGAGGGATCAGGCTGTGCAGGGAACACAGTATTCATTTTTTTGCTGGCACTCAGCAAAGAGGATATGTATTGGTAGAGTGGTGTGTTGTAGTGGAGGTGGAAATTCACTTTTTTAATTAATTGCTACAATAAGTGGCTTGTCAGCCACTAATCTTGACTGTTCATTTAACCAAAAAGTCAGAAGGACCAATCTGATATAAGTTCATGATCACTGAAAGGAAATTTATTAAAACTGGAGCACCCAGAATCTGGAGCAGCTGTGCATGACAACCAATCAGCTTCTATCTTTAATTTTCGAAGCTTGATCAAACAGGCTAAAGATAGAAGCTGATTGGTTGCCATGCAGAGCTGCTCCGGGTTCTGGCTGCTCCAGTTCTGATAAATTCCCCCTACTGTATTGTCTCTTCTGACATAAAATGTGAAATAACATTATACGTTACATTTGAAGCCAATTAATAATCAGCCCTAAATCGCATTCTTCAACCGGCTCACAACTGGTCAGTCACCTTGTGCCCTATATTTAGCATAAATAGATGGCATTTCTATTAACTCCAAACAGAAGGAACATATGTGAATAGTGGTCCGTGCCTGTGGTTTCCATGACTGCAGCACACATCATCAGCCTTCCATAGCTTACCCAGTAATCTGGCTTCCTGCTTGTTGACTAAACTAAGCAAATCTGTTGCTAACACCCCTAATTTACCAAGGGAGCAATCTGATTTCATGTCGAGCTTGCATTGTCATGCTTCCACTCGATGTGTTAATTTCAGATCACCAAAAGACCCCTGTTACAAAGCATTTGGCTCTTTAGTAGACTGTGATCATATTTATAGAAATAATTATACTAGGACTATAATAAAAGGATGTGCAAGCAGCTTTCATTATCAAAGCGTAACTCCACTTTTGTTGAGAACAAAACATTCCCCTCTGGCTGATCTATGTACATTGCAAGGATTATAAAAAACGTTGTTGCAGATTCCTACCTTTTGTTATTCTGAAGAAATCCCTCTATGTTTCTCTGTGCCTCTGTACTGAGTGGGTCTAATGGGAGTGGTTCCATAATTATCTGTCAGCTAGCTGTTCACCTGGCAAAGCACTAATGAGGAAAACTGCTGGGCCTGCATCCCTTTAGACCTGTTCCTATTGAAAGTATCTCTCCAAAAATGACATTTTTGTTGCAGTGGATGCCTAAAATCTGACTTGTATCTTAGGCAGACTTCTGGGAAAATTAGTGAGCCAATCACACAAGCAGGAAATGATGTCTCTGGGGAGTGGTCAGTACACATTCTGTACAGAACAACTCCAGGTAGCCATATTTCACTGCATTATCAGAAAATTACAGAGCTGCAGATTGAAAAGGAAAGGTAGTTTTTAATAACATTCAATTACAATATGACTTGTGTTGCAACTATATGCATTATATAATTTTTTCTTTATTTGCTATTTTTCCCCACGAAAGTGGAGTTACCCTTTAAGCGTATATTTATGCCCCAACTCACCAGTCATCAGTCTGAAGCTGGCCATACACCAGTAAAATTTAATTCACATTTTCTTTTTAAGAACATTCATTCAATTTTCAAATCATTAATGGGGTCAAACCATCATTCAATTTCTACCATAGTGATAAAAAATTCAAAGGAGTAGGATGGAAATTTTTTCTCAAAAGAACAAGTTTCTAACAGTGAATGCGGAAATTGCGAAATGTTGAAGGACATTGATCAAGTCATCAAATGCCCTAATAATTTGTATGGAATTTGTACAAATATTCAAATAAATGCTCGTTCAAAAATCTACTAGTGTATGACCAGCTTCAGCCTGCACTCACACCTTAGCTGATGATTTTAAAGTGACTTTTGCAGGTATTTTACAGGTGTTTTAAAAGCATTTTGCATGTGTATCAAGCTTCAAGCGTTTGTTTCCTGGACAAGGAAAGAGTGCAGTTCTATAGGACAGGAGATCTTCAGGCGTATATTTTTGTGTGCAGGGCATAGAGCGTATGGCAACTAAGCATACAAGTGTGAAAAGGGACAATTACAAAGTATGGGACTCTACTTGTTGATCGTAGTCAGACACCGGGAACCAAGCAAAAAAAAAAAAAAAACGCTTAAAGGCATAGTTTACCTTTACCATAAACTGCCCTATGAAGGTAAGGAGCGCCTGTGGATAAAACAAACTGTGCAGCTTTGACTAAAGTTGAATAATGCCCTTACTTTAGGTGTACAGCTGTGGTTAAAAGTTTTGAGAATGACACAAATATTAATTTTTACAAAGTCTGCTGCTTCAGCTTTTTAGATCTTTTTGTCAGATGTTACTATGGTATACTGAAGTATAATTACAAGCATTTCTTAAGTGTCAAAGGCTTTTATTGACAACTACATTACGTTTATGCAAAGAGTTAATATTTGCAGTGTTGAGCCTTCTGTTTCAAGACCAATTGGCCTTGGCATGCTGCCAATCAAATTCTGGGCCACATCCTGACTGATGACAGCCCATTCTTGCATAATCAATACTTGCAGTTTGTCAGAATTTTTTTTTTGTTCACCTGCCTCTTGAGGATTGACCACAAGTTCTCAATGGGATTTAGGTCTGAGTAGTTTCCTGGCCGTGGACCCAAAATGTCCATGTTTTGTTCCCCAAGCCACTAAGCTATGACTTTTGTCTTATGGAAAGGGGCTCCATCATGCTGGAAAAGACATTGCTTGACACCAAACTGTTCTTGGATGGTTAGGAGAAGTTGTTCTTGGAGGATGTTTTTGTACCATTCTTTATTCATGGCTGTTTTCTTAGGCAAAATTGTGAGTGAGCCAACTCTCTTGCCTGAGAAGTGACCCTCACATGAATGGTCTCAGGATGTACTGTTGGCATGACACAGGACTGATGGTAGCTCTCACCTTTTCTTCTCCAGACAAGTTTTTTTCCGGATGCCCCAAACAATTGGAAAGAGGATTAATCAGAGAAAATGACTTTACCCAGTCCTCAGCGGTCCAATCCCTGTACCTTTTGCAGGATATCAGTCTGTCTCTGATGTTTTTCCTGGAGAGATTCTTTGCTGCCCTTCTTGACACCAGGGCATCTTCAAAAGTCTTCTCCTCACTGTGTGTGCCAATGTACTCACACCTGCCTGCTACCATTCCTGAGCAACTCTGCACTGGTGGTGCCCCGATCCCGCAGCTGAATCAACTGTAGGAGACGGTTCTGTCTCTTGCTGGACTTTCTTGGGCGCCCTGATGCCTTCTTCACAGATGCAGTGGAAATGTTTTTTTATGGGATTACGTTTATTTTCATGGCAAACAGGGGCTTTGCAATTAATTGCAATTCATCTGATTACTCTTCATAACATTCTGGAGTATATGCAAATTGCCATCATAAAAACTGAGGCAGCAGACTTTGTGAGAATTAATATTGGTGTCATTCTCAAACCTTTTGGCCACAGTTGTATGCCATTAATGTAGCCCCTGAAACCTGACTGAAAAACTCACAGAGATCACGTAATCCCATCCTACCTTGTTGCTAGGATGTTGCTAAGAGACTCCTAGCTCTTAAGCCTTGTACACACGGTGCGGCAGTTGTATGAAAACGGTCGTACAACCGCTTGTTGTACGATCATCCGACCATTAGTACACACGATTAGAACAGTCAATGTGCGATGGTCGTACAACAAAAGTTGGATGAGCAGACTAGAAAACTTTGATTGTACAACAAGCGGTCGTACGACCGTTGTACCGTGTGTACAGAGAAGTTGGTCCAACAAGTTGTATGTGCAAAACACGCATGCTCAAAAGTCAGGAACGCCCGAAGTGTCCGTTCTGGTAAACCGACGGTCCTAATTCACAAATCACATGCACCTGAACGTCCTCTTTATACGCTCGTAGCACGTCACCACGTTAGGCTTGGTCGCACGATCGCTTAGCTCAAATCAGTATGCGAGACACAACAGCCGACATAAGACTTTGGATGTCCGGTCGTACGGCATCGTGTGTACGAGGCTTTGCTCTTCACCGCCACCATCACAGGAGAGAGTTCTTTCTCAGATTCAGATTTTTCAGTGATTGAGAGCTCACTCCTGTGCACTCCAACGTGAAATCTTCTATTTTTATTTTATGTCTTCATCACTGTAATACTGATGTAGCTGTATGCATTTTTCCATAGGCAGCAATGCACCTGTGTTAAGATCAGTAGGAAATGTGGTGTTTTTTTACTTTTTTACTAGTGCATGAAGCCTAACGGTCACTTCTTATACCCCCCAAGATTGCCCAAAACCTGGGCTTCTCTTTCCTTTTTTTTTTTTTTTTAAACAGTAATATGTTTATTCATATATTCAAAAGAGAAATGGTTTCCATATACAAATTATTAGTTCAATGAACAATCAAACAGAAGAGATAGGTATACATCACAGAAATCTGTAGATCGATGCAATACAGAGTAATTGCCTATAACAACCTAGCCTGTGCACAATTGGGCAGTAGTCACACCCAGGGCCAGGTGGCTACAGACTGGGGGTAAAGATTAATGTAATTTAAATGTTATGTTCAATCTTTTTAAACATACAGCTTTTATTAAAATAATAATGCCTAGTGATCCTGCCATGAAGGCCCTTGTTTAGGCACTTTGTTATAGATTACAATGCTTTGTCCCTGTGCTGTAATCCTGTCACATGCTTTTCCAGTGAAGGCCATAAGTTACCATGCTGATGCTCTTTACGCAATTGTCACTGGCTGGAAACCCACCACGAGAAATGCCATACTGAAGTGCATACATTTGGACAGGAAGTGAATGCAAAGAGGTTGCAGGAGATCAGCAGCTACCGTGCACAGTGCCTTAGGAAACAATATGTCCAGTTAGGGGTTTAAAGCATATCTAAACCTAAAAGCAAAAATGTAATAAATCACAGCTTAACAGTTCTTAGATTAGGTGGCTGAAATATTTTCTTTTTTTCAGGCTTTGTTCCCATTACTTTGATCTGGTGATCCTGCTAATAACACACTTCCTCTCATAGGGTGGCTAAGCTCACTCAACTCACTGTAACTATGGAGAATCTGTGTTGTCATCTTAGGCTGATCTCCAAATATGGACTGCAGACATGTCTTCCTCTCCATCTCCATGACTTGGGGGGCAAGGTAGTTGGTAGAAGATACAGTAGATTGAAAATATGGTATTGCTTGTGATTTCAGTTCAGCTTACAGAAAGTGACATGGCTGCTACATTTCTTGCAAGATCAACATGTAGGCAAGTGCAGTTTATTTTGTCCTCTGTAGGTGGCGCTGTGTTGCAAACTGCCATATAAAGGGGATGGAGGAGGAGAGGAGCCTTCTTCTTCTGTAGCCTCCATAGGTGCCATTTCCATAGGTGTCCGAGTGGACACTGCAACCCTGGATGACCTCAGTGGCCATCTTTAGGATGGGCAATGGTTATAAATAGCAGTGCCCCACTGTGGCTGCTGCGCAGTTATAGATAGAGGGACAGAATCCACAATGGATAGGGATAGCATATACCGTTGTGCTCATAAGTTTACATACCCTGGCAGAATTTATGATTTCTTGGCCATTTTTCAGTGAATATGAATGATAACACAAAAATATTTCTTTCACTCGTGTTAGTGTTGAAGCCATTTATTGTCAGTCAACGTTGTTGACTCTTTTTAAATCATAATGACAACAGAAACTACCCAAATGACCTTGAACAAAAGTTTACATACCATGGTGATTTTGGCCTGATAACATGCACACAAGTTGACACAAAGGGGTTTGAATGGCTATCAAAGGTAACCATCCTCACCTGTGATCTGTTTGCTTGTAATTAGTGTGTGTTTCTAAAAGGTCAATGAGTTTCTGGACTCCTGACAGACCCTTGCATCTTTCATCCAGTGCTGCACTGACGTGTCTGGATTCTGAGTCATGGGGAAAGCAAAAGAATTGTTAAAGGATCTGCGGGAAATGGTAGTTGAACTGTATAAAACAGGAAAGGGTTATAAAAAGATATCCAAGGAATTGAAAATGCCAATCAGCAGTGTTCAAACTCTAATCAAGAAGTGGAAAATGAGGGGTTCTGTTGAAACCAAACCACGGTCAGGTAGACCAACTAAAATTTCAGCCACAACTGCCAGGAAAATGATTCAGGATGCAAAGAAAAACCCACAAATAACTTCAGGTGAAATACAGGACTCTCAGAAAATGTGGTGTGGCTGTTTTAAGATGCACAATAAGGCGGCGAAGAAAGATGAGCTGCATGGTCGAGTCGCCAGAAAAAAGCCATTACTACGCAAATGCCAGAAAGTATCCCGCTTACAATACGCCAAACAGCACAGAGACAAGCCTCAAACCTTCTGGCACAAAGTCACTTGGAGTGATGAGACCAAAATTGAGCTTTTTTGCCACAACCATAAACGCTACATTTGGAGAGGAGTCAACAAGGCCTATGATGAAAGGTGCACCATTCCTACTGTGAGGTGGATCGCTGATGTTTTGGAGATGTGTGAGCTACAAAGGCACAGGAAATGTTTTCAAAATTGATGGCAAGATGAATGCAGTATGTTATCAAAAAAACTGGAGGAACATTTGCATTCATCAGCCAGGAAGCTGCGCATGGGACGTACTTGGACATTCCAACATGACAATGATCCAAAACACAAGGCCAAGTCGAGTGGCCATCTCAGTCTCCTGACCTCAATATCATTGAGCCACTCTGGGGAGATTTCAAATGTGCAGTTCATGCAAGACAGCCCAAGAATTTCCAGGAACTGGAGGCTTTTTACCAAGAGGAATGGCCAGCTTCCGGGTACGCGGCTCCGGCCAGCATGCGCGGGACCTGTCTTTCTGGCAAAGTCCGGCCCTATTGCCGGGCCTTTGCTGGGATATACACGGCGCATGCGCCGGAACATACACGGCGCATGCGCTGTAATGCCGCAGATGATTAGAAGGGGATTATCTCCTATACCTGTATATTAATTTTACCTACAGGTAAGCCTATATTAAGGTAAAATTAATATACAGGTTTAGGAGATAATCCCCTTCTAATCATCTGCGGCATTACAGCGCATGCGCCGTGTATGTTCCGGCGCATGCGTCGTGTATATCCCGGCAAAGGCCCGGCAATAGGGCCGGACTTTGCCAGAAAGACGGGTCCCGCGCATGCTGGCCGGAGCCGCGTAAACAGAAGCAAGATCCGAGGGAAGATGTCCGCTCCTTCAGAGGGAACCAAGCAACCCGATCGGATCTTCGTTTCAAGGTGAGTATTTCATAATGAGCTAGTATGCAGTGCATACTAGCTCATTATGCTATTGTCTTGCAGGTTTTTATTTTTATTTTTTTCCAGGTAGAAAACCGCTTTAAAGGGTATTAAACTTTTGATGGGGGTCATTTGGGTTGTTTCTGTTGTCATTATGATTTAAAAAGAGTAAACGCAGTTGACTGATAATAAATGGCTTCAGCCAAACACTAACCATGAATGAAAGAAAAGTTTTTGTGTTCTTCATATTGTCTGAAAAATGGCCAAGAAATCATAAATTCTGCCAGGGTATGTAAACTTATGAGCACAACTGTATAGCCCTAGGGAAAGGTTTCTGGCAAGGAGGGACAGACAAGGGACACCACGGCCCACTGCTCTGGATCTATGGACCACAGTGCTCCAGTGATTGCACCAGTCTTTTGTGCTGTTTGCAGCACATCTTGTCTATCAACCACCCCCTTCTCAGAAGCTGCTCTGGTAATGTAAAATTTATAGAAGTGGCTACCTTGCTGCTGCAAACTTGCCTCATCAGTCTTGTATAACCTTCCACGATTGGGTTGTCTGGGTACTGCTACCGCTGTTTCCATACTGTCTGGAACTCTCTCAAGCTAATAGTAGGCACTGATATCAAAGACTTCATATCAAGGGCTTGTGTGTGCAGAGGATTGCTCCAGTTGTTATCTGTTACCTTCCATTAAAACGGAGTTCCACCCAAAAGTGGAAGCTCCACTTATCTGTCCCCCCGGTGCCATTTGGCACCTTTTGGGGAAGAGGGAGCAGCGATACCTGTTTTTGATAGGTACCCGTCCCCACTTCCGCCGGACCTTGCCGCGGCGAGGTACCTCAGAGTCTGGCCCCCCTCCTCCTTCCCCCGCCACCGGGCCAGTTAGAGAGTGCAGTACGTTTTGCGCATGCATAGTAGGGAACTGGATGTGAGGCCGGAAGGCTTCACTGCCGATTTCCCTTACCGGCTATGGCTCTGGCTGCAGCCGAAAGCTGATGGAAACATCGGCTGGGGTGCCGACATCGCTGGATTCCAGGACAGGTAGGTGTCCTATTATTAAAAGTCAGCATCTACAGTATGTGTAGCTGCTGACTTTTATTTTTTTCGTGCACAGGCAGAAATCCGCTTTAACCAAATAATACATTTAAAACCCACTGTTGAACATTGTGTGCTATTCTTCCCATTGGGGTACCCACCACACACTTTAATAACTTTTAAGTCTCTGGCCTGTCAGACTTGTTAGGTCACTGAAGTCAGAGCTTCGGATCTGCATACTTGTTCTGGGCAGTAACAGAAAGTATTGAAGGCAATGGGTCAGCATGACAACCAGGCAGCTAGCATTTTCAGAAAGAGAGGTGAGCCACTGCATCCTCAATCTCCTACTACAAATTCCCTTTAAATCAACCCAAACATCATTGGTTAAAAAAAAAAACAACCCAAACAAATCGGAGATCATGAAAAAGGTAGGCTTATACCTACCTGCCCGATGCCTGATTTGCTAAAACGTAGCTTTTATTTCTGCGCTCTGTGTGCCAATACTATCCAATGTCTCTCGAGTGCTGAACAGGGGGTCCACCAACTGGCCACTCTGGTTCCTCCTGCCATCACTGTAGGAGACATGAAACAAAATTAAAGCTGATCATACACTGCTATTTAAAAAAAATATTTTTTTTCCTCCATCCATACTATACAGTGCAGATAGACAAAGCCACCCACTGATCGAATTTCGTCCATCACCGTGTATGGCCAGCTTTAGTGATGTTGTAGTTCATAGTGGTGCCATTCAAAGTGTATGGCATAATAACGCACTGCACTACTGTCAATCCCTCTCATGCCGTTCCTATGCTATACACGCATAAACTAGAGGACACAATTGGTCTGCCGGCATGTTATTAATGTCTAACAGATCCTTTGTCAGACATATCAACATTAATTTCAGATGTATTTACAATGCATTTCCATAGATGTGTCTGAAGCATAAAACAATGTATTCAAACTGATCTGCGTATTTCTTGTGCTTGCTGACAAAAATAAATAAGTATTAAAAAAACACAAAGAAACCACAATCATGTGTACATGCTGTCAGTGAAGGTTATTTCTTCATATTTGACTAGAGTACTTCTAGTTAGCTAACGATAAACCCTTTTATTTGAAAAGATGGATTTTTAAGCTGTAAGGCTGCTTTCACACTGAGGCGTTTTACAGACGCTATTTAGCTAAAAATAGCATCTGTAAAGCGCCTCAAAAGTCCTCCCCAATCCACCCCAATGTGAAAGCCCTGAGTGCTTTCACACTGGGGCGGTGCACTTGCGGGACGTTACAAAAAGTCCTGCAAGCAGCATCTTTGGGGCGGTGAGAGGAGCGGTAATATACCGCTCCTCTACCGCCCCTGCCATTGAAATGAATGGCAAGTGTTTCCGAAGTGACAGCACACCGCCTCGGTAGCGCTGAGCGATGGCACTTTTAACGCCCTTTTAACCCCTTGTGGGGGGTTAAAAGCGCGGCACTCCCGCCCGCATAGCGGAGCCCTATCGCTGGTAAAACTCCGCTAAAACTAGCGGCGTTTTACCGCGACCGCGGCTACCGCCTCAGTGTGAAAGTAGCCTTAAAGGCATTAATTAAGCTGATGAATTTAAGGATGGTGGATGTCATTACTACCACTCCTAAAAATGCTAGTTGTCTGGCTGTAA
Organism: Glandirana rugosa; assembly: GCA_018402905.1. Lineage (NCBI taxonomy): Eukaryota > Metazoa > Chordata > Amphibia > Anura > Ranidae > Glandirana > Glandirana rugosa. Next base: position 831,477 of record BLSH010266667.1, on the reverse strand, counting down.
TGCTGCTCTACAGATTTTATTACTTTGAGTAACTGACCCACAACAAGTATACGGATCAGGAATTCTGACTTGACTAATGTTGGCAGCAGTCTTGTTCCAGATCAGTGACCTGGAAAGCATAGATGCCACCAGGGACATCAAGAAAACTTGCACTGACAGCAGGTCAGCAATAGTGGGCTCCATGTTTTTCTAATGCCTCCTACACACGGTTCAACGGTCCTATACAACAGGTCGTACGAACGACCGTTGCATGCGAAATCGATCGTTAGTACGCGCAATTACGCAATTAGTACGACGGTCGTACAACAGGAGTTGTATGAGCAAACTAGAAAACTTGGTAGTACCAACAAGCGGTCGTACGACCGTTGTATCGTATGTACAGAGAAGTTGGTCCAACAAGTTGTATTGTGCAAAACACGCATGCTCAGACGTCAGGAACGGCCGGATGCTAATTAAATGCACCTGAACTTTCTCTTTATACGTTCATAACACGACACTACGTTCAGCTTGGTCGTACGATCGTGTAGTACATGTCAGTATGCTAGATACAACAGCCAACATACGATTTGGTCCGTTCGGTCGTACGATCGTCGACCCGTGTGTATGAGGCTTTAGTTTCTCTTAGGCCCCATGCACATTGGGCATTTGCCCAGCTCTTCTAAGGAAAGCAGTGTCAAAAACGCTCTTAAAGCCACCTTTTTGCAAACACGTTTAGGTGCATCAATCGCTTGGGCATTCACGTGTTTCATTGACCAGAATATTAATTTATTCTGGCCACTGAAATGAATGAACACTCAAGTGCTTGAAGTGCCTAGTATTAATGCAAGTTTAGACACATTTACATGCTTTTAGGCATGTCAGGAGTTATCTTAGTGGAAAAATGCTCCTTTCCTGAATGCGCTGGGGTTTTCTTCTGCCTCTAAAAGCCCCTGCTTCTAAACACCTGTAAAGGCCTGTGTGTGCATAGATACATAGGCTAACATGGAGTGGCATTTAGAGGCAGAAAAAACAGTCAAATACCCCTAAAAGTGGTGTTTTTGATGCTCAGTGTGCATGAGACCTTAGTAGAGGTTTACTTTAAATTACTGATGTCTTCAGGCTGGAATTAGCTTGTCTGAGTTATGAATTGTGTGTCTATTGAGAAGAGCAGGAAAGGGAGCTGTTAGAGGTGCTGATCTAATATCAATTTGTGAGATAACATACCAGTTGAAAAAAAAAAATTAACCATCGCAGTGCCATTCATTAAGTGACAGGAAATGGGCCAGGCACCCTGCACAGAAGATTACTACAGATTCCAGTTATAAAAGAGAAAACACAAGCGCCTCTAAATGTAGCTGTTGAGTGTTACTTTAATGGTACAATGGTTTAAAAATACTCACAAAGGAGAGAGTAGTATGAGCATTGCAGTGTAAGTCACTGCGCACTAATGGCAGTCCCGCCCCCACACAGTTAGAACACATACAGGGAACACAGTTAACCCCTTCACTACCCCCTTAGTGTTAACCCCTTCCCTGCCAATGACATTTATACAGTAATCAGTGGCTATTTAAATTTCTGATCGCTGTATAAATGTCATTGGTCCCAAAAAAGTGTAAAAAATGTCCGACATGTCTGCCGCAATATCGCAGTCTCGATAAAAAAAAAATAAATAATAAAAACGCCATCAATCAATTCCCATAGTTTGTTGATGCGATAACTTTTGCGCAAACCAATCAATATATGCTGATTGCGATTTTTTTACCAAAAATATGTAGAAGAATACATATCGGGCAAAACCGATGAATATTTTTATTTTTTTTTTTTTGGATATTTATTATAGCAAAAAGTAAAAAATATTGTCGCTCTTTCATTGTTTATAGCGCAAAAAATAAAAACTGCAGTGATGATCAAATAGCACCAAAAGAAAGCTCTATTTGTGGGAAAAAAATAATAAAAATGTTGTTTGGGTACAACGTTACACGACCGCGCAATTGTCATTCAAAATGCGACAGCGCCGAAAATTGGTCTGGACAGGAAGGTGGTTTAAGTGCCCAGTAAGCAAGTGGCTAATGCATAGAATGCATTAGGATGAAAAACCCTGAGGGTTTACAACCCCTTTAAAGCGATTGTAAAGTCTTGTTTTTTTCCTATAAAAGTAACAAACATGTTATACTTACATGCTCTATTGCAGTGGATTTGCACAGGGCAGCTCAGATCCTCCCCTTCTTGGGTCCCTCTTCTATTTTCTTGGCCCCTCCTTGCTGTTGAGTGCCCACACAGCAAGCAGCTTGCTATGGGGGCACCCAAGCAGAGTCAGAGCTCCCTGTGTCCATTCAGACACGGAGCCCCGACCCACCCCTCTCTCTCGATTGGCTAGCTGACTTTGATTGACAGCAGCAGCAGCCAATGGCACCGCTGCTGTGTCTCAGCCAATCAGGAGGGAGAATCTCAGATGGCTGAGTCACTCGTGGACATTGTGGGACAGAGAGGGAGATCAGGTAAGTATTGGGGGGGGGGGGCTGAGGGGGGCTGCTGCACACAGAATGCTTTTTATCGTAATGCATAGAATTTACAACCCTTTAATATGTATAGTCTTGAGGAAGGAAGGGAAAGGAAGGGGCATGATTAAACCATTAAATGCATTAAAGCTGATCTCCAGCTTTTGCAAGATGTAAATTGTTTGTTTGGACCAAGCTGCGGCTTCCCACCCGATACCAGTAACAAAATTGAGGATGTAAATCAGCAACGATAAGTAAAAGTAAAGTAAATCAGCAACAATACTAGGCAAAGCAATAGGTAAGACTCTACAGGAGGGGCCATATGCAGTCCACACTTTTGTACCTAGCCAATCATATCTGATCTCCCCTATGCCTCCCCATGTGACTTAATTTGGGCCTGTCAATTACAGGTCCATAAATATTGGGACATTGACACAATTCTAATCTTTTTGGCTCTATACACCACCACAATGGATTTGAAATGAAACAAACAAGATGTGCTTTAACTGCAGACTTTCAGCTTTAATTTGAGGGTATTTACAACCAAATCAGGTGAACTGTGTAGGAATTACACCAGTTTGTATATGTGCCTCCCACTTTTTAAGGGACCAAAAGTAATGGGACAATTGGCTGCTCAGCTGTTCCGTGGCCAGGTGTGTGTTATTCCCTCATTATGCCATTTACAAGGAGCAGATAAAAGGTCCAGAGTTCATTTCAAGCGTGCTATTTGCATTTGGAATCTGTTGCTGTCAACTCTCAATATGAGATCCAAAGAGCTGTCACTATCAGTGAAGCAAGCCATCATTAGGCTGAAAAAACAAAACAAACCCATCAGAGAAATAGCAAAAACATTAGGTGTGGCCAAATCAGCTGTTTGGAACATCCTTAAAAATAAAGAATGCACCGGTGAGCTCAGCAACACCAAAAGACCCAGAAGACCACGGGAAACAACTGTGGTGGATGACCGAAGAATTCTTTCCCTGGTGAAGATAACACCCTTCACAACAGTTGGCCAGATCAAGAACACTCTCCAGGAGGTAGGTGTATGTGTGTCACAGTCAACAATCAAGAGAAGACTTCACCAGAGTGTATACAGAGGGTTCACTACAAGATGTAAACCATTGGTGAGCCTCAAAAACAGGAAGGCCAGATTCGAGTTTGCCAAACAACATCTAAAAAAGCCTTCACAATTCTGGAACAATATCCTATGGACAGATGAGACCAAGATCAACTTGTACCAGAGTGATGGGAAGAAAATGGAGAGGGAAAGGAACTGCTCATGATCCAAAGTATACCACCTAATCAGTGAAGCATGGTGGTGGTAGTGTCATGGCGTGGGCATGTATGGCTGCCAATAAAACTGGTTCTTTTGTATTTATTGATGATGTGACTGCTGACAAAAACAGCAGGATGAATTCTGAAGTGTTTCGGCAATATTATCTGCTCATATTTAGCCAAATGCTTCAGAACTCATTGGACGGTGCTTCACAGTGCAGATGGACAATGACCCGAAGCATACTGCGAAAGCAACCAAAGAGTTTTTTAAGGGAAAGAAGTGGAATGTTATGCAATGGCCAAGTCAATCACCTGACCTGAATCTGATTGAGCATGCATTTCACTCGCTGAAGACAAAACTGAAGGGAAAATGCCCCAAGAACAAGCAGGAACTGAAGACAGTTGCAGTAGAGGCCTGGCAGAGCATCACCAGGGATGAAACCCAGCGTCTGGTGATGTCTATGCATTCCAGACTTCAGACTGTAATGGACTGCAAAGGATTTGCAACCAAGTATTAAAAAGTGAAAGTTTGATTTATGATTGTTAATCTGTCCCATTACTTTTGGTCCCTTAAAAAGTGGGAGGCACATATACAAACTGTTGTAATTCCTACACCGTTCACCTGATTTGGATGTAAATACCCTCAAATTAAAGCTGAAAGTCTGCAGTTAAGGGACATCTTGTTTGTTTCATTTCAAATCCATTGTGGTGGTGTATAGAGCCAAAAAGATTAGAATTGTGTTGATGTCCCAATATTTATGGACCTGACTGTATCTGCTCAGGCAATAGGCACTGCATTGTAGGGGAAGGGGAGTGTTAAATGTTCCCCCATACATGAAAGTAGTTATTTATAAATTAATTTGTTTATTTTAGTGGTCTAGCAGTGGGTATATTTGTCTAAACATGTATATTAGGTATGAGCTAAACACATCTGGCTCAGTCCAGGGCAGGTTCAGAGAACAGTACTAAAGTTTGGGTTTTGAATCTGAACCCCATTTATGTCAATGAGAGCAAAATGTTCAAAAATAGTAATGGCCATTTCTAGGTTTACAGTCAAGGGATTGTCAAACAAATGGTGTGGGGGCTGGGCACTGCCCTGAGGACAATGTACCAAAAGAAAAAAAAGTAAAAATTCAGATCGACAGAAAGAAGCGATTGTATTAATGCTTAATGTAAAACATTGAAAATTCAAAATAGCATTAAATAACATGCCTGGGGCTTTCCCTGACACCGCCTGTGAAGTTGTGCATCTGTGCGATATATATAACCTACTACAGCAAAACTGACATTTACAAAGAAAAAAATGTTTAAATTAGTAGCAGATTGACAGCTCCCAGCCACTTACTTCTGCTTGTAAATAGAGCAGCTGAGGATCCCCTTCAATTATAGCAGACCCTTATCCTAGATGAGGGTCTGATATACATGTTAATGGGGGTCATCCACAGAAAATAAAATAAAAACAGCATGGGGTTCAATGATGTCCCAGGAA
>BLSH010266667.1:793669-809589 GCA_018402905.1 Glandirana rugosa | reverse complement strand
TTAATTGTTCTCATTACAAACGTATGTTACGCACATTAGAACTACACATACTCGTGGAATACGGGGCCAAGTGTATATACGCTACGCTCTTGGTCGCGTTAAGGTCACACCCAAGGACATAACGTACAGTGGCCAGTCACTCCCACATGAGTGAAAACAACGGTCACCAAATCTGTAATTACCGACACACTGACCGGTGACATGCAATACAGGAACCCACACTGGAATTGCGCTGGTTCTCGCATCGCATATATGTGAACCGGGGCATAAGGTGCTCATACACATCAAGATTACACGCATTGTATGCAAACATTACTCTTGTTAATTTGAGGAACCATCTAGCGGATTAAAATGAGGGTATCTTGATTTCAAAGACGTCACTCAAGAGCTAGAGATGGTGGTATAGGAAGAGTCTGTTTCAAAGACAAATTACAGGGGAAAACATTCACTCAAAATATATCAATCAAAAGTTCTGTAAAAACCAATCAAATATTTTCTGACTTTAAAGAAGCAATTAGTCTACATCACAACTGCTTAGGCTTTTCATAAGCATTTTGATGTTTTCCCATTAGGCAACAGCCCCCTCATGTATCCTTCGGGAGTGATAAGGGCTTCTGTGAGCATGAAGAGGCTGTTAAAAGCCCAGACGAACCATTGACTGCAGCAAAATTATTACGTTTAGCACATAAATGCAAAGCCAATTAAAATATGCATCTCCTCATAATGGAGTCATTCTGAGTCATAAATAAAAAGACCATTACCAAGAATATACAGTATTTAATTTAATTCCTCTGCACCACAAAGTTACACCAGGAGGCTAATTTAGATATCGTTATTAAATGCTATTTACATCTTGTGATTTCTGCTATCCTGCTTTGAGAAAGGTACATTTTAGCAAATTTTTTTCTGAAATACCATTGAGCAGTGGATGCACTAATCAATGTTCCATTTTATTGGCTGGCACAAAATCATCTGACAGCATTAGGTCCATTGGGCCTAATACTTTTTTATTAAGTTTTCAGAAATAATAGTAAAAAAAAAAACACCCGAATGGGGCATACCCCGGCTGACAAGAAAACATAACATTGTAACAACACACCTGAGAGGGGGAAAAAAAAAAACATTCAGATAACTGTTGCTCAGTTCCACTGCCTCTCCTGCATACCATCTAAAGGAAATCATGGCCTGAGGAGGGGGAGGGCACAGCTCGTCCAATCCACCACAGTTGTTCGGACAGAAGAAGGCCACCGGCGCCGGCTCCATGGAGCACAGGCGCCCATGACCTAACTCCCACTGAGCCAAGTGTACACCATCAAGAACCAATTAGACCTACGAGAGGAGTATTGCCGTTAGTTTAACCTAATGTTAATTATCCATTGTAAGGTTAGAGTCAATCCATAAGTTCCAGATTTTGTTAAATTTCGTTGGACAACCTCTGGATAGGTACGTGGCTTTATAAAGTGGAATCATATTGTTAATAGAGCATTTCCACATGGAGAAAGTGGGAGGGTCAGCTGACTTCCACTTGAGGACAATCATTTTCCTAGCATAAAACAGGAGAATAGAAATCAGTGTCCTCATAGCCTTAGAGAAGGCCAAAGGCTCCCCCAGACCCAGGATACAAATATTAACAGTGAGGGGAATATTTATAGTCGTTACTTGGGTAATAAACAGGGTGATCTCTCTCCAGAAAACTTGGATCCCTGGACAGTCCCAGAATATATGTATAAAACCTGCTGGGGTGCCCGCACACCTCCAACACTCCGGCGAGGTTGACGGGTAAATTCTATGGAGGCGTTGGGGAGAATAATAAGACCTATGCAGAATTTTAAATTGAATCAATTTATCTCTACTAGCAATTAATGGTTGTAATGGGTCATCCCACATATCCTCCCAATCCTCAGTCTCAAAGTCCTGTATATCCACCCGCCACTCCTCTCTTAGATGGTCCATACCAACCTGAATGGATGGCAGGAGGGCCTTGTATATTTGGGATAAAGGCTTGGATAAGTCCGGATCTCTCATCAGAGTTTCCAGGTCATCTTGCTCAAGTCTGATTAAAGAGAGTCCAAATTGTGAGTGGTAGGCATGGCGGAGTTGTATGAATCTGAAGAAATGAGAATTCGGGAGTTGAAATTTTTCTTTTAATCTATCAAAAGTGAGCAGCCCTGATCCATCATTAATATCTTGCAGATATTTAATTCCCTTTTGTGCCCAGAGGGTTGGGTCAGGAATAGAATAAAACTCTTGAAGTCTGGGATTAAGCCACAGTGGGGTAAATGGGGACCATTTGGATCTATATAGGTTGGGTTTGAACAACACTATGTACCAGGCCTTTAGGACTGCTTTCATGGCATGGGTCAAGGGCCTACCAGGGGCTTTCACCCCTCTGTATAGCAGGTTACGAAGGGCCTCATATGACCCAAGGTAAGCCGCCTCAAAACCACAGAGGAATTAGTGTCATCAGCAATTAGCCATCCATGAGCATGAGTCAGTAAAGCTGCTATGTAATAAGCATAAAAGTCAGGGTTTGCCAGTCCCCCCTGAGTCCAAGGGTGACATTGCGTTTTCTTGCTAAATCTGACAACTTTAGATTGCCATAGAAATGAGGTAACGGGGGAATCTATTTGCTTAAAGAAATTGTTTGGGATCCATACCGGGGCATGTCTAAGTTCATATGGCCGCGATTGTCTTTTATCCACTATGGCGCCATCCCGCTTCCCACCAGGATTTATCCAGGAAAAAATCAAGAGAAGAGAGTTCCTCCGATAGTGTAGTATGTTAAAGCAATGAGTAACATCATAAAAACACATTTTGTACATATAGAACAACAATATTATGTTTAGAATTTGTAAACGTCTTCATGAGTGTCACCATCCGCCCATTTGACGATCTTAGGATGATATGATTGGGTCTTAAGAATTGTCCCGCCCCTCTGGGCTAGTATATAGAGTTAAATTTTCTTCATGGCCACAGCCTCAGATGACGTCGGTTATGACGAAACGCGTAAGGCGTGGCCTATCTTACGTGACTGCATGATTCATTTGGCTAGCTATCACAGCAGAAGGAGCGCTCAGTGGTTAGCAGGAAGGGATCCATACCTTTCTCAAGCAGGCAGAGCCTGCAAACCCCGAATTGTCAGCGCAACATTTTGTTTTTATATTTTTTATTTCTGACACCAATTTTTGAGAAATAAAGTCCCATTGCTTTAACATACTACACTATCGGAGGAACTCTCTTCTCTTGATTTTTTCCTGGATAAATCCTGGTGGGAAGCGGGATGGCGCCATAGTGGATAAAAGACAATCGCGGCCAGCTGAAGGAAGCTCGGAACCAAGGATAAGAGACAAGTGCGACCAGCTGTAGGAAGCTTGGAACCAAGGAGAAAGACCCCATTTACCACAGGCGTGATACCCCTGTAGGGGTGTGGAATCTTCGGTAAGTGCGGGCACATGAGGGGAGCACGAGTCACATCTGTGTAGTGGATACAGCATCTGGCACAAAAGTCACCTTTTTCATGAATTTTACAATATTTAACGGTTGAAATATATCATTGATATTGGAAGTTTCTACAAGTCATCAGTTTTATCAGACTTTGTGAAATATTATTACTTACGGACTTTTACGGACTACGGATTTTTCACAGACTTTTTACGGATCACATTTTTACGGATTGCACTTTGGCATATATATTTCTTTCTCACATTTTTTATATACTCACTTATCTTAATTCGGGTAGAACTCCTGAAGGTTTTATGATATTTATTGATTTGAGTATTTGTTTTTTGATTCACCCATAATTTTTTGCACATTTGCACTTTACAAACTTACAGACACACTCATGAATACAATGGTTCTTTAATTAATGAGACAGCGCCATTCCTAAATACAAACCTAATTTCAACAATACTTACCTTGCCTAGCAGGGAAAGGCTTGGAGGGCAGCAGTCTCAAAGTTTTAATATATAAAGTTTAATACATTTTTATCCTAGCGCAGGAACCCCCCTTTTTTTAGTCATAAGTTCATATAGCAGGACAGGTAAAATTTTCATTTTAATCAAATTTATTTTCCCTACCAAGGTTAGTGGGAGGTGAGACCAGGCTTTTAGCTTATCTTTACCCCATTGAAGGGTTGGGGTCAGGTTTAATTTAAGGAACTCTCTGGCATTTGAGGAGATAACTATACCAAGATAATTAACGGTCTCCGCCCTTTGAAGGGGGGAGTCAGGGGGCACCAGCTCCCCTGCCCGGGCATCAATCGGTAAGATCTGGGAATTTCCCCAAATTGTGCGAAGCCCCGACATGGACGCAAAGTCATCCAAAATCTCAAGCGCCGCTGTTAAGGACGGGCCTGGGTCATGCAAAAAGAGGATCAGATCATCAGCATATAATGCCAATTTCTCGACCACCTGATCCACAAAAATACCCTTTACCCGCTCCGATTGTCTCAGCCACTCTGCCAGAGGTTCCATCACCAGGGCAAATAACGCTGGAGATAATGGGCAACCATGTCTCGTTCCCCTCTTTACTGAGAATGAGGGTGAGAGTCTACCATTCAATTTAATACATGCTACGGGAGCTAGGTACAGTAAGTCTATCCAACGTCTGAAATGGGGGCCAAAACTGAAGGTTGCAAGTACGAACTTCATATAGGACCATTTAACAGTATCAAAGGCCTTTTCTATGTCAAGGGCCACCAAAATTCTGGAGGCCTCCGCATTTGACTGAATCTGGATATGGATGAGCACCCGACGAAAATTTACATCCGTGGACTTGCCTGGCATAAAGCCTGTTTGGTCTGTACTAATCAGAGACGGAAACAGTCTCATGAGTCTGTTAGCCAGAACTTTGGTCAGGATTTTAAAGTCACAGTTTAGAAGGGAAATGGGTCTGTATGAAGAGCACTGCGTCGGGTCTTTGTCTGGTTTAAGTAATAAAATAATGTGAGCTTGGTATATGCTATCAGGGAGTCTGCCGTTCTCTAAACTGTGGGAGAATACCTTAGCTAATTTTGGTGCCAATATAGCAGCATGGGATTTATACCAGTACCCCGGAAGACCATCGGGGCCTGGGGATTTGTTACTGGAGAGAGAGTAAATTGCATCATCTATTTCTTGGCAAGTGATTGGTTTTTCTATGGCCTCTCTGTCCTCGACTGTAAGGATCGGGAGATCAAGATCATCTATGATGCGCCGGTCGTCATCCCGAAGGGACGGCCGCGGATCATGATAAAGTTGAGCATAGTAGTCTGGAAATTCCATAAGAATGTCCCCAGGTTCGTTAACTATGGTGGACCTGGAGGACCGAATCCCAGAGATTGTGGTCTGAGGGGGGGGCTCTGCCACCAGGTTGGCTAGGAGCTTGCCATTTTTGTCCCCTAACTCGAATATTTTTGCTAAGTGCTTACTGGAATCCGATCTTACAAGGGAAACATAGTGGAGCTTCAAATCTCTCTGTACTTGGGCCAAGGTAATATATTTTCAGAGGAGGGATTCAGATCAAAGTTATTTTTGGCATCCGCCTCTGCCTGTTCCAAAAGAGATGTCTGAGACGTATATTCAGCCCTAGCAGACTTTATTGCAGAGACGTATTCACCCCTAGCGTGGGCTTTGCATGCCTCCCAGACCACATCAGGAGAGGCTGTATTGTCATTCAGAGCCCAATACTCGGTGATTCTGGGTGTAACCAAGTCCTGTACCTTGGAATCCAACAACCATTTGGAGGCCAGCCTCCAACACCCCGGGTCCCGGGCCAAGCCCACCTCCAGACAAAGCTCTAAGGGCGAGTGGTCCGAAAGACCCGAGGGCAAGTAGGAGACCGACCGCAGGCGGGACAAAACTGAATCAGTGCCAAACATTAAATCTATACGGGAGCCAGACTTATGCACAGCTGACAGATATGAGTATGTCCTGTCCTCCGGATGTTTCCACCTCCAACACTCCCTAAGGTACAAAGTGTCTGCCCATGATATAAAATCCCGAGAGACCGCTCTGTGTGGGTTAGATGTATCTTTATCAGGATCTAAGATTGTATTAAAATCCCTACCCACGATAGTATGGTGAGCTTGGAGAGGAACCAATTTAGCAGCTATCGTATAGAGAACGTTGGGGTCAAACGGAGGAGGGACATACACATTCACAATTGCCCATTTTATGCGCAAACATTTGTAAAAGCAATATGATAAACCTTCCACCCGGATCCGTAACCACCTGATCAATTGTACAATGGAGAGACTTATTTATCAAGATGGATACTTCCCTAGCATAGGAGGAGTATGTGGCATGGAACCCCTGCCTAACCCAGGCCCGTCTTAGGGCCAGGATTTTGTTACCGGTCAAATGAGTCTCTTGGAGGAGCAGGATGTGTGGTTTGTGGTTTTGAACATATTTAAAAAGCAAGGAGCGCTTAAATTTGTCGTTAAGGCCCCTGATATTCCAGGAGAGAATCTTTAGGTTCATAGCCATAGTTATAGTAATAGTTATCTTTTATGGCCCTTCCCCTTTCCTTAAAGTGCATCAGGCCGGATCCGTGCACCCCCCAAGAGGGGGGCCCGCTCGGGCCGCGGTGTAGCAGAGTGACAGCAAATTCTGAGCAAGTAAAACAAAACTTGAAACTGTTTGATAAACTCCCCACTGCTTAGTCGAACCCCAACTGTTACCATAGCAGGTTTACATCCCAAAACATCAAACATTTTGCTCCTGTGAAGGCTGGTGCAGTGATGCCCTACGTAGGAACTTGCCTCCTGAACATGAGAGGGGGGGGATAGTTCAAGAGGGGGAACAAACCAAGGCCAGAAAGTCTCTGGTACCAGGGAGATATGAGATCTCTATTCTTGGGCTTGATCCCGAGGGGAGCCTGGACCATATGTTATAAGGACGTAGAGATCAGGAAAAGAGTACAGGTAGCATGACAATGCACATTATCCATTATCATAGATAAGGTAGATACCTGGAAATCCGCCCCAGCAATAGGCAAACACAGGTAGGGTCGGCTACTGCATGAGCAGCCAGGCATCTGCTTCGTCTGGGGTGTCAAAAAATCAAACCAGGCCGCCATTCTGAACCCGCAGACGGCTGGGGTACAACATGGAGTATTTGAAGCCTCTTTCTCTGAGCCGACGACGGATGTCGTTGAAGGACTTGCGCTTCTTCTGGAGGTCTGCAGAGAAATCAGGGTAGAGGTGAACCTCTGTGTGGTCATATGGAAGGGTAGGGTGTTTCCGGGCCTCGCTAAGAATCTTATCCCGGTCGCAAAAGTTAAGAAATTTCACCAGGAAGGGTCTAGGGTTCGCCCCGGGTATCTTGCAATTTGGCGGGACCCTATGGGCCCTCTCCACCACGTACATGGGAGACACATTCTGCAGATTTAGTAGCGATTTGAAGAAGGCCTCAGCAAATTCAGCAGGGGGGTCTCCCTCAGCTCCCTCCGGGAGGCCCAACACCCTGACATTATTCCTTCGCAGCCTATTCTCTGCGTCATCTGACTTGGCTACTAGCTGCTGTACTGGGCGTTGTAGTTCAGCCAGGGAATTAGAGTGCTGGGCCGTGAGATCTTCCGCTGCGGAAATCCTATCCTCCGCCTCAGCCATGCGGCCTCTAATCTTATCCATGTCCACCCTTATAAATGTGACCTTAGCAGCCAGGATAATTGAATCGGTCCCGGAGCTCCTCACAAGCATGTCCGCTCGGCTCTACATTTGGCCACGCCTAATACTATTTCACAGTTACTGGTGCCAAGAAGTTCACATGACTGTGATGGCAAATAGCAAGCATTAGCTTCTTGTGTCTGTGAAACCTGGATTTCACTGTCCTTTAGGGATCTGGATAGCAGAATTGGGGCTTGCACAGGCAGACAGCTCTGCCCTAGCCCGATCTGCAACATGGTGGTTGTCAAATCTGACAGATATGGGAATTAGACATCTGTATCACATGCAGGACAACAATGATGTTAAGGACAGGTTAACAAGCCTAAATGGAGCTATACAGTTGTGCTCATAAGTTTACATACCCTGGCAGAATTTATGATTTCTTGGCCATTTTTCAGATAATATGAATGATAACACAAAAACATTTCTTTCACTCATGGTTAGTGTTTGGCTGAAGCCATTTATTATCAATCAACTGTGTTTACTCTTTTAAAATCATAACGACAACAGAAGCTACCCAAATTACCCTGATCAAAAGTTTACATACCCTGGTGATTTTGGCCTGATAACATGCACACAAGTTGACACAATGGGATTTGAATGGCTATCAAAGGTAACCATCCTCACCTGTGATCTGTTTGCTTGTAATTAGTGTGTGTGTATAAAAGGTCAATGAGTTTCTGAACTCCTGACAGACCCTTGCATATTTCATCCAGTGCTGCACTGACGTTTCTGGATTCTGTGTCATAGGGAAAGCAAAAGAATTGTCAAAGGATCTTTTAAAAAAAGGTAGTTCAACTGTATAAAACAGGAAAGGGATATAAAAAGATATCCAAGGAATTGAGAATGTAAATCAGCAGTGTTCAAACTCTAATCAAGAAGTGGAAAATGAGGGGTTCTGTTCTGCTGAAACCAAACTGCGGTCAGGTGGACCAAATAATATTTCAGCCACAACTGCCAGGAAAATTGTTCAGGATGCAAAGAAAAACCCACAAATAACTTCAGGTGAAATACAGGACTCTCTGAAAACATGTGGTGTGGCTGTTTGCACAATAAGGAGGCACTTGAAAAAAGATGGGCTGCATGGTCGAGTCGGCAGAAGAAAGCCATTACTATGCAAATGCCACAAAGTATCCCACTTACAATACGCCAAACAGCACAGAGACAAACCTCAAACCTTCTGGCACAAAGTCATTTGGAGTGATGAGACCAAAATTGAGCTTTTTGGCTACAACCATAAATGCTACTTTTGGAGAGGAGTCAACAAGGCCTATGAAACACGGAGGTGGATCGCTGATGTTTTGGGGATGTGTGAGCTACAAAGGCACAGGGAATTTGGTCAAAATTGATGGCAAGATGAATGCAGTATGTTATCAAAAAATACTGGAGGAACATTTGCATTCATCGGCCAGGAAGCTGCGCACGGGACATACTTGGACATTCCAACATGACAATGATCCAAAACACAAGTCGACCTGTCATTGGCAACAGCAGAATAAAGCAAAGGTTCTGGAGTGGCCATCTCAGTCTCCTGACCTCAATATCACTCTGGGGAGATCTCAAACGTGCAGTTCATGCAAGGCGGCCCAAGAATTTCCAGGAACTGCAGGCTTTTTGCCAAGAGGAATGGGCAGCTTTACCATCTGAGAAGATAAGGAGCCTCATCTACAAATACCACAAAAGACTTCAAATTCTCATTGATGTTAATGGGGGCAATACATGGTATTAAGAACTGGGGTGTGTAAACTTTTGATCAGGGTCATTTGGGTAGTTTCTATTGTCATTATGATTTAAAAAGAGTAAACAGTTGATTGATAACAAAAGGCTTCAACCAAACACTAACCATGAGTGAAGTAAACGTTTTTGCGTTATCATTCATATTCTCTGAAAAATGGCCAAAAATCATAAATTCTGCCAGGGTATGTAAACTTATGAGCACAACTATATACTCTTTGGCCTGGTTCCCACCTATGCAGGTTGCAGTTTACATATTCAAGGTCAATTTTGCATTTTTTCAGCACACGTTTTTAATCCATTGAACTCTATGGAACCAAAAACCAGAAAAAAAGTTCCTGGCCCTTTCTATAAAACGCACAGATGTGACCATGACCCAAAGGAAACCATGTTGAATGGACTGTAGTGTTTTTTTGCAAAACTAAAAACGCACTAAAAAATGCATAGGTGTGAAGCAGGCCTTATACCACAGTATCAATTGACCTTACCCTTGGTCAGACCTATGCGTTTTTTATTTTGTTTTGCAGAAACGCACTACAGTCCATTTAACATGGTTTCCTATGAATCTCCTTCACATCTGTGCGTTTTCAGCCAGTGCATTTTTGGACTTCAATGGACTAGCACCAAAAATGCATTTTTGATGTGCTTAGATTTTTCTTTTTTTTTTTTTGGCTAATAGGAAAGTATGACATTTCTGTTCATGTAGCGTGAATTTGATGCAACTTTACACTTTCTGGCCTTCAAGTAGAATAAAAATAGCATAAAAGTAGCATCAAAGCCGCATCAAAGTAGTGCAGGAACCTTTATGTGTCCATAGTCGCATGTTAGGGTTAAGGGCTAAAGTTAAATGTTAGGGTTAAGGGCTAGAGTAAAGGCCTATACACAATGCAAAATTAGTACAAGAATCTTCATATGATGACCGAAATTACCGTTACCGTTAGTATGGTCCTTTCGACAGCTGATTTTTCGGAAGACAAAAGTTGGATGTGCAGACTATAAATTTTTTTTCATACGTCAACTCAATGCCCGATTTTCGTATCATTCGTATGGTTTTCATCTAAAAAAAAAATCGTAAGAGCACAACTACGCATGCTCAGAAACAATACATACAAAGCTATTCCACATATCACCTCACTTCTGATGTTGAATTCGGTTCATAGAAAATTTTCGTATGGTTAGTAACCTCTTCTCTTTCGACATGAGACAAGCATCCAACAAAAAGCAGATGTTCGGTCGTCTGAAAATCTAAGCGTATGTACGAGGCTTTAGGCTGGGTTCAAACCTATGCGAATTGGGTGCGGCTTACACTGCATCCAATTCACAGACCATTTGAAAACATGTTGTTTTCAATGGGTCTGGTTCACATATGTGCGTTGCATTCACACTCCGCATTGCACAGAAAACGTGTGCATCTTCTAAGCAGTGCAGTACGAATTCCAGGCACATTCTGTTCAATGGGAACGCATCTGATTTGCAGATGTGTTTCGTTGTGGACCGGCATTCTGTCCCCCTCCTCGCCCCCTCTCATGTCAGCTGATCCCCTGCTAGAAAGGAGAGAAACCGCTGAACAGCAGCTGTTTCTCTTCGCAGGGAGAACGGAGCTGGAATTCGCACCAGACTGGTGTGAGCCCAGCCTTAGAGATAGAGCAGTGGTTCTCAACTCTTGTCCTCAGGACCCACTAACAGGCCAGGTTGGCATCGTGAGGACAGGAGTTGAGAACCACTGAGATAGAGCTAGGGTCAGTGGTAATTGTTAGGGTTAGAACACTAACTCTAACAATTACCGCTAACGATTACCACTAACCCTAACTTTAATGATTACCACTAACCCTAACCCTCACTCTACCTTTTACCCTAACCCTAGTCCTTAACCCTAACATTTAACCCTAACCCAACTTTGTGCACAAAGGTTCCTGCACTACTTTGATACTACTTTCATGCTACTTGATTGCTAGAGAGGGTAAAGTTGGATCAAAGTCGCACTACATGAACAGAACTGTCACACTTTCCTATTGCAAAATGCATTAAAACCGCGCGTTCACAAAACACACCGCAAAAGGGGGCATAAAATCGCAACCTGCCTAGATGAGAACCTAGCTTTATGGTTCCTTGCTTACTATCTGTGCTTCCTACTACAAAGACGGTTGTGTGCCATTGTTTAAACCGGTCACGAGCATGAGGCCTAATCAAATTAAGTGCTATTTTCATTATTCACATCCTGTATCCATCTACATTGTATGATTCTTCCAAAAGTTATGTGAAAAATTGGTAATGTTCCAGTGAAGTCTCAAACCATTAAAACCATAGGAAGCTTGCATGAGCAGCAGAATATCCTCATGATCAGAGAAATATATTGAGTACAAAAAAATATATTGGAAGTCACTGCTATAAAAATAATAAAAATTCAACCTTATTCCCACTATCTTAAATCACTGAATGTAGTGCCTAGATACTATTACACAAGGAAATGGCACTGGTCCCATTTATTAAATTATCTGCAAAAAAATTTTAGCTTAGTTTGCTTACCTGCATTAAAAAAATTAAAAGATAACCTGAAAGACTCCAAAAAATGTCATAGATCATAAAACAAAAGTGGTGAGTGTAATACGGGTTACATAGCTGCTCCGTCTCTTAACAAATAAGAACGAAAAAGGAGTATTTCCCATGGGATTTTGTTGCAGCAATAGAATTCAAATCAACTAGGTTTTTATATAACATTAGAAAAAGTTTATTTATACAAAAAGATTTTGTGAAGGTAAAAATTCTGGTCTAGACAGTCCAATCCTAGTCTATTGCACAGTAATTGTTCTGTTACAGCAAACAGAAAAAGCAAAAGACTATTGTGCAACCACCAAATATTTACAGCGCATTTCGACTAAAGAATAATCTTTTTCAGGGGACAATAAGGTGGAAATGGAAATAAATGACCAGAAAGCTGTAGTGCGTATCAAAGGTTCCAGTGAGGAGGTCAGTTCCAATGACTCACAGAGGATCGAAGGTGGTCAGTGGTAGGCAATCATACCAAATTCACCAAGAGTCAGGGTTCCTTGTCAGGGTGGCTCTGTTAGAGGACTTTATGGGGCTCACTCATCCTTAAATACAATATTCTTGTCTTCATATGCCGTATTCATCTTCAACTAGCATATTTTTGATAAATCTACCTATCCATAACCCGGGTAAGCGCTATTTAAAATAATTTCCATATACACAATAGAGTACAAGACTCATTAGTTATATATATATATATCCTTTACTCTTTAGCCATACATGGTGAATTTGGTGTGATTGCCTACCAGTGACCCCCTTAGATCCTCTGTGAATCATTGGAGCTGACCTTCTCACTGGAACCCTGGATACGCACTACAGTTTTCCAGTCATTTCCACCTTATTGTCCCCTGAAGAAGACTATTCTTTAGTCGAAACACGTTGGGAATCTTTGGTGGTTGTACGCTTACCTTTCTATTTGCAGAACTATTACTGTACACTAGACTAAGATTAGACTGTTTAGACCAGAATTTTTATCTTTACAAAATCTTTCTGTATAAATAATTTTTTTCTAATTCATTTCCCCATAATTACATTTAGATATAATTGTGTTTATTCAAATAAATACCAACGTTTTCTTTTTTGTTCCCCTTAGGACAGGCGCTATGCTGACCTTAGTGCATCTGAATTGCCATCATGTGAGAGTCTGAAGGACACAATTGCTCGTGCCCTTCCCTACTGGAATGACGTGATCGCCCCACAGATCCGTGCTGGCAAACGAGTGCTAATTGCAGCTCATGGTAACAGCTTGAGAGGCATCGTCAAGCACCTGGAAGGTGAGAAGTATATGTAATATTTTGTCTTTTTCAGTTATCAGTGAATTAGGCTTGAACATTAAAAACCATCTGTCAAAGAATATTTCAGTGCTGTATTACTGCACAGCACACATGCCTACCTTTTAACCCTAACCATGTTTATTCTCTGGACTAGAATTATTATTTCACGAAAAGTGAATATATAGGGTAAATCCAGTAGGAAAGCATAGTAAACGTGTTGTAGATTATTTTGTATATAGCATTGTCTCTCAGCACTCTTCCATCAAATCATCCTACTGACATTACGAGGACATTGGGAAATAATACTGCTGTTTACTTTTAATTCTATAGACTTGTGGCTGGGTGACAACACAGAGATAAGTCTGTTGAACAGACAGCAGGACTGGGTCAATATAGTTTAAGGCCCAGTTCTCACCTGAGTGATTTTTAGCTTGTAGCTCTAAAACGCTCAACAAGTCAAATCCCATTCATTTCAATGGCCCCTGTTCACATCTGAGCATTCTGTTGCCTGAAGCAAAATGCCTGTCGCTCAAAAAAGTACATGAGCTTCTTTTTGGCAGATTGCAAAAGTTTTTGGCCCCATAGACTTCAATTGAAACGCCTGACTCCACTCCTAATTTCCTCTCTCTCTCCTCCCCTTTCTATTGGCTAAACAAAAATGCCTGAAGCTGTAAATAATTGCGGCAATATGTAGAAAAATAAAAACTTGTTTCTGTGCATATATCAAAATGATAGATGTGAACAGGACAGCCAATTATGCGTACAATGCTGTCTACTTAGTAAGGCTGCACAGTTATCGTGACTACATTTTTCTCTGCTTGGAGAGAATGAAGAAACAGACTTTTGATTTACTAAGGCCTGGTCTATGCGGTTTTTGGTGCTTTTTGCAGAAACGCACTACAGTCCATTTAAAATAGTTTCCTATGGGACACTTTCATATCCATGCTTTTTTCAGCCACTGCATTTTTGGAAAGTGTCAGGGACTTTATAAAATGCAAGACAGCGCATTTTTGGTTCAATAGACTTCATTGGAGACGTTGCAGAAAAGTGTATAGTGCGTTTTTGATGCATTTTGCATTTTTAAATCTGCCCAACAACAACAAATAATAATAAAAAAAAACGCAAAATGGATCAAAAAATGTGTGAAAAACACATGTGCAAAAATGTACATAAAAAAGCCCTGCAGAAACAGATCAAAAGAAAACTGCATAGGTGTGAACCAGGCCTAAAGCCTGGTATACACTATTCATTTTTTTCCCCTTCAACCCGCTCGGTCGGCATTCTGCCCATGTGTATGGGACTTAAGAGAAGAAGCTATTCAATTATCTTATTGAATAAGGTAAAGTTGTGTTCAATCTGAATATCCAATAATGTGCAGAAGAAAAAAAAAAAACCTGGATTCTTTCTTGCACATAGTTGGATGATTAAAATGACCAAATTTAAGTAAAGTGTCCAAATCTTTTAGTAAATATAACCTTTTGTGCCTCACTTGGCAACTAATTTGTCTTAGCATTGTGCACAGAAGCCGACCATATTGCTTGATGTACAGATTGGGAGTAGAGTAATACAGAATATTAACCACTATCATGAACATATAAACATATGTTAATAGTACAAACAGTACAAAAATATACACCTACTAAAAGTACACTACAGGTTCCCTTGAATGTGGAAAACATACTACCCTTGGCAAAAAGTATGGAATCGCCACTCTTGGAAAATGTTCATTCAATTGTTTAATTGTGTAAAAAAAAAAAAATAATAATAATCACAGACATGCCTCAAACTATTTTAATTCAACATTCCAACCTCCTGGCTTTAACCACTTCAGCCCCAGAAGGATTTCAAACGTTAAGACCAGAGCACTTTTTGTGATTCGGCACTGCGTCGCTTTAACTGACAATTTGCATCATTTTTTCCCCACAAATAGAGCTTTCTTTTGGTGGTATTTGATCACCTCTGTGTCATTTCTGATCGCCACTATAAACAAAAAAGAGCGAAAATTTTGCAAAAAAACAACATTTCTTATATATATATAATATATAAAAAACAAATTTATTCATCGGTTTTGGCCGATTTATATTCTTCCCCATATTTTTGGTAAAAAAAAAAAATCGCAATTGGCGTTTATTGATTGGTTTGCACAAAAGTTGCCGCGTTTACATACCATGAGAATTTCTGGCGTTTTTACAATTTATTTATTTTTTACTAGTAATGGCGGCAATCTGCGATTTTTATCAGGACTGTGATATTGGGGCGGACATCTCGGACATTTCTGACACTTTTTTGGGACCAATGACATTTATACAGCGATCAGAAATTTAAATATCCACTGATTACTGTATAAATGTCACTGGCAGGGAAGGGGTTAACCTGCAGGGGGTGATCTAGGGGTTAACTGTGTTCTTTACAGTAACCAGGGTTTTTTCACAGTCTTTACAGGCTCTACAGGCGGGGTTATAGTGTCAGGACTATTTTTAGCGTCTAACGGCGGTAATGATCATTTTTTATTTATTTAACATTTTTGCGGTCTTTAAGAGTACCATACATTTGCGCCGTTGAAAACACGTTTGGTTAGTTATTTGCGGTTAACGCTAAAAAAAAAAAATGGTTTTTATACCCCTTCTTATATTTAGCCGGTTTTGGCTACTTATTTAAACAAAAAATATATAATATATATATATTCTTTACAACAAAAAAACGTTTTAAAAGCGAGAAAA
>BLSH010266667.1:780406-793659 GCA_018402905.1 Glandirana rugosa | reverse complement strand
ATTGTCATTCAAATGCAACAGCACTGAAAACTGAAAATTGGTCTGGTAGTAAAGTGTTCTAAGTGCATAGTATTGAAGTGGTTAACCACTTCACCCCCAAAAGGATTTCCCCCTTTAGGACCAGAGCACTTTTTGCGATTCGGCACTGCATCGCTTTAACTGACAATTGCGCGGTCGTGCGACGTTGTACCCAAACGAAATTTGCATCCTTTTTTTCCCACAAATAGAGCTTTCTTTTGGTGGTATTTGATCACCGCTGTGTCATTTCTGATCACCGCTATAAACAAAAAAACAGCGACAATTTTACAAAAAAAAACAATATTTCTTACTTTTTTTTTATTTTTTAATAAAAATCCAAAAAAATAAAAAACCGAATTTATTCATCGGTTTTGGCCGATTTATATTCTTATATTTTTGGTAAAAAAAATCACAATTGGCGTTTATTGCTTGGTTTGCGCAAAAGTTGCTGCGTTTACAAACCATGAGAATTAATTTCTGGTGTTTTTACTATTTTTTTTTACTAGTAATGGCAGCGATCTGCGATTTTTATTGGGACTGTGATATTGGGGCGGACATGTCGGACATTTTTGACACTTTTTTGCGACCAATGACATTTTTTTACAGAGATCAGAAATGTAAATATCCACTGATTACTGTATAAATGTCACTGGCAGGGAAGGGGTTAACCTGCAGGGGGTGATCTAGGGGTTAACTGTGTTCCCTAGGCGTGTTCTAACTGTGAGGGGGCTGGGCTACCAGGGGTATAAGAGATCTAACTGATCCCGATGACAGGGATCAGTAGATCTCTTACATGCCCACTGACAGAGAGGGGAACCGCAGTGTTTACATCAGCGGTTCCCCGTTCTTCCTCTCTGCTAGGCAATCGCGGCTCGCCAGCGGAGATCGAGTCCGTCCGAGCTGCGGCCACACTCCTGCAGCACGCGCGAGCCGTCGTTTATAAGCGGTGATTCGCGGGACAGCGCCACACTGCAGCAGTAAATGTACGCGAGCCGGTTGGGAACCGGTTAAGAAACAGTTTAAAAAATAAAAAAAAAAGAAAATTGTAGTCAGTCACAACTGTTTTTGCAGATCAAGCAGAGGGAAAAATATGGAATCATCATGTATTTTGTAGTTCTAAAACAAACATCTGCATCAGATTACATCCTGAAAAATGAGGTCATCATCACCAAACATCCTTTAAATTTATGGAATAAGAAAAGTGTCCAAAACCTCAATACAAACTTGTGCACTTATTGAAGATTTAATGACTGTCATCTCCCATGTACCTTTACCTGACATGCAAACCCATATCATCAATGATTGTGGAAATTTGCATGTTTTCTTCAGGCGGTCGTCTTCATGCATTTCATTGGAATGGCACCAAACAAAAGTTCCAGAATCATCACCCTGCCCAATGCAGATTCGCATTTCATCACCAGGTGTTAGGTGATGATGACATCATTTTTCAGGGTGTAATCATCTGATGCAGATGTTTGTTTTAGAGCTGCAAAGTACATTGTGATTCCATAATATTTTCCTCAGAATTGAGTCATTCCATATTTTTTTCCTCTGCTTGATCTGCAAAAACAGTTGCAACTGACTACAGTTTTTTTTCTTTTTTTTTTTTTTTTTTAGCTGTTTCTTAAAGCCAGAATGTTGGAATGTTAAATGAAAATAGTTTTGAGGCATGTCTGTAATTAGTTTTTTTTCTACACAATTAAATAGTTGAATGAACATTTTCCTAGAGTGGTGATTCCATACTTTTTGGCAGGGATTGTACATGTTAATGCAAAGAAACACACCATGGACATGAAATAGCCATACAAAGAAACCAGCAAGATCCGCTTTTAGCATCTGAGAAAACATACATGTATAAATGACTTGGTGTCCCAGTGTACGTGCACAACACTTGTAACTAAACTATAAAGGCACTTTTTGCCTTGAAGGACACATATAAATAGTGCACATCGTTGGGCTGTGACCACTTCTATCGTGCCAGTTTTAGGTGTCCTGCTAGGTCAGACCCTGCACACCCCCCTCTCAGCTGGCTGGTTCAGTTACTCTGACCTTTTCACAATGACCTTACAGTGACATTTCTGAAATGACCCTATTCTTGGAATGCCATAAGGGTTAAAATTAAGGATATCTAACCTTCTGCCATGCTGAACAAAGTCCTTTTCTATCCAGCTATTGCAAAACCTTGCAACTGCCTTTATATAACTTTTCACGTTTTACATACTGAAGTTTCTTTGAGATTGGCAACACATAGCGTTTCATATACAGTATCACAGGTTTCCACATTTTGGTTTACCATGTCAATGCAATATGTTTCTGTTGTAAGTCTGCCTCAAAGGTAGCCTGTGCTGAAATAAAGGGGGCATCATCTCAGAACACTTCTTGCCTTGCAATCTGCTGATTTAAAGTGGTTGTAAAGCCGCCCCACACCCCCACAAAAAAAAAACCTGCAAAGCAAAAGCATAATGAGCTAGAATGCAGTGCATACTAGCTCATTATGAAACACTTACCTCGGAACGAAGCTGTTGCAGAGGTCTCGGCACACTGATGTGACCAGCAACATCACTCTTCCGGGTCTGCGGCTCTGTCCAATCACAGCGCAGGCTCCAGCACTGTGATTGGCGGAGCTGCGCTGATGTCACTCCCGCGCACGGGAGCTCTCATTTACGGCACGAATAAAGAAGAAACGGCACCTGGGGCTACCCCGGGTGCCAATTCTTCAGTGCGCATGTGCCGATGACGTTGGCACATGCAGATACAGGGGATATCTCTTAAACTGTACAGGTTTAGGAGATATTTCCTGGACCTACAGGTAAGCCTTATTGTAGGCTTACCTGTAGTTTAAAGTGGTTGTCATGACTTGACAATCACTTTAATGACTTCACTACTTTCTGAGTCACTGACCTGAAAAATACATGCATACAGCAAAGTCAGCGAGAAATTGCAAATACTTCTGTACGCACAGGACAAATACTTCTGTACATACAGCATATTCAGAAAGAGATCAGCTGTGGCAGCCACTATACTTCTGTTAGCATAAGTTTGCTTTAACCCTTCTGTTGCCAGAGCTGTTTTTGTGGAGGTTTTTGGCACATACACTATATTACCAAAAGTATTAGAACGCCTGCCCTAAACTTGCTCATCTTTGCTTTATGCACAGGTCCAAATCATTTGGTGGAGGGCGTTTTATGATGTGGGGTTGCTTTTCAGGGGTTGAGCTTGGCTCCTTAGTTCCAGTGAAGGGAACTCTTAAGGTGTCAGCATACCAAGACATTTTGGACAATTTCATGCCCTCAACTTTATGGGAACAGTTTAGGGATGGCCTCTTCCTGTTCCAACATGACTGCGCACCAGTGCACAAAGCAAGGTCCATAAAGACATGGATGAGGGAGTTTGGGGTGGAGGAACTTGACTGGTCTGCACAGAGTCCTGACCTCAACAACTTTGGGATGAATTAAGAGTGGAGACTGAGAGCCAGGATTTCTCATCCACATCAGTGCCTGACCTCACAAATGTGCTTCTGGAAGAATGGTCAAACATTCCCATAGACACACTTCTAGACCTTGTGGACAGCCTTCCCAGAAGAGTTGAAGCTGTTATAGCTGCAAAGGGTGGGTCAACTCAATATTAAACCCTACGGACTAAAGGCCTGTACACACGAGGCAAATTTCGAAGGAGAATTTTCGTTCGACTGCCGATCGTCCGAAATTCTTACCAATAGGATGCTCCTTTCGACAGCCAATTTAGATTTTCCGTAAGACAAAAGCTGGATGTGCAGACCAGCAAATTTTTTTTCGTACGGCAACTCAACGTCCGACTTTCGTATCATTAGTACGGTTTTCATATAAAAAAAAGTGTACGATCACGACTACGCATGCTCAGAAATGGAAAAATACATACAAAACTATTCAACACATTACGTCACTTCTAACGTTGAATTCGGTCATACGAAAATTTTCGTAATGTTAGTACGTTCTTCACTTTCGACATGAGACAAGCATTCAACAAAAAACGGACTGAAATTTGCATTGTGTGTATGAGGATTAAGACTGGGATTCGATTAAAGTTCATGTCCCAATACTTTTGGTAAAATAGTGTATGTTAAATGCACATTTAGGCCTGAAGATTCCATACAAACATTATAGATTTTCTAAAAGCATAGAGCATGGAGAATTAAATGATGGTAATTCCAATTTTTTATGCCATAACGTATTAGAGCATCTGTTTATCAAAAAATCACTTCAATTTCATTTTAGTGCACACCAACTCAATACAGTACCCATGTTTGGCAAAATATAAATCGTCCCCTCCGCTCCTCCCAGGACCTCCTACTTTCTAGCTCCCTGGTTACCTCCTCCCATGCTCACCTCCAGGACTTCACTGATCCTCTGGAATTCCCTGCCCCGGTATGCCGATCAGCCCCCACCCTGTCTACCTTCAGGAGATCCCTGAAAACTCATCTATTCAGGGAAGCCTATCCCACACCCACCAAAGAACTGTACCCGAGCCACCCCCATCAAATCATCCCCACAGCTATTACCTTTTGTACCACTTCCCCTCTCCCTTTAGAATGTAAGCTCCACAAGCAGGACCCTTCTATTCCTTCTGTATTGATTTGTTTTGTAATTGTGCTGTCCCCCCTCTACATTGTAAAGCTCTGCGCAAACTGTTGGCGCTATATAAATCATGTATAATACTATAATAATAGTATCAATGATGAGGTTGTGCTGAGTAAAAAGATACCCAACATGTAAGTCCCTAAAATTGTGTGTGCCCGTGAAATGGCAACAAATTTCAATAACCAAAATTATCCATAGGCAACATTTTAACCACTTGCCGACCGCAGTCTGATGGCGACAGAGTGGCTCGATATCGCAAACCGCTGTCATATGACGGCGGCTGCGATATCTCTCACTGTGAGCGTGCACATGCCACCAGAGGCACGCTCACTCGCTCACTGTGTTGGGGGGGGGCAGGGAGCGGGTAGGGCAGACTCGATCACCGCCGGCTACCCGTGATGGCCCCCCTGCAGTGAAAGAACTGAGGTCCGTGTAAGTAAACACGGATCTCCGTTCTGTTAGAGGGGGAAGGGCTGTGATCACAGGCTTCCTCTATATGGAAGCCGTGATCACTCCCTTCCCCCAGCCAGGGCAGCCCACATACAGTTAGAAAACGCCCAGGGAACACAGTTAACCCTTAGAGCGTCCCCTCCAGGTTAGCCCCTTCACTGCCAATGGCATTTACACAGTAATCAGTGCATTTTTATAGCACTGATCGCTGTATAAATGCCAACGGTCCCAAAAAAGTGTCAAAATGCTTCAATGCTCGCAGTACCGTTAAAATCACCGCCATTACTAGTAAAAAATAAAAAAAAATAAAAACCCCAGAAATAAATTCTCATCATCCGTAAACGCAGCAACTTTTGCGCAAACCAGTCAATAAACGCTGATTGCGATTTTTTTTTTTAACAAAAATATGAGGAAGAATATAAATCGGCCAAAACCAATGGAAAAAATGTTTTTTTATAATTTTTTTTTGGATTTGTATTTTAGCAAAAGGTAAGAAATTTGGGTTTTTTTGCAAAATTGTCGGTCTTCTTTTGTTTATAGCGGTGATCAGAAATGACGCAGAGGTGATCAAATACCACCAAAAGAAAGCTCTGTTTGTGGGAAAAAAAGGACGCAAATTTTTTTTGGGTACAACGTCGCACGACCGCGCAATTGTCAGTTAAAGCGACGCAGAGCCGAATCGCAAAAAGTGCTCTGGTCCTAAAGTGGGAAATCCTTCCGCGGCTGAAGTGGTTGAAGGAAATTTTTTATCATGAATAATGGACCAAAAAGTATCACTCTGGCGTGTGCAGCAATGTATGACATGTGCAGCACAATCATCCCTTTCATACATAGCCAAATCTTAGCACATTTGTTTATGTATGTATGTGTGTGTGTGCGTGAGGACATTGAAGGTTTTAAAAAATTTTTTTTTTAACCACTTCAGCCCCGGAAGGATTTCCCCCTTTAGGACCAGAGCCCTTTTTGCGATTCGGCACTGCGTCGCTTTAACTGAAAATTGCGCGGTAATGCGACGTTGTACCCAAACAAAATTTGCGTCCTTTTTTCCCCACAAATAGAGCTTTCTTTTGGTGGTATTTGATCACCGATGCGTCATTTCTGATCACCGCTATAAACAAAAGAAAAGCGACAATTTTGCAAAAAACCCCAAATTTCTTACTTTTTGCTAAAATACAAATCCAAAAAAAAAATATAAAAAAACATTTTTTTCATCGGTTTTGGCCGATTTATATTCTTCCTCATATTTGTGATAAAAAAAATCGCAATCGGCGTTTATTGATTGGTTTGCGCAAAAGTGGTTGCGTTTACGGATGATGAGATTTCATTTCTGGGGTTTTTATTATTTTTTTATTTTTTACTAGTAATGCCAGCGATCTGCGATTTTTAGCGGTACTGCGATATTTCAGCGGACATGTCGGAACATTTTGACACTTTTTTGGGACCATTGGCATTTATACAGTTATACAGCGATCAGTGCTATAAAAATGCACTGATTACTGTGTAAATGGCATTGGCAGTGAAGGGGTTAACCTGCAGGGGGCGCTCTAAGGGTTAACAGTGTTCCCTGGGCATGTTCTAACTGTATTTGGGCTGCCCTAACTGGGGGAGGGAAGTGATCACAGTTTCCACGTAGAGGAAGGCTGTGATCACAGCCCTTCCCCCCTCACAGGACGGAGGTCCGTGTTTACTTACACGGACCTCCGTTCTTTCACTCCGGGGGGGGGCATCGCGGGTGGCCAGCGGAGATCGAATCCACCGCACCCGCTCCCTGGCCCTCCCCGGACACAGTGAGCGTGCGGGCACGCCTTTGGCGGTGCGCGCGCTCACTGTGCGCGATCTCGCAGCCACCGTCATACGACGGCGATCGGCGCAGAGGAGCCATTCTGTCGCCGTCAATTGCCGACCAGCGGTCGGCAAGCGGTTAACTTTTGTTTTTTTCCACTTAACTTTCTGGTTATCACATATCACAAAGTCATCTAGCTGCGTCCCTGGTCAGCGCTCTCAGGGATTGACAGCTGTCAACCAGGAAGTGACATAATACACATTCCCCAGAGGGAAATCAGCAAACTGATGTTCGCTGAGCTTCCTCCACCCTATCCAGCGGAACCCACCATGCCGGTACCAGGCCCAGACTCTCAGGTGAGATAGCGGAACCCAGGATACATGGCAGGGAGTCATGTAAGGAGAGGCAGTGTGTTCTAGTTGTCTGTGGTGATTGGGTGTTCAAATCACTTCCAGAAGAAAGTTGACATTGGTATTGTAAAGCGCACACACACTTTCAATGCGTGTGTAGGGCCGGCAATAGACAGTTCAAATCTGTTTGGTTCCCGCTGAACCTGCTGAGATTTGAATTGTGTATGGGCAGGTTGAATGTACCAAGTTCATTGATCAACTTGGGTACAATCAGCTTACCGGATTCACTTCTGATTATCGCTAGTGGCTGATATAGCTGCTTGCAGGGCCAAATTAAGAGCATCACGGGCCTGGTGCTGTGGATTTTGTTGGCCCTTTTTATGGAAATAAATACAATGAAAATGCAAACAATTTGTGTTAAAACAAATTAAATATTGAGACAAATTAAATAAAATAGAGAGGGGGTGAGCAATAGAGGAGGATGGTGGTGAGAGAGAGGAGGTGGGGGGTTAAAGAGGAGGGTGAAAGAGAGGGGGGTAAGAGAAAAATTTACATATCAATGCTGCTGCAATTTGCATATCAATCATGTGTACAATGCACACAGAGCAGGGCTGGGCAGCATTAGTGACTCACTCACACCACTGGGCCAGGCCTATCTTAAGGAAGGGGCCTGGAGCTGCAGCTCCAATAGCCCCTATGTTAATCCGGCCCTGGCTGCTTGCAATAATCACCTTCTTCTCCCGGCGAGGATGGCTTCCCCCGCCGGGAGAAGACAATTACTCGGCAGGAGGGATTCCCCTGTCAGCACTGTCTGTGTTGATGGGGAAATCATGCAAATTTCTTTCCTGCAACCAAAGAGATTTGCATCATCTATGGCCTGCCTAAAAAAAACGCCACCAATGTAGGGGTTAAAGCATATGTAAATCCAATGGTAAAAATGTCCTTATGTTTAATATCCTAGTGCAATTTTCAAAATTTGTAGAGAAGTGGCATCAATGTACAATAACCAAAGAAAAGGGTACATTCGTCCTAATTATGCAGAGGGGAAGCACAGTGTAAGAAGGCGAAGCAGTGGACTTTGATAGTACCGTAAAGATGGGGATATACACCAAAATTCTTATAAAATATATCTTTATTTTACATAATTTAAAAAAAAAAAGTATAACATATTTTAAAATCATACAATAAACAGCTATATAAGATCACCCACATAATGATATTGGTTGTGGTGGTATCATCTGTATATCCTTTGCTCAACCAGTTTTGTGGACAAATACTCCGCTTCTTCAGGAGCCCTTGGATACAGATATATCTATGAGGTGTGACAGAGCTGCTACCAGAATCACACTATAGATAAATCTTTCTATTTATTTATCTATAGTGTGATTCTGGTAGCAGCTCTATCACGCCTCATAGATATATCTGTACCCAAGGGCTCCTGAAGAAGCGGAGTATTTGTCCGCAAAACTGGTTGGGCAAAGGATATACAGATGATACCACCACAACCAATATCATTATGTGGGTGATCTTATAGAGCTGTTCATTGTATGATTTTAAAATATGTTATACTTTTTTTTAAAAATGATGTAAAATAAGGACTTATATTTTTATAAGAATTTTGGTGTATATCCCCATCTTTTTGGTACAATCAAAGTCCACAATTTTCAAAAGTTGTTTTCAATATTTAAACCTGAAGCTTTTCTTAAAATAATACCGGGTATACCTACTATGAAAGTCCTTGTAATTAGGATCTTAAAACCATAGCCTATCCCCTTGGCACCCAGTCATCATTGTGATTATTTTGTACAAAACCGTAATGCCCTGGGCTCATCAGAAATTGCTGCAACGGCACATCTTGATGTAAAATGGTCTAATGAATTGCATTTTTTGTACTTTCTCATAAACTAATTTCCATTACCATTTTTGCATGTCAAAAAAAAGGGATCAGTTGCATTACTGTGCAATTATACCAGACCAACTGTGCACAGCAGTACTAATATCTAAATCGTGTCTATCGTTACAGACTCTGATGTTACACATTTCCAAATGTAGTTTACTAAACTGCCCCCATAGAGATAATAGTGTCAAGACGTAGCACTGGGCTGTTACCCAAAAAACTCTCTCTATTCTCTATTTGTGTTTATTTTTGTTTCAGTCCTATTGATGAATTTTGCCCAGATTGAATCACTGACAGCTGTAGACCAGGTGTAGGCAGTTTTTAAGACAACAGCTGAAGAACTTGCTTGATAGAAGGTTTTCATTCTCTCTCACCCAACCAGCTGAACAGCTGCTTAAAATCTGCTTAGAGTGCTCACATGGGTTCTGTTTTTTCAGCATGCTTAATTGCTACCGGGAAGAAAATCGCCATTTTACATCTGTTTACAGAGAAACGGTGGACAGCTGTTTCCACTAAAACTTTCCTACAAAGAAGCTCTAAGCACAAAAACAAGCTGTTTCAGTAAAAAGTGCGAAGACAATGTGTGAAAAGCAGAACTCATGGCTGCCAATAAGGGTTCATCTTGTTCTGATACCTGACAATTAGCTATGGACTTTGATTATTACTAAAAATGCACCGAAGAAGCATTCTGCAAATTTGATCATAGACTTAGCTCTTTAGTAGATGTGAGAAAGAAACATCATGCTCCATTTATGGAAACTATCCTACTTAGCTGTATCTTATCTGATATAGTATGGCATGGCCAATATGGTTCATTTGTAGGGGGCTCTGGGTACAGACAGAAGTTGCAAGAGGTTTCCACAGCTCAGGTGAAATTCATCACTTAACTCAATGTCTTTGAGCTCCTTACTGCAGTGGTTCTCAACTCCTGTCCTCAGGACCCACCAACAGGCCAGATTTTAAGTATTACCTTGGGGAGATGCAGACTAGAATACTGCAATCACTGAGCAGCAAATTCCATCATCTGTGATGTATTTCAGTTATCTTGCACACCAGGCCTGTTGGTGGGTCCTGAGGACCGGAGTTGAGAACCACTGGTGTAGCATGACCAAAGTCTCTAACTAGTTAAACAAATGCTTTTGCATATCACAGTAGGGTTGCCACCTCATCCCTTTAAACCCGAACACATATGAATTACACAGGTTCTGAAGCTAATTGAATGCAGGTAAGGCAACCAAGTGAGTTTAATTACCACCTTAATCAGCCAGAGAACCTGTGTAATCCATATGTGTTCGGTTTTAAAGGGATGAGGTGACAACCCTATGTCACAGTAAGATTTACATTATATACTTACAAATGCCTGTAGACATCAGGACATCTTCGGGGTAAAACTGATTGACTATGACCTTTGTGAACGGTTCAGCCTCAGGTTACTTTTCACCATTTATTCCATTATTATAACAGGAAATGATAGAAGAGTTCAGAGGAAGCAGCCTTATTCTTATGCTGGACAGTTCATGGTTATAGCGGTTTCCTCTCCTTAAAAAAACACATTGACATTTGCCAAATAATAAGAGCCAGTTATATCATGTCTTTTTTTAATTATTCGTAGAATGCTTAATAAAATAATTTTAGTGAGCTTTGGTCTCTCTGCCTCAAATGGCTTTTTCATTACCTTTTTCTTGCAAAGCTTTCAGCTAAGGCAAAAATGATTTTTCACTGCAATTCATGCTGGACTTGTTCCATTACAGATCAATGATATTTTAAACTTAATTTAGTACACTAAAATATTAAATCTCAGTCAGGAATATGTACCCAAGTGGGGGCGCCTGATGGGTTCGCCTGATGGGTTTGTAAATTCAACATAACCGTTTTTATTGTTTTTTTTTATTATTTATTACATTTTAAAATAATGTGCAAGAAATTCAAGCATTTACACGGTATACATATTGAAGGATTTATTATAGTATAATGAACAATTTGTTAATATTCGTCCAAATACATAACAAAGTTATAAACCTTCAGTTATCTTTCCAGCCGTCACATGTCCTCCAGATGACGTAGCCACTCCTCCTGCATTGGTTACAGTGCAGATGTAATGGCATTGCCTAAAATCTGTGGCAACAAGACCAGTTATCACAGGAACAGGCAGGCAGGGAGGAAAGCCCATAGGCATGCGCAGGGGTTGTGCCTGGGCACACCCCAATCACTATGTGCAGTGCTCATTCCCCTTACTGCCCAGGCCCCCCCCCCTTGTTGGCCCCCCTGCCCCACAGTTCTGCTTGCTTCCCTCCTCTCCCCCCCCCCCAGCTGCTGTGGGAATGTTCCAGAATGGAGAGCAGAGGAAGGGGCTGGTAAATATGTAATTTACTGGCCCCTCCCTTTTCTAAACACACACACTTGCGCACTGTATCAATTCATTACTGAAGCATAGCAAACTGTGTGTACTATGCTTCAGTTTGTGAATGAACAGGAAGCCGCTCAGCACAGAGCACTTCCTATTCATTCACTGCCCCATGCAGCTGAGGCTGCAGAGAAAGGCATGTGTGTTTGAGCTTTGGGGTGCACACCCTAATGCAATAGGCTGTGCACACCTATGGGAAAGCCACAGGACCATACTGGCTGCTTGTGTATACAATTAGGTGTAGTGTACACAATTAGGGAATGATGTTAAAAAAATGTACCAATGTCAAGAGGTAGTTGAGAATAGGTGGACCAAAATGCAGGGCCACCTTTAATATTGATTGGACCCTGGGCAAACATTTTCTTGGGCTCTCCCGAATCCACTTATCAACTATTTGTGAGCAGTGCAGGCTCAAGGGGCAGCTGCTTTGGGTCCCACAACAATGACTGGGCCTGGGGCAGCTGTCCCTTTTGTCCTGTGTTAAAGACGGCCCTGCCAAAATGGGGGTACTCTGCACACTTTGGCCTTGGTGAGCAGATTAACAAAGTTGGAAAACACAGCACTAAAAGAGTGCTCTCCTGATGCTATGGAACATATAAATATTCATATTGTAATTATCATGATTGGAAACACTTGGATCAAGCCCAACTCTAGAATGCATTCCAACATTTTCCTTAGACTAATGCCAGGAGATTTTAATTAATGACACCGATTTCGTTCACTGCATACATTTGGAAGATTCAAAGCTAAGGTAGTACAGTATTTACAGCACCCTGTACTCTTAGCTAAAGTGAGGCCCACATGTGAGGTGGGGTTTGGGTCAAATGGTCCCACTGCTCCCCATCTCATAAGGCCTGTTACTGGCCCTTAGCTAGCCCATTCATGACGCAGTAAATATGGCTCTGGCTACACCTAGGACATGCGTCAGATTTCTGATTTTATACATAAACAATAACATACTTATACAAATAAATATTCATTGCTGCAAGGCAAATTAACCAAATAGTGGTGTGGTTAACAAATTAGTGGTGTAGTGGTTAGCACTTTCACCTATCAGAAAAAGGGTCACTTGGTTTGATTCCCAACCACAACACTACCTGCCTGGAGTTTGCATGTTCTCCCTGTGCCTGCGTGAGTTTCCTCCGGGTACTCTGGTTTCCTCCCACACGCTAATGACATGCTGGTAGGTTAATTCGCTCCTGTCTAAATTGGCCCTAGTATGTATATGTATGAATGTGAGTTAGGGACCTTGGATTGTAAGCTCCTTGAGGGCAGGGACTGATGTCAATGTACAAAGTATATGTAAAATGCTGTGTAAATTGACGGCGCTATATAAGTACCTGAAATAAATAAATAAACCTATTTTTTTTTCTTGTCATGTATTATATTAAGTAAATTAAAATATATATTTGTTTTTAATTGCATCAAAAACGCTTTTTTTTTTTTCAAATGCTCATATTTCTATCACCCTGGCCTGACCTCCGCACAGCCCTTCCATTATTCTGAAGGTCATTCTGTTACTATTCTTAAACCACACCAATTCTAGACATCCATCTGGTTATAAATATCCTCAACCGCTTTTCTGGATTCTCTCTGTTCACCCTGCCACCTTGTGGTTTGCTATGGTACTGCAGATCAACATTACTTACAAGCAACACAGTGAGAAGAATGCGTAACAGTATAACGTCAACACTAGACGTCATGGTATCGTTTGGTGTTCCACCGTCCCACTTGT
>BLSH010266667.1:767949-778748 GCA_018402905.1 Glandirana rugosa | reverse complement strand
TTTCAACAAGACAACGACCCAAAACACTGCTCAAAATCTACTCGGGCATTTATGCAGAGGAACAAGTACAATGTTCTGGAATGGCCATCCCAGTCCCCAGACCTGAATATCATTGAACATCTGTGGGGTGATGTGAAGCGGGCTGTCCATGCTCGGCAACCATCAAACCTAACTGAACTGGAGATGTTTTGTAAGGAGGAATGGTCCAAAATACATTCATCCAGAATCCAGACACTCATTACAGGCTATAGGAAGCATCTAGAGGCTGTTATTTCTGCTAAAGGAGGCTCTACTAAATATTGATGTGATTTTTCTGTTGGGGTGCCCAAATTTATGCACCTGTCTAATTTCATTTTGATGCATATTGCACATTTTCTGTTAATCCAATGAACCTCATTTCACTACTGAAATATTACTGTGTCCTTCGGGTATTTGATAGATCAAAATGAAATTGCTGATCCAAACACCCAAATATTTATAAATGACAATCATGGAAATTGTCAGGGGTTCCTAAACTTTTGCATACAACTGTACTACCTTCTTGGCTATGGAGTGTTTCACTCTCAGCAAAATGTCTTCTTAAAGGTGTTTTCCACTGTAGATAACAAGCAAATCTCTGTCTCAGAGCTTTTGATATGTATGTCCCAAAGCATCCCATGATGTCAGCAGGCATATTCTTAAATATATAAAATCTTCACCTTATATAATTAGCACCAAAGAAAGGCTTAGGGAAATTATTGGGGCATGCCTTAATCTAGGACTGCTCCCTCTCGAGCCACATATTACCATTACAAAGGGACATATAGAAAAAATAATAACTACCAAGCCTGACTGTTGCTAACTAATCTGAAACATTTATTTCATATACAGTAGGTGACAGCAGAGTCCATATGATAACCACATAAATGGGCAGCTACTGTTATTTTAGAAATTAATTTTCACTGGATATTCAAGTCTGATAATTTAGTTTTCTGGTTAAAAAACTGTTCTAAAATCCCCTTATCTGTCAAATAATCAATCTGTGTTTGAACTACTAATGCATACTCGCTGAAACTATTTCAGACTATATTTAGATAAATATACTTTACAGTCCCTTTTTTATATTGATAGCAAAAAATAAAAACCTTAATCTAGACTGGTATGAAAGTGATATGAACATATGGAAGAGCATGTGGTTAGATGTCACACAAATCTTTCCTTGTGTGCTCTATTTTGAACTATTTATTTAAAAGATGTGTCACTTGTTGAGGTATGATTTCATGTATAGACACGTACACTATATTACCAAAGGTATTGGGACACCTGCCTTTACAGTTTAATGGCATCCCAGTCTTAGTCCGTAGGGTCCAATATTGAGTTGGCCCACCCTTTGCAGCAATAACAGCTTCAACTCTTCTGGGAAGGCTGTCCACAAGGTTTAGGAGTGTCTATGGGAATGTTTGACCATTCTTCTAGAAGCGCATTTGTGAGGTCAGGCACTGATATGGATGAGAAGGCCTAACTGAGGTCAGCCAGCCAATCAAGTTCCTCCTCCCCAAACTCGCTCATCCATGTCTTTATGGACCTTGCTTTGTGCACTGGTCTAAATCATTTGGTGGAGGGGGGATTATGGTGTGGGGTTGTTTTTCAGGGGTTGGGCTTGGCCCCCTAATTCTAGTTAAGGGAATTCTTGAGACATCAGCATACCAAGACATTTTGGACAATTTCATGCTCCCTACTTTGTGGGAACAATTTTGGGATGGCCCCTGCTTGTTCCAACCTGACTTTGCACCAGTGCACAAAGCAAGGTCCATAAAGACATGGATAATCAAGTTTGGGGTAGTGGAACTTAACTGGCCTGCGCAGTCCTGACCTCAACCGGATAGAACACCTTTGGGATGAATTAAGAGGGGAGACTGCGAGCCAGGCCTTCTTGTCCACATCAGTGCCTGACCTCACAAATGCACTTCTGGAAGAATGGTCAAACATTCCCATAGACACACTCCTAAACCTTGTGGACAGCCTTTCCAGAAGAGTTGAAAATACACTACTCTACTGAAGTTATAGCTGCAAAGGGTGGGCCAACTCAATATTGAACCATACGGATGGGTGCCATTAAATTTCATGTGCATGTAAAGGCAGGTGTCCCAATACTTTTGGTAATATAGTGTAGGTTGCATAGCTAACCTCTTTTGATATGTAAGTGATATGACTATATGTAATGCACACAAGCAGTTACCATCTTAGTTCAACACATTGCTGCATACATTACAGTATCTCACAAAAGTGAGTAAACCCCTCATTTTTGTAAATATTTTATTATATCTTTTCATGTGACAACGCAGAAAAAAAAGACAGTTTGCTACAATGTAATGTAAATTTGCTGTCCCCTCAAAATTACTCAACACACAGCCACTAATGTGTAAACCGCTGGCAACAAAAGTGAGTACACCCCTAAGTAAAAAATGTCAAAATTTGGCTAAAGTGTCAATATTTTGTGTGTCCACCATTATTTTCCAGGACTGACTTAACCCTATTGGGCATGGAGTTTCACAGAGCTTCACAGGTTGCCACTGGAGTCCTCTTCCACTCCTTCATGATGACATCACGGAGCTGGTGGATGTTAGAGACCTTGCGCTCTGCCACCTTCCATTTGAGGATGCCCCACAGATGCGCAATAGGGTTCAGGTCTGGAGATATGCTTGGCCAGTCCATCACCTTTACCCTCAGCTTCTTTAGCAAGGCAGTGGTCATCTTGGAAGTATGTCTGGGGGTCATTATCATGATGGAATACTGCCCTGCAGCCCAGTCTCCGAAGGGAGGGGATCATGCTCTGCTTCAGTATGTCACAGTACATGTTGGCATTCATGGTTCCCTCAATGAACTGTAGCTCCCCAGTGTTGGCAGCACTCATGCAGCCCCAGACCATGACACTTCCACCACCATGCTTGACTGTAGGCAAGACACCCTTGTCTTTGTACTCCTCACCTGGTTGCCACCACACACGCTTGACACCATCTGAACCAAATAAGTGTATCTTGGTCTCATCAGACCACAGGACATGGTTCCAGTTATCCATGTCCTTAGTCTGCTTGTCTTCAGTAAACTGTTTGTAGGCTTTCTTGTGCATCATCTTTAGAAGAGGCTTCCTTCTGGGACGACAGCCATTCAGACCAATTTGATGCTGTGTGCAGTGTATGGTCTGAGCACTGGCAGGCTGACCCCTTCAACCTCTGCAGCAATACTGGCAGCACTCATACGTCTATTTCCCAAAGACAACCTGCGGATATGACGCCGAGCATGTGCACCCAACTTCTTTGGTCGACCATGTCGAGACATGTTCTGAGTGGAACCTGTCCTGTTAAACCACTGAATGGTCTGGGCCATCGTGCTGCAGCTCAGTTTCAGGGTCTTGGCAATCTTCTTATAGTCTAGGCCATCTTTATGTAGAGCAGCAATTCTTTTTTTCAGATCCTCAGAGAGTTCTTTGCCATGAGGTGCCATGTTGAACTTCCAGTGACCACTATGACAGATTGAGAGCGATAACACCAAATTTGACACACCTGCTCCCCATTCACACCTGAGATCTTGTAACACTAAGGAGTCACATGACATGGGGGAGGGAAAATGGCTAATTTGGCCCAATTTTGACATTTTCACTTAGGGGTGTACTCACTTTTGTTGCATTAAGTTTAGACATGAATGGCTGTGTGTTGAGTTATTTTGAGAGGACAGCAAATTTACACTATTATACAAGCTGTACACTCATTACTTTACATTGTAGCAAAGTGTCATTTCTTCAGTGTTGTCACATGAAAAGATAGAATAAAATATTTACAAAAATGTGCGGGTGTACTCACTTTTGTGTGATACTGTATATCAGTCATCTGCATCAAGAATACAACTTGATGCAGTTGGCCAGTTTAACATATGTTGCAAAAGGGGAGGTATGCTGCCCATGGATGTATAAATATCTCTCCAATAATAGTGGGTGGGTACATATATGCTCATTCATAAGTGAGTTGTTGAACTGCTGGGACCTGTCATGATATTTGACCAATGTAGTGTTTTGATCTTTTCCTGTTTCTGATAGCAGTTCATTTTATGGATATTGTTACAAAAAATGCTGGAAAGTTTCTGGGTGAACTAAGAGAACCGATGATAACAAAAATCAAAGACAGTTGTTATCCCTGCTATATGGGGTTATAAATGATCTTTAACCAGTTGCCGACCGCCTGCTGTGGCTTGACAGCAGCAACTTGGTCGATATTGCATACCGCCGTCAGGTGACGGCGGCTGCATGATCGTGGGCACTCACTGTGTAGCGGGGGAGCCAGGGAGCGGGTAGGGCGGACTTGATGTCCGCTGGCTACCCATGATCGCTCCCCCGCAGTGACAGAATGGGGGTCCGTGTGTGTAAACACATGGATCTCTGTTCTGACAGGCAAGGAGGAGTGTGATCATATGCTCCCTGTATATGGGAGCAGCGATCACTTTCCACCCTCAGTCAGCCCAGCCCCCCACACAGTTATATACACAAAGCAGGGAACACAGTTAACCCTTTGATCAGCTCCTAGTGTTAACCCCTTCTCTGCCAGTGACATTTACACAGTACTGTAATCAGTGCATTTTCATAGCACTGATCGCTGTATAAATGGCAATGGTCCCAAAAAAGTGTCAAAAGTGTCCGACATGTCCGTGGCAATATCGCAGTCCCGCTAAAAATTGCAGATCGCCGCCATTACTAGTAAAAAAAAAAAAATAAAATAAAAACCCCATATATGAATTTTCAAGGTTTGTAAACACTGCAACTTTTGCACAAACACATCAATATACGCCGATTGTGATTTTTTTTTTTTTTTACCAAAAATATGAGGAAGAATATATATCGGCCAAAACTGATGAATACGTTTGTTTTTTTATATATTTTTTTTGGATATGTATTTTAGCAAAAAGTAAGAATTATTGGTTTTTTTTTTGCAAAATTGTCACTCTTTGCTTGTTTATAGCGGTGATCAGAAGTGACACAGAGGTGATCAAATACCACCAAAAGGAAGCTCTATTTATGTGGGGGGGGGGGGGGAAGGACGTCAATTTAGTTTGGGTACAACGTCGCATTTCTGATCACTGTATAAATGTCTTGGGTCCCAAAAAATTTTGAAAATGTCCGACATGTCCGTCGCAACATCGCAGTCCCAATAAAAATCACTCTATTTGTAGGAAAAAAAGAATGCAAATTTAGTTTGGGTACGTCGCCTGACCGCACAATTGTCAGTTAAAGCGACGCAGTGCCAAATCGCAAAAAGTGCTCTGGTCATAAAGGCCTATAACACTCCCCTTTGTAGTCTTTCAGACTCTGCAAATGATGTAACTTTCTTCACAGCTCTGATGGTGGGTTTAAATGCATCCTAATTAGCATTCAATCCCACCCAGTCACACTTACAGGATGAGGCCAAACCTCCCAAGTCCCACCTTACAGATCCCAGCATTATTCAAGAAGGAAACCCCTTAATACCCAGGCTGTTCTGATAGCTAGCTGTGCAGCTGCTGGGCAGGATTGAATGGATCACAGTTATAATTCAGTACTGCCGAGTTAAATATGCTGACCAGTGTGAAGAGGGAGAGTTGCACCCCTCAGACCTCGCCCTCCCAGAGCCATAGCTCCCAACTGTCCCACATTAAGAACAAAGTCCCTCTGTCCCTCTTTCCTCCTCATTTGTCCCTCATTTTGGTCTGATCTATTTAGTTGTTTATAAAATGCACTAGTTGCCTATCAAAAATGTGTTTCACAGTGCTAAACCTTTCATCCGATTTCTAAATTGCTGCATTTGTAAATTCCAAAAACCAACATAAAGGAATAGTAGAGCCAATACCAATATTTTTTTTGTACAATTTTCCTATAAGGGGGGTGTGGCAGGGGGGTGTGTCCTATGCCTACACACTTTTGCTACTAGGTGTCCCTCATTCCCATTTCAGAAAGTTGGGAGCCCTGCTCTCTGTGATGTGATTCATTTACATATGAAGGAAACACCTTCATAATAACCTCCAATAACCCTTCCTCTGTAGTTTTGCATTAAGCCATTATTCTTTATCATGCTGTGAGACAGGAATGACATAGGAGGAGGTATGACACATTTACACCTTTCAGCACCCACATGAAGGCCCAGAAACACCCACAGTAACCCTAGGACCTATCCACATCAACTCCCAGAACTGGTACCAGTGCTACACAATGCATCTTTTGCTTTGGAGAGGAAAGGCTGGAGTTCTTCTTTAAGCTAGAAGTCTGTAGACATGTGAGAGGGTTACTGATAATGAGCATATAGACCATTCAAACCTTATACTAATATTTCTCAACTGTCTAATATATTTATCCTGTAATGTAACACTTTATTACATCAAATATTTACTAAGTACCCCCCTGGCAAGGCTATACTATATATCTCAGGTACCTTCTACATCATACAACACAAAATAAATTGCCCCCACTCTCTACGTTTGTATAGGACTCCAGACAAATCCTAATGGTTTTAAAATAACATGGCTATATCAGTCTTGCTATAAAGGGTACTCAGAATCAGCAGAACTCCTTGCACCTGTCAGATGCCCCCATGAAGGTATCCAAAGGATGTGTTCACCACCTTCAAAAACTAAAACTGTAACTGATTATAAGTGCAAATGTTTGCCCAAAAAGTATGTAGCATTTGTTCTGCATGATTACATTGGAAACAATGCGACTCTGGATTCTGGGCACATTGGGGTAATAATGTGAAATTATTGTTAAACAGAACAATGCTGTTTGCTTTAAGGTTAGAGCAGACAGCTAATCTATAAAAAAAGATAAACTCTTTTCATAAAATGTCAGACAGGCATACTAACCTAAAATGATTTCTGTAGATAACATTTATGTAAAAACACTTTGTGCAAGAGACACCACCTTCTGAAACACTTTGACCCTAGTTCTGAGATGGCTAAGCCTGGAAGTAACGTAGCTTGTGGCTGTGAAAACTGAATTACATTTTTAATTGCTGCTTGAACTGCCATTATTCCAAACAATATTCCTCAAACTGCATTCCAACATTTTAAGTTTTGGATAGAACCTTTGTTGGGATTTTACTGCTATCTTCGACCTGTCTGGTTGAGAAAGTTGAGGACATTTTTCCAATGGACTTACAAAAGTCCAGTAAAACATTTCAAAGCATTTGTTTTTTTTTCTATTACAATGTCAACCAGTGTGTCAGGATGTGACAGGTTTTGGCTGTGACAGGATATGATGACAAATCTCCCCAGTGGACAAAAAAAAAAAAACACAATTGTAGCTGCTATACTATTTCTAAATACTACTGGTGGTGGTTCACACAGTTATTCTTCGATCTTTGCAGCAACAGATCTCACACTTTGTCTTGCAGTATGCCAAACCCCATCTCAACAGGGAGATCCTCACGTGTAGAAAACTCTCAGGAGGACCTGGTCTCCCGAACCTGTCCAAATACTGTATTAATAGGAGGCTCAACTCGCTCAAATCCCCATATTTCATGCCGTACAGAAAAAACACTCCTCTAGCTGAGCCTTGGAGAAGAAATATTTTGGATGCTCTCGACACTGATGAGCTACAAAGTGCCCTTCCTGGCTCAATATATGTTGTTCAACCTAAAACCTCCAGGCTTCTTCAAGAATCATTTTAAACTACTATTCTACTTCTTGACCAGGGGTGGCCCGTTCATAAGGGGCACAGGGGCGCCGCCACCCTAATCTCTATGCGCCCGGCCCCTAATCTCCACGTGGGGCACCAGACGTATAGAGTTCTATGGGTTTTTTTTTTTTTTTTGAAGTACGTGATTAGAGCCGGAGGCTCTAATTGGCTTCAAAAAGGCTGGGCTCGGGGAGCAGAGCACTGCGTCCTGAGCCCAAACACTTGTAACAATAGTGAATCAACATTCCCTATTGTCTTCCTGCTTCTCCTCCCGGCTAATCAGGACAGGAAGCGGGTCCGGAGACTGGATTGGCCGGGAGGAGAAGCAACCGGATTGGCTCGGGGCGCAGAGCACTGCATCCTGAGCCCAAACACTTGTGACAATAGTGAACCAACATTCCCTATTGTCTTCCTGCTTCTCCTCCCGGCCAATCAGGACGGGAAGTGGGTCCGGAGACTGGATTGGCTGGGAGGAGAAGCAACCGGATTGGCCAGAAGGAGAAGCTGGGGAAGCCGCCCGGGACCTGGATGGGGTAAGTGAGGGGGCTGGCGGGCTTGCGAGCAGGGCTGGCGAGAGGAGCTGATGAGGGGGCCAGATACCCAGTTGACTGATACAATAGACAAATATTAGGCAATGTGGTACCCATGGACCTTGCATTATCTCCCAGTAGGATCTAAACTGGATTTTTTGTGCTTCAGAATCTGTGGGGTGCAACTTTCCC
The DNA here is from genome assembly GCA_018402905.1 of Glandirana rugosa. Classification (NCBI taxonomy): domain Eukaryota; kingdom Metazoa; phylum Chordata; class Amphibia; order Anura; family Ranidae; genus Glandirana; species Glandirana rugosa. Next base: position 770,354 of record BLSH010266667.1, on the reverse strand, counting down.
ACACTCCATCCCTTTTTTTTAATTTTAACTCTTTACTCTTTGCTGCTGTCTTACCTCTACCCTACTCCTGCAATGCACATACATGTTATATTGGTAGATTTAGGTTCCTGATACCTATTTCTCATTTGTGTGCTATTGTGATAGGATACCTGTAATCATATTTATAGACTATAAAATCAATAAACCCATTGAGCAAGAAAAATGTGGCAAAGTTTTCACTCTATCCATAACTTTTTTTTTAGTTCAGATGAGCTTTACATTTATCATAGAAAAGTGTTCACTGCTGGCCTTTATGACATGTACCACCTTGGCATGGAGATCTACCCACTTTATTCAGTCTTCAATCACTGAAAGCACAAAGCAAGATATAGAAATTCTAATACTGCAGTCACACCATTTTTTTGCCACGTTTTTTGACGCGTTTGTCACGTGACACAGGGCAGCCCATTCACTTTAAAAGGCTGCCCTATGCATGACCAATGTGCCAAAGTAGCACGTACCTTTTTTTTACATTGAGCCAAGTACATTTTGCGTTGCTGCATTTTTCATGCATTTCTGCGAATGCGGGCAGGACACATGTTTCTGGCGGTGTTCCTGAAAACACTTAGGTGTGAATGTGGTCTAATTCCTACACTTTTTGTAGCTGCTGACTTTTAATAAACTCAAAAATGGCTGGAACTCCTCTTTAACAAAAATCATGGAAAATCATTTTGCTTGATATTCCCCATTCATTCTGTATAAGCACTTTTTTGCTGGAAATTCTGAGAGGCAGTTCATTATTTTCTGTACTGAATGAATATTTGTCAAATATTCCCAAAACTGAGCTGACAATGGCCAGGCTAATTGGACATTCACGTGCCCTGTATCTGCTGAAAGTGAGGGAGGATGTCCCTCTTATACGTCATGTATCTGTGTAAAATTTGATCTATTCAGGTCTAGCCACAACGCAATCATGCATAGTAGCCAAAAGAGTGCCACCTACTGGCTGAAAATGAAAAATATATTGAAGTGGAACTTTCTACAGAAAATGAAGTCCAGCCAGATGACTTCAAGCTGGCCCTTTTGCAGGTATAGCTATGTACAACATTAAAAATAAGTGCCTATACTGTTTAAAACCCAGTAATATGCTGCCTCATCCTGCTCTGCACATGCTCAGTTGCTTTCTTTTTTAGGCACTGCTGAATTTGTAGAGGCTGATCTGCTGACAGCTTTAAAGTGGTTTTACACCTTCTACTATCCTTTACAGCCAAGGAAGCTGCTTCTGTTTGATCTGCAAGCGCCACAGTGCTGCACATGTGATCCGTTATGACTCTATTTGATGTTTTGACAGTTTGATTGAGGACACAAGCAAAGGTGACAGTTAACAATTCCAGCATTCCAGGAATATAACTGTTTTTTAAAAACCTAAATTATTGGGTTTAGTTCCACTTCACGGTTTACTGCTTTTCAGAGGCTCTGGGCTTCAGCAAAATGGCAGCCTCCAGCAAGAAGAAACAAATTAAAAACTTAAATTATTGGGTTTAGTTCCACTTCATGGTTTACTGCTTTTCAGAGGCTCTGGGCTTCAGGAACAATGCTGGAGGCAAGTTACAGCACACACTCCTTTTGGTAGCATAATTTTTTATGTGGAATGTATGTTCCTTGCTAAAGAAGTTGTAAGTTATTTTCAATATTTATATGTGATATTTGATATGTAAAAATGTTATTTTAAGTTCTGAACACTATAAATAAAATATACTGTATATACTTAAAAACAAAGCATCCTCCCTTTACAAAGGGAAAAAAGCAATGTAAGCAATGCAGTAACCCAAAGCAACCAATAAGAGTTCAGGCTTCACTGTTTTAAATTCTGCATTAAACCTGGCAAGTAGGCGGTCTGGTAGAGGCAGCAAATGCAGCAGGTATGGAAAAACAAATAAATGCTATAAAACCAGTTTAATGAAAGAGGTCCTTTGGAGTATAGTATTACCATACATGATTTTATCAACTAATAAAAGTGAAATGTGATTGACTGCTGAGGTTACAGCAATGGTCACGTCATCACTCCTGAAGAAGGAAGTAAACAATTAGTGAACACACCTCTGTGCCTGATGTAGCTTATCAAAACCTGTTCATATGTGAAAATATTTTTTGGTGATCCCTGTTAACAAATCTCCATCACATTTGCATATCTCTTTACAGGAATGTCTGATGCTGCCATCATGGAGCTAAATCTCCCCACTGGAATCCCCATTGTGTATGAGCTGGATGACAATTTAAAACCTCTTAAACCCATGGCCTTCCTTGGAGATGAGGAGACAGTGAAGAAGGCTATGGAGGCAGTGGCTGCCCAGGGCAAGGTTAAGAAATAAAGGCGATGTAAAGCCCATCAATACAACAATGTGGACTGTTTTTGTGAAAAAACC
>BLSH010266667.1:750417-761130 GCA_018402905.1 Glandirana rugosa | reverse complement strand
CGTCGTGACTGCCTGTGACTATTCGCCGTGACTACCCATGAGTATCCGCCGTGACTAACCGTGAGTATCCGCCGTGACCCGTGACTATCCACCGTGACCATCCACCGTGACCACCCGTGATTATCCACCGTGACCATGCGTGGCTATCCCCGTGACCACCCGTCTACGTGACTACCCCCGGTAAAGGGACCAACAGATCCCACCGTAGACTTCCACCGTGACTCACGTATCAAGCCGCTCGCCTGCGCCTTCAGTCAGGTCTCCCGCCCACCTGACGCCGCCATTAGGGGCCCCTCGGGAGGCTCTGGGCTGAGGGCGTGGCATTCAGGGCTCCAGCCCCCATAGCCACCCCTTGGCGAGGCCCCTGGATGGCACTCAGTGCCACCTTCAGATGCCACCCTAGACAACCAGGGAAATGGCCCCCATCAGTGCATCTGCCCACCAGTGCCCCTATCGGTGCGTACCAGTGCCACCTATTAGTGCCCACCAGTGCCACCTACCAGTGCCACCTATCAGTGCCCAGTGCCGCCTATGAGTGCCAATCAGTGCCGCCTATGAGTACCCATCAGTGCCGCTTATCAGTGTCCGTCAGTGCTGCATATCAGTGCCCATCAGTGCTGCATATCAGTGCCACCTATCAGTGGCCGTCAGTGCTGCTTATCAGTGCCACCTATCAGTGCCCATCATTGCTGCATATAAGTGACTCATCATCAGTGCCCATCAGTGCCAATCAGTACTGCCTTATCTGTGCCCGTCATTGTAGCCTCATCAGTGCCCATCAGTGATGGAGAAAATTGACTTATTTACAAAGTTTTGTGACAGAAAGAGGGAATCTTTTTTTTTCAAAATTTTCAGTCTTTTTTTATTTGTAGAGCAAAAAATAAAAACCACCAAAAGAAAGCTCTATTTGTGGGAACAAAATGATAAAAAAAATGTGTTTTGGTACAGCGTCGCACGACCGCGCAATTGTCATTCAAAGCGCAACAGCACTTAAAGCTGAAAATTGGTCTGGTAGGAAAGTGTTCTAAGTGCATAGTATTGAAGTGGTTAATCTCTAAATCACTGGCAACAAAAGTGAGTACACCCCTAAGTGAAAAGGTCCAAATTGGGCCCAAAGTGTCAAAATTTTGTGTGGCCACCATTATTTTCCAGCACTGACTTAACCCTCTTGGACATGGAGTTCACCAGAGCTTCACAGGTTGCCCCTGAAGCCCTCTTCCACTCCTCCAGGACGACATTACAGAGCTGTTGGATGTTAGATACCTTGCACTCCTCCACCGTGCATTTGAGGATTCCCCACAGATGCTAAATAGGGTTAAGGTCTGGAGACATGCTTGGTCAGTCCATCACCTTTACCCTCAGCTTCTTTAGCAAGGCAGTGGTCGTCTTGGAGGTATGTTTGGGGTCGTTATCATGTTGGAATACTGCCCTGCGGCCCAGTCTCCGAATGGAGGGGATCATGCTCTGCTTCAGTATGTCACAGTACATGTTGACATTCATGGTTCCCTCAATGAACTGTAGCTCTCCAGTGCCAACAGCACTCATGCAGCCCCAGACCATGGCACTCCCACCACCATGCTTGATTGCAGGCAAGACACACTTGTCTTTGTTCTCCTCACCTGGTTGCTGCCACACATGCTCGACACCATCTGAACCAAATAAGTTAATCTTGGTCTCATCCGACCAAAGGACATGGTTCCAGTAATCCATATCCTTAGTCTGCATGTCTTCAGCAAACTGTTTCCGGGCTTTCTTGTGCATCGTCTTTAGAAGAGGCTTCCTTCTGGTACAACAGCCATGCAGACCAATTTAATGCAGTGTGCGGCGTATGGTCTGAGCACTGACAGACTGACTCCCCACCCCTTCAACCTCTGCAGCAATGCTGGCAGCACTCATATGTCTATTTCCCAAAGACAACCTCTGGATATGACTATGAGCACGTGCACTCAACCTCTTTGGTCGACCATGGCGAGGTCTGTTCTGAGTGGTACCTGTCCTGTTAAACCGCTGTATGGTCTTGGCCACCGTGCTGCAGCTCAGTTTCAGGGTCTTGGCAATCTTCTTATAGCCTAGGCCATCTTTATGTAGAGCAACAATTCTTTTTTTCAGATCCTCAGAGAGTTCTTTGCACTGAGGTGCCATGCTGAACTTCCAGTGACCAGTATGAGAGAGTGAGAGCGATACCACCAAATTTAACACACCTGCTCCCCACTCACACCTGAGACCTTGTCACAACGGGGAGGGAAAATGGCTCAATTGGGCCCAATTTGGAAATTTTCACTTAGGGGTGTACTCACTTCTGTTGACAGCGGTTTAGACATTAATGGCTGTGTGTTGAGTTATTTTGAGGGGACAGCAAATTTACACTGTTATACAAGCTGTACACTCACTACTCTACATTGTAGCAAAGTGTCATTTCTTCAGTGCTGTCACATGAAAAGATATAATAAAATATTTACATAAATGTGTGGGGTGTACTCACTTTTGTGAGATACTATATATATATATATTTATATATATATATACACACACAGTATATATTCCACACTGAAACTGACACTTGTAAGAATTTCGATTTCGTAGGTCCCCTTCAGCTCTCACTGGTTAGCATTAAGCACTGTGGGGCACCTAGGAGATTGACAATCCTGGAAGTGTTGGTTTTCCTTTAGACTTCAGCATCAGAGCAACATTTGGCAGTGGCACAGGCAGCTGGAAGGGTAAGCACATTCTGTCATATTTTACAGATGTGGCTTGCTTTAAAACTTTTTGTATAGTGTTAGGCAGGGCTGGACCGACCCTGAGGTAGAAAACGCAACCACGTAGGGTGTGGTGAGCTGTAGCAAAGAAAGGGGGTGCAGAAATATCCTTGCCATCCCAATTGTAACAGTGCTGACACACGCTGCAGTGGGGAGGAGTCTGTATCTAGACTTCTAGTTGCTCAGAAATATGGTAGCCAAAATAAGTAAACTAGCAGCAGCCCCACATTTCAGTGAATGTATTCACGGTAAGATGTAACCAATTACACACCTTGAGGCTGTAACCAATCAAACTGCAAAAAGTTCCTGATTGGCTGTAGTTCCAGAATATCCCACTGGTAACACCCTTTCAATAACATGACAACAAGTGCGTTCACTGGTTTGCTACAAGTTTACTTACTTTGGCACTCATTTTTCACAATGTTTGTCTATTACAGTGGGGCATAAGTTCTACCCAGTCCCAGCCATCAATTCATACCAGGCTGGTGTGAATTGATTGCTGGCTTTAGTAAAAGTGAGCTGCAGAGCAGGGGTTCCTGGTACCTTTTTATTATTTCCCCCAATCCCCGATAACTTTTTTGCCTTATGTGACAGAGATTAGAACACATGTGCCCAATTTAGTTGTTTAAAAAGCAAGAGAATTGTGTAGGCACTTCCATGACCCTGACCCAAGACCATTTTTTGTAAATATGGCTACTCAGAAAAATGTTTGATTGGCTGAGAAAATCTATCACTCAGTACTATTATTTCTCCTAGACAGACATGTCTGCATACACTTGTAGCCATGTGCCCTCTTGGGGGTGGCTGGTAGTTGTGGTCCCCCTGCCTGCTGCCCTCAATCACACTATTTCCACACATCCGGAGTCACTGAACAGGCCGGTAATTTGTTTTGTTGTTTTATTTATGGGTTAAACTTCAATCACGGGAGTTTCTATATACACCGCCATATACACTCCTACTTCCTCCAGCACATACTCTTGCTGACCGTTACTCTTCTCCTTCCTCTCTCCTGCAGACTACTTGCTGTTACCGGCCTGAAAGGCAATTTATCAGACCTCCATGACACTTCCTCTTCCACCACAGCTAGCACATGGTGAGGCCTGCTCTTACTGTTAGCAGAGCCTCCGGACCACCCATTGTGGGTAAGGATCACAGGCTCCCAGTTGTAAAGCCATGGGCTCTCATTTGTGTAGCTAAGTACGTTGGTGCTAGCTGGGTACTTGGATGAACTACAACTCCCAGCCCATCCATCTTCCAGGCCCTACTGTCCAGTGGCCCTCCTTCCCCTGCTTGGCTTCTCCGACCTCTACAGACTGTCCACTGTCTTCTCCCCAGCCTGCTTCAGCCCTCTCATCCAACTCCCAGGGGCTGCCACACACTGACACCAGTGGATCCTTTAAAGAGTCCTCTAAGTAGCCTCCCTGCTGTTCTCCTGCTCCCTTGTGCCGCTCCAGGAACCAGCTCCTCTTCCTGGCTGCAAAGTTGGATTTAGATGTGAGCTAATGACATTCAAACTGTCACACAAGGTTTGATGGTTGAGCTGTAGGATGTAATAGAACTGCTTGCTTCACATGAGCTTTCCTTTTTTGTTGAGAAAGGTCAAATATTGGAAACAATGAGTAAGTACTTCCTACTTAAGTAAAAAAGTTGCTTATATGCTAGAACCTGATAATTATTAACAATTTATTTTCCACTGAAATAAGGTCATTGGTGAAAATAACACTCAACATAGTACTATCCAAGTTTAGCATTAAATGGCATTTCTCTCATAAAGATTTGGAGGTAATATGTTCAATTCTTGATGTCTAGGATAACAAAGAGACATAATTGAGGCTCATGGGTCCTCAAACTATGGCCCTCCAGTTGTTCAGGAACTACAATTGCCATCATGCCTAGTCATGTCTGTGAATGTCAGAGATTTACAATGCCTCATGGGATGTGTAATTCCGCAACAGCTGGAGGGCCGTAGTTTGAGGATCCCTGGTATATCTGAAAGATGGGCATTGTATTACCTCAAAGATTTTAATTTTTTTTATTTATTTATTTCAGGCACTAGTATAGCACCCTCTAGCGTGCTACTAGAATAGTGCAGGCAAATTTATTGACTCAAGATAAAGTAAGACTGAATCTGGGTCAGGGTTTACTGCAGGTCAGGCTGGATGACTCACAGAGGCAGGTGTCTGATGCCTCCCCCTGGACCTGGAAATTTGGAGAAACTTCTAGAAGTTAGTGGGTGGAGGCCAGGAGGGTTGATCTGCATACTTGAGGGAACCTGGCCAATCCCCAGGCGTACTGCCCTGGCAGGGTGGCTAGGTCAGCCCTTAAATATGGATGAGTCATGCTAGCAGGGGGGTCGGGTGGAAAATGGAGTGCTGAGAATGCTGTCGGTGGCCTATGAGGGATCCCCAAAGTCTTGTGGGGTCTCTGCCTCCAGGCTGGGCTCAGGCTAGATTAGGAGGACCCTTACAGCAGCACAGTTTGTCTAGGAGTCTCGTCTCAGAAGCAGTGGAAGTAAGGAGGACAGAGTGAGTACATGGGCACACCCAGGGATTTTTTTTAAATGAGACTGCCACATGTAGCAAACTTTCTAAAAGGACAGTGTTGTACTTAACCCTTTTAATCCTTGGCCTGGGAGAACTTCGGAGCTGCCAGTAGGGCTGGTAATGCCTGCAAGTAGTGGAGCTGGGAGCAGTTCTACATCTGGAGAGGATACATTCCTGCATACAGTTGGTCTTATTTTTGTGCTATTACCAAGAGGGGCTGAGAGCTCCTAGTTTCTAAAGGACTTTTGCTGTTGACCCACAAAAGATTGTGTGTGTACAGGAAGGAAACCAGTCCAGGATTTTTTGTACAGAGGAAGGAAGTTGTCCCTTTTGTTGTTCTATGGTTCAAGTTGGGCATCCTATAAATCCCTTCACATCAAAACAAAGCCAATGGATTGACTTCTTGTGTTTGGATGCAAGCGGGGAATGCATGTTGCCAGGCTGTGCAGGAGTAAGAGAGCCATTTACCAGCAGCGCCTTTGGGGGTAGTGTTACACTTATATAGCAGCGTCAAGTTACGCAGCACTTTACACATATACTGTATATTGTATATTCACATCAGTCCCTGCCCTCAAGGAGCTGGTGTTGATCTTACCTGTGTCTATAATACCCCTAGGGTTATATCTAAAAAAATAATGAATTCAGAACTGCAATATAAGGTCCCTAACTCACATTCATACATACACATACTAGGGCTAATTTACACAGGAGCCAATTAACCTACCAGAATGTCTTTGGTGTGTGGGAGGGAACCGGAGTACCCAGAGGAAACCAACGCAGGCGCTGAGAGAACATGCAAACTCCAGGCAGATAACGCCATGGTTGGGATTCAAACCAATGACCCTAGTGCTGCTAGGTGAAAGTGCTAATCACTTAGCCACTGTGCTGAGTTCACCATTAGGAGTGAGATTACATCTTCAGGGGGAAAACAAACTCTTTTCTGTATATATTTACTTTCATGTATTTTACATGAGATTTAATGCAGATAAATACCACTGAGACCAACAAATCTAGCTGTACCAGTACCTATTAGTGATATCAGATCTATATACTGCACAGAAATTAAATCGACCAGCAAGAAGCGCCACCCACACATACTTGACATAACTGACACAAAATGTATCACTGATTACACAGTCCCTTATTATTCCTGACACATAAGCCTTTCACAGATCATTCTACAACCCCTGCCCCATACATTATTACTGTATTTTACAGAGAATGAGACTAATGAATTTTACTCTTCTCTAATTACTCTCATGCATACCCTATAACCCATTAACACCTCTCACCATTTTTTTCTTACATCTTTCCCACTTAGAAGGATATAGAGAGCTCACAGAATTAGAATTCTTAGAAAAGAAGGTACAGCAAGAGCACTTTAATGCTCTTTATGGATTTTATCATTTAATGAAGATGTCATTTAACAAAGGTATAAGAAAGAAAAGTAATTCACAATACCATTACCAAATGTGCACATGTGTGAGTTTCTACTAAGAGCTCTGAGAGTGTCAGGGTTAGTAAACAAAGCGTCAGTCCAGGCTGGCTGGTGGATGATAATTAAACGACCATGGCCTTGTGTTTCATTTCATTTTGGCAACAGAATCTGAAGGTATTCATACTGATTTTGTTTCATACCCTACAACCACTTCAAAATCAAACCAATTCTGCATTTTTTTTGCTAGAAAATTACATAGAACCCCCAAACATTATATATGTTTTGAAAGTAGAGACCCTGTAGAATAGAATAGTGCTTGTTGCAATTGTATATGTAGCATGATATTTGTCCAGCCATTTTTAAAATGCAAATTTGCAGAAAAAAATACACTTTAATGAATTTTAGTGCACACAAACACAATATAATACCCATTTTTTTGGTAAAATGTGAAAGATGATGTTACGCTGAGTATATAGATGCCTCACATGTCACATGCTTTACCGTGTGCACACCTGTGGAATGGCGACAAACTACCTAAAAACCTCCATAGGCGATGCTTAAAAAAAGCCTTTCCAGGTTACCAATTTAAACAGGAGGTTTTATGCAAGAATTATTTCTGACGTTTGCAACAATACCTCATATGTGGTGCGATCACAATTTACATATGCGTACGGGATATACATGCGCATTCACATTCGCGCGTGAGCATGGGGGGACAGGGGCACTTTACATTTTTTTTGATTATTATTTATTTTATTAAAACTTTTTTTTACACCGACTATTTAATTTTTAAAAATACATTTTAATCATTATTGCTATCACAGGGGATGAACAACATTCCAACTGTTTAGGAACATAGTCAAAAAACAGAAGCCAGGATTTGGATGCCAGAGAGGGAAATCAGACGAGTCGGGGTCAAGAAACCATAAGTCAGTGTAGTCAGGAGCAAAAATCAGGAACAGGAATTGGAATGAAAGACAGCCAGGCCAAGTTATAAACAGGAACACAGGAAGGAACGCATATGGAAATCATAGACCACACAAGGAAGAAATAAGCTAAGCTGCTTACACAACAAAAAGGGGCCGGCTGTAGACTAAGCTTTAAGAGGCAAGTTAATGGTAACCAGGTGAGTCGCTGAGGTTACAACGAGTGGCTGATAATTAACTGACAGCTGAGCAATTTCTGAGCCCTGAAAGAAAAGTGCTGCTTGTTAAGTAGCAGGAGCCCAGTCCTGACACTGCATCTCAAAAGTAAGACATCAGGGGTTTGAGACCCCTGATATTTCACCAAAGCCCCCCTCCTCCCTAACAGTGCTGTTGAAATATTATAAAACATGATAAAAAATTAAATTGTAAAAATAATTAAAAAAAATACAATTGCAGAAAAAAAAACTACTGACACCGCCCACTTCCCTACTGACTGACACCATTGACTGCCATACTGACAACAACCTCTGCCCTACTGACACGTCCACTGCTCTACTCACACCGTCCACTGCCCTACTGACACCGTCCACTGCTCTACTGCTGTACTTACAGTGAAAATTGTTTCAATAATCTAAGCATATTTTATGGGTACAAGAATGCTTTTGTTTTATGTAAATATGCCCCTTTAAGCCCCTCCCACTGTCGATATAATTTGGCCACATCCACCTTTTGTCATGGCCACATTACTACTCTCCTTGGGGCACCAAAAGGTGTCCCAGGCCTTTTGCAATCCTATAGTGTTTAGTACAGAAAAAAAAATCCCCTTGCACCACTAAAGTGTTCGGGTCTGGCCTGAAGAAATGTTGGCAACCCTAGCTTAGAGAATTATGACATTCACTCCCCTTCCTCTTATGTGACAGCGCTAGTACAAAGGGCCAGACCATCTTGGATTTTTGAAATAAAAAAATTGCAATGAAATTACAGAGATTCGCATTATTATAAAATGGGCTTTAGTATGCATACAACAAAGACAATATAAACAAACCCTAATGTATGTCTTCATTAATAATGTGAAGCCCCCGAGCCAACTAAATAGTGAAAGGCTGTGGGTAAAGATGAACCTGTGGGTACGAGCTCTAGGCCTTGAGAAATAAAAAGGGGAGGCCACTCCAATGTGACTTATGAGGATTTCATCCTTCAAGATAAAGAATGGAATTATCTCTGGTGAGGGCACATGGATGGAGACACTGACATACCAAAGGTAATATGGGAAGGGGAGAAGGGGGAGAGGGTAACCTAGTTCAATATTATTATTATTATACAGCATTTATATAGCGCCGACAGTTTGCTCAGCACTTTACAATAATAGGGCAGACAGTACAATTACAATACAATTCAATACAGGAGGAATCAAAGGGCCCTGCTCATTAGAGCTAGGAGGAAGGGTTAAATGGTAACTTTATAAAATCAATGGAAAGTGCAAAAGGTAGAAAAGAAAGAAAAGCCTAGAGAGGAACCAGAAAAAATGGGGAAAATAATTTTGCATAGTATAAAGACATTTTAAATATGTCCATGTTGCATAGCCAAAGTAGTTCAGCTTGGACAACACCTAACATAGCACTTGTATTTAGAAGAATACAGGCACACTTTTACTACCAAATTCTTATACTGTCCAACTTGGGAACAGGGGAAACTAAGCTATGATCTGGCCATGGGTACCAAAATTTTTCCTAAACTCCCACTCTTTCAAGCAACTCCTAGAATGTCATTAAGAATACGGACAGTGGCAGATAGTATCAAAGTGTGGAATGGTTCAGTGTCGGCGAGTGAAGAAGTGTGCATCAGTACAGTGGTGGTGAGTGCATGTTGGTGCATTGTTGGCGAGTGTGGAAGTTTGCAAAAGTGCTCCCCCCTCCCATTCTTCCTACCAGCCGAGGACCCGGTGAAAGTGAGGAAGCTTAAGACTGGACAGGAGTTTGGAAAGCACAGGTATAGCACACTACACTGTGTAAGGCTTAATATGCTAATTCTACTTACTGTCTGTACAGAAGCAAAGGCTTAGTTTTAGGTGGCTGCTGCAGCTTGGGGTGGGAATGGAGTGACATTGGGGCAGTGGCAGGGATGCACGCAATAGGTGCAGTAGTGTAGACATGCATGGTTGGTGCAGTGGAGAGCATATGCACTGTCAGTGTAGTGGTGAGGTTGGTGCACTGCCAGGGACATGTGTGGTCCCCGCCAGTGGGCCCCCGGGCTGCAGCAGGGGCATACATGATAGATACTGTTGCAGGAATGTGTACTGTTAGTGTAGTGGTGGGGTCATGTGCAGTCAATGCAGTGGTGAAGATGTGCAAGGTTGGTGCAGTGAATGGGATAAATACAGATATTATTGAAGCAATTGAGAAACATGACAGTGATAGGGACAAAGAGAGTTGATGTGGCCATGTTTGTGGAACCCCAGATGTAATTTACATTGTAAAGATGTTTGGTATACATGCTGCGAGCATGCACTCTGGTTTCCTATCAGTGCTACTATTCCACATTGCACAAAATAGTAATTCTGTTTCTTTGTCAAACAAAGTAGACAGAAATTGTGGATCAAGTGGAGGAAGCATATAAAATTTACAAATAAGATAGGATACCTCGCTCTGATAAACATCACAACAGGCACATATCTACCCATGGGTTCTGTAACAACATGTTGACCTGTACAAGACTGAGTCTTACTGATTAGGATTGCCAACCCTCTTGTATAGGAGGAATAAGAGGCATGAAAAACATGTTGGATACAGGGCTTATGTAAGGTCAAGACCTTGCTACCGGTTAACCGGTTAACCGGTCTCCTGCGAAAAAATTATTTGACTACTATGTTGTTTAAAGCGTTTGTTAACCCAAAAAAAAATGTTGCTCCTGTCTCTTTAGTGTGCAGTTAGCAGCATGGTGCTTTTGTTTTTTTAAATTATCCCTCTGCATCTCCTAGAATATCTGTTTGATAATGCCAGGTCCTGGGGGGGGGGGGGGGGGGGGGGGGGGGGGGGGGGGGGGGGGGGGGG
>BLSH010266667.1:692564-705194 GCA_018402905.1 Glandirana rugosa | reverse complement strand
GGGTACGTCCCGTTCTACTATCACAGAGATGTTTCCCGTAGGAGAGGGTGATGGTATAGTCACTGGACCCCCTCGTCAAATTAGTCACCGCCGACCGCGAGTTATAACACCCCCCTCTCCGTGAGCGTGATTTTTGTTTTTTTTTTGTAACTTTAGGTACGTAGACGGGACGTACCTCTAATCCCCGGCCCGTGTACCTGATCCCCCCGCCGTGGGGAATCGCTAGTCGACGATTCAGACCCCTCGTCCAGTGTAAGAAAGGTTACGACCCATAGGATTGGTCTACACTTCCTCTCCTTGTCACAAATATCCCACATCTAATAGATGTAAGATGCAGATGTACCTTTAGCTGATGGCCACAGCCTTGTACAAAACTGTAGCATTATTTTTATGTTTTGCAGCATTTCTCTCTCCTCCTGTTCCCCACCTTGCTCCTTCACATCTGGTTAGGATACCCAGCATTGGAAAGAATGTGACCTGCTCCCCAGACTTAGCAGCTGATCGCTAAGGGGTGCCGCCCCCCTAGTCCATGTGCCCGGCCCCTAATCTCCATGCAGGGCAGATGCATGGATTTCAATGTTTTTTTTTTGTTTTTAGTGCGAGTGCCTCTCCCCCCACAATATTGAGCGCCAGCCGCCACTGATTAAACTGCTCCCCCAGGTCACTGATATGGTAGTGGGAGAGGATGCCCTTTGTAGAGACACTATCATCTTGCCCTGCATGGGGCAAGGTTAGTGTCTCTTTATGGAGCAAGTTTTTTATATTAATATCAGTAGCACAATAGGCTACATTTATTTATGCTAAACATGAGCAATAAATAATCTAAAGCAATATGAAATGTATTGCCAAGTAATTCCTTAAGGATAATATGAGCTTGAAAAAATAAAACAGAAAAAAATGTTTTGTCCAAGATGTTCACATATAACTTGGGACTTACTTAGTCTCTTGTAAATAGACATTGAAGGAGAAAGAAACTAAGCCTTGAAAATAAAATCATCTGGTTTTTAATAAGATGACATGAGATTTCAAAAGCTCAAGTCCAACACCCCTAATATGGAAATACAATTCTGCTATTACTGCATATACCTGAACTGCAAACCTTTCAATTAACCTTGGCCTGTCGTGCTAATATCCACTTCAATGATTACTGACTGGCTGTTTTCCAGTTCACCCTCATAAAATACTGCATATCCACAGAAACAGAAGAAATGCCACATCAAATGCAAAATGCAAACACAGAACCAAAAGCCACAGGAAGGGTAACATCTAAATAACAAAACCCTTAAAGCAGAGCTCCACCCAAAAGGGTAAGCTCCACTTGTTTGCTTCCTACCCCCTCCACTGTTTTTAACAGGTACCCTTCCCTACTTCTGGAATAACTTGCCGCGGACCTCGTTGTGGAAGTTCGGCCCCCCTCCTCCTTCCACCGCCACTGGGCCATTCAGAAAGAGCAACGTGTTTGGCGCATGTGCAGTAGGGAACCGGCTGTGAAGCCAAAAGGCTTCACTGCCGGTTTCTCTTATGAGGAATGCGGGTGGCTGGGGTGCCAACATCGCCAGTGAAGTGCTCAGATCGCAGCTTCATAAACGGACGACACCTAAAACTTGTAAAAGTAGTTTCTCTTTCGTTCATGGACGGACGCAGCCTCTTAATCTTGACATGTGGGGTATACACCTTTTACCAGGAGTAGACTAGCCAGAACATAGTTCAGACAAAAAGCAAAGCTGGCCCCTCCCAGGGGGCAGTCCTCACTCTGCATAACCCCCTCCGCCCTGCTAGCACTTCAGTTTTATCTGCCTAATGCAAGGAGTAGGACCTGGCTCCCTGCTGCTGCTCAAGCTATCTGATGAAGAATGCAATCAAGCAGCCAGCTGAGTGACAGGCTGGAGATACTTAGGTCCAGGTAGCATCAGGCCCCATTCCGTGCGGGGCAGCCTGCGGGTTAACCGTCCCGCCAGCGCACTGAGTGACCGGGCTGCGGCTCGCGTCGAGGCGTCGCATGGCCGGCAGCTCCCTCCCCACCTGTAGGGGTTGCAGGTCTGTCTCGGGTGGCTACCAGCTGCGCCCATCTGGATGTCCCCCATGGTAGACCCGCCAGTGGCCCGCCTGAACAAGGCTACCACTATCCCTATGGAGGGTTCTTCATCTTTTAAAAATCCAGCCGACAGGCGGACGGAGGTGGTGTCCAAGGCTATGTTCCTGGTGGCGGGGGCGGCCATGCGGCCGGTACTGGCGTCAGCAATGGTGGCGCAGTCGCTCACGGAGTGGGCAACAGTGTTGCACAAGGATTTGGGGGACCTCGTGGTTCCTTCAGAGTCGGCGCAGCTTGCTGTCAAAAAAGGCTGCCTCAGGGAACCAGAAGCGTTCCTGGCAGCGCAAGTCCGGGAAGGCGGAGGAGAAGCCCGTCTCCGCATGATGGGTTGCCTCTGCCCAACGCTCGGGTGGGGGGTCGGCTTCTGGGATTCGTGGACCGCCCGCATCTCGGATCTTTGGGTGCGAGAGGTGACATTGTCCGGGTACAAGATAGAGTTCTGTACCCTGCCCCCGGACAGGTTCTTCCCCTCAAATCTGAGACTCCCTCCGGGGCATCGGCAAGCTCTGTTTGGGGCTGTCCAGGCTCTGTTCAAGCAGGGGGTGATTGTCCCGGTCCCTCCTGCGGAACGGTTCCATGGGTTTTATTCCAACCTCTTTGTGGTTCCAAAGAAGGATGGAGTCAGACCGGTTCTGGACCTAAAGGCGCTCAATCACTTTGTGAGGGCGCGCAAATTCAGGATCCGTTCTGTCTTGGCCGCGCTGCGCCAGGGGGATTTCCTGGCTTCTCTTGACATCAGGGAAGCGTACCTACACATTCCTATTTGTGTTCGGCATCAGCGTTTCCTGCGTTTCCCAGTGGGGGACCTCCACTACCAATTTGTGGCTCTCCCCTTAGGCCTAGCCTCCGCTCCGCGAGTCTTCACCAAGCTGTTGGCTCCGGTGCTGGCTCTGTTGAGGCAGAGGGGCATTGCTGTGGTGGCATATCTAGACGATCTGCTCCTGAGGGCATAGTCGGCTCCTGCCCTGGAGGACAACATCTCTATCACCCTGGCCTCCCTGCGGGACTTCGGCTGGTTGATCAACCTTCAGAAGTCGACGCTGGTCCCATCGCGCTGCCTCGAATATCTGGGCCTGATACTGGACACAGAGCAGGCGAGAGTTTTCTTGCCTCCGGCCGAGTTGCTGATGCTGCAAACTGCGGTACGGGTTCTGCTGTCACGGCGGTGGTCTTCCTTACGTTTTTGCATGCGGGTGTTGGGGTTCATGGTGTCGGCCTTCGAGGCGGTACCGTACGCCCAGAGTCACACCCGGCTCCCGCAGCGGGCGATTCTGCTGCAGTGGGACAAGTCTCCTTTGTCTCTGGATCGGGTGATCAGGTTGGATCATCAGACCAGGGGGGCTCCTGCCTGGTGGCTATGGGCCCCGGCATTGAGTCTGGGGAAGTCGTTCCTTCCCCTGGAATGGTGGATTGTCACGACGGACGCTAGCCTAGCGGGCTGGGGAGGAGTCCTGGGGCTGTTGTCTGCCCAGGGCCGATGGTCATCGGAGGAGTGCCGCCTTCCGATCAATGTGCTGGAACTGCGGGCGATCAGGCTCTGCCTCTCCCATTGGTCGGGGAGGTTGCACGGTCGACCGATTCGGGTGCAGTCGGACAACGCCCCGACGGTGGCGTATGTAAACCATCAGGGTGGAACAAAGAGCTTGGCAGCAGCTGTGGAAGCGGCCCACATTCTGAGGTGGGCAGAGCTCCACGTGCCAGCAATCTCCGCCGTTTACATTCCGGGCGTAGAAAATTGGCAGGCGGACTTTCTCAGTCGCCAGACTCTGGATCAGGGAGAGTTGTCACTGCATTCAGAAGTGTTCCATCAGATTTTCCAGAGGTAGGGCACGCCAGACGTGGACCTGCTAGCGTCCCGGTTCAATCACAAGGTGCGGACCTTTGTGTGCAGAGCAAGGGATCCCTTGGCGGATGCCGTGGACGCCCTTGTAGCTCCTTGGTTTCGGTACCGGCTCCTTTACGCCTTCCCTCCTCTCAAGATTCTTCCGTGCCTGTTGCATAGGATAGAAGTGGAGGGGATTCCGGCTATCCTGGTGGCTCCGGATTGGCCTCGGCGTCCTTGGTACGCCGACGTGGTGCGGATGGTATCGGATGTTCCCTGGCGGATTCCGCTACGCGAAGATCTGCTGTCGCAGGGGCACATCCTGCACCCTGCTTTACACTCGCTGGCTTTGACAGTCTGGCTATTGAGTCCCAGGTATTGAGGGATAGGGGGGTCTCTGAGTCAGTGATCCCCACCATGCTTAAGGCACGTAAGTCCACGTCACGCAAGATTTATCACCGCACCTGGAAGGCTTATATTGCTTGGTGCGAGGCAGGGGGGTGGACCCCCCGTTCCTTTTCAGTGGCTCGTGTGCTGGCCTTTCTTCAGCAAGGCCTGGATCAAAAACTGGCATTGAGTACCCTCAAGGGGCAGATTCCTGCCCTAGCGATTCTTTTCCAGCGTCCGTTAGCGACGCACTCTTTGATTCGTACGTTTGTACAGGGGGTACGTCATGTGGCCCCTCAGGTGCGGTCGCCCATGGCGCCGTGGGATCTGAACCTGGTACTTTCAGTACTGCAGAAGCGTCCATATGAAAAGATCAGAGACATTTCTTTGCAGTTACTCTCGCAAAAGGTGGCCTTCTTGGTGGCCATCACATCCACCAGGCGGGTGTCTGAGTTGGCGGCTTTGTCTTGTAGGTCTCCCTACTTGGTCTTGCATAAGGACAAGGTGGTGCTGCACCCATTTCTTTTATTTCTACCGAAGGTGGTTTCTTCTTTTCACATTAATGAGGACATTGTCCTTCCTTCTTTGTGTCCGCACCCATCACATCCTAGGGAGGTTGCTTTGCACTCCTAGGATGTGGTTAGGGCTCTGCGGGTGTATTTGACAGCCACGGCCTCCTTCCGGAGGTCGGACGCGCTGTTTGTGGTGGCGGATGGACCGCGCAAGGGGCTGGCGGCCTCGTCGGCCACTATCTCTCGTTGGATCAGACAGACTGTGACCCGTGTGTATGAGGTTCAGGGTCAAGAACCCACTTTTCCGGTCACGGCTCATTCCACCAGGGCGACTAGTACTTCCTGGGCTTTCTGACACCAAGCATCGGTGTCTCAGGTGTGCAAGGCTGCCATTTGGACCTCTGTGCACACCTTTGCTAAGTTTTACAACATTGATGTGTCAGCATCTGCGGATGCTGTGTTTGGCCGCAAAGTTTTGCAGGCGGCGGTGTAGGCGCGTCTGGCGCCTCCCGGAGAGTTTTCCGTTGGGTACAGTTGTTATTGTGTTTCCCACCCCTCTTTGGTTGACACTGCTTTGGGACGTCCCCACATGTCAAGATTAAGAGGCTGCGCCCGTCAATGAACGAAAGAGAAAATAGGATTTTTTGACTTACCATAAAATCCTTTTCTATGATTTCATTGACGGACGCAGCACCCACCCCTCTGTGTTCTGAGTTTGTACTGCTTGTTACGAACTGAAGTGCTAGCAGGGCGGAGGGGGTTATGCAGAGTGAGGACTGCCCCCTGGGAGGGGCTAGCTTTGCTTTTTGTCTGAACTATGTTCTGCCAACTCTACTCCTGGTAAAAGGTGCATACCCCACATGTCAAGATTAAGAGGCTGCGTCCGTCAATGAACTCAGAGAAAAGGATTTTACGGTAAGTCAAAAAATCCTATTTTTCAGTCTCCTCTGACTGTCCTATGCATGATTCCTGACCCTCTGTCTGGACAGTGCTGATTGGCCATGTGCTGATCACATGCACCCTCCTCGAAAAAAACAACAAAAAAAAACTCTCTAGCAAGACACACCAAACTGAGCATGTGTAGAGTGCCCCCAATGCTCTGTACTATCAGGAGATGGATTGGGGACAGTAAAAGAAGGGGAGGATCTGAGAAGACAGGATCAAACAGCCTTTTTGCACAATGCAAAGTATTAACCCCTTAGGTTCAACAGTGAGCACAACAAGCATGCTTTACTGCATATACATACTGATTTTACTGTTGTGGGCTTAGTAACACTTTAACATTACCTGTCCTAGCAAAGGGTTAACAATTTAAAAGCATCTTAATGGGAACTGGATTCAGCCAGTCCCCAGACTTTCTATTGGGACAGATCACAGTGATTTCTTGGGATATTCTTGCAGACAGCCTTGATACCTTCTCCTAAGACATCTAAAAGGTAAGAAAATATTAAATATGTAGGTATGCTGTGAGAACACATACAAAACATATGGGGGGGGGGGGTCTCAAAGTTGACTGCCAAAGTAGAAATACACTTTAATCCTTGAGTCCCAGAGTGTTTATTTTGTTTCAGAAATGTCTTGGTTCTGCACCTTTTACCTTTAAGCATTTGTAGTCTGCCCTAATACAGGTGCATCTGAAAGAATTTCAATATCATCAAATAGTTAATTTATTTCAGTAATTAAATTCACTAGGTGAAACATTTTATTTTATATATACAGTATATATATATATATATATATATATATATATATATATATTGTGACGGTATGCGAGGCAAAGTGGTGGACGGACGTTACCTGTTGCCTTGTATGCGTTCATTTGGACTGGATTAAACAGTCTGGTCCGGAGTTTGTGGTCCACTAGCGGCCACCAGCAGGCGGCTTAAATAGTCAGGAAGAGATCTCACTAGAACTCTGACCTGGAACTCAGAGGGGATCTCAGGGAGCTCTGTGTCTGTTTGGACTTTAAAAAGACAAGGTTTGCATATTGACTTATGGTTTGTGGGTGTCGGCCTAGTCCTACACCGTATAGTGAGGAAACTATACTGTTCAGTTTAGCGTCGAATGGCAAAGACTTATTTTCTGTTTTGTTTGTTTTATAACCTGCAAACCTATTTTGTAAATAAACGTGGTGGAGTTCAGCGGGCACCTTTCCAAGATGGAGGAAATACTGAAGGCCCTGCTGCAAGCCAATGCAGCTCAGCGGGAAACCAACCGTCAGTTCGCAGAGGCCGCTGCAGCACAACAGGCGGCTCAACAGGCGGCTCTGCAGGAAACAAACCTCCGGGTTGCACAGGCACTGCAGCCCAGCGGGAGGAAAATCGTCAGACCGCTGCAGCACAGTGGGAGGAAAGTCGCCAAGCTATTGCAGCACAACAGCAGATGAACCAACAGTTTGCGGAGGCCCTGCTGGAATTAAAGAAGGGGCCCGCATCTCCGGTGACCGTGGAACCAAAGTTGGTACGTGCCTCTTACCACATGCAGAAGATGACACCTGTGGATGACTTTTGAAAGAGTTGCTCTTCGCGAAGAATGGACAAAAGAACAGTGTGCGGGACTGTTAGCACCATTCTTGACCGGTGAACCCCAAAATGAATACTTTGATCTGGAACCAGATAAGGCCCAGGACTACAGTATCTCACAAAAGTGAGTACACCCCTCACATATTTGTAAATATTTCTTATATCTTTTCATGTGACAACACTGAAGAAATGACACTTTGCTACAATTGAAAGTAGTGAGTGTACAGCTTGTATAACAGTGTACATTTGCTGTCCCCTCAAAATAACTCAACACACAGCCATTAATGTCTAAACTGCTGGCAACAAAAGTGAGTACACCCCTAAGTGAAAATGTCCAAATTGGGCCCAAAGTGTCAATATTTTGTGTGGTCACCATTATTTTCCAGCGCTGCCTTAACCCTCTTGGGTATGAGTTTCACAGGTTGCCACTGGAGTCCTCTTCCACTCCTACATGATGACATCACAGAGCTGGTGAATGTTAGAGATCTTGCCCCACAGATGCTCAATAGGTCTGGAGACATGCTTGGCCAGTCCATCACCTTTACCCTCAGCTTCTTTAGCAAGGCAGGGGTCATCTAAGAGGTGATTGGGGTCATTATCATGTTGGAATACTGCCCTGTGGCCCAGTCTCCGAAAGTAGGGGATAATGCTCGCTTCAGTATGTCACAGTACATGTTGGCATTCATGGTTCCCTCAATGAACTGTAGCTCCCCAGTGCCGGCAGCACTCATGCA
The DNA here is from genome assembly GCA_018402905.1 of Glandirana rugosa. Taxonomy (NCBI): domain Eukaryota; kingdom Metazoa; phylum Chordata; class Amphibia; order Anura; family Ranidae; genus Glandirana; species Glandirana rugosa. The sequence goes on along the minus strand of BLSH010266667.1, from coordinate 697,125 downwards.
GCCCCAGACCATGACACTCCCACCACCATACTTGACTGTAGTCAAGACACACTTGTCTTTGTACTCCTCACCTGGTGGCCACCACACACTCTTGACACTATCTGAACCAAATAAGTTTATCTTGGTCTCATCAGACCACAGGACATGGTTCCAGTAATCCATGTCCTTAGTCTGTTTGTCTTCAGCAAACTGTTTGCAGGCTTTCTTGTGCATCATCTTTAGAAGAGGCTTCCTCCTGGCACGACAGCCATGCAGACCAATTTGATAAAGTATGCAGCGTATGGTTTGAGCGCTGACAGGCTGACCCCCCACCCCTTCAACCTCTGCAGAAATGCTGGCAGGACTCATATGTCTATTTCCCAAAGAAAACCTCTGGATATGGCGCTGAGCATGTGCACTCAACTTCCTTGGTTGACCATGGCGAGGCCTGTTCTGAGTGGAACCTGTCCTGTTAAACCACTGTATGGTCTTGGCCACTGTCCTGAAGCTCAGTTTCAGGGTATCGGCAATCTTCTTATAGCCTAGGCCATCTTTATGTAGAGCAACAATTCTTTTTTTTCAGATCCTCAGAGAGTTCTTTGCCATGAGGTGTCATGTTGAACTCCCAGTGACTAGTATGAGAGAATGAGAGCGATAATACCAAATTTAACACCCCTGCTCCCCATTCACACCTGAGACCTTGTAACACTAAGGAGACACATGACACTGGGGAGGGAAAATGGCTAATTGGGCCCAATTTGGGCATTTTCACTTAGGGGTATACTCACTTTTGTTGCCAGCAGTTTAGACATTAATGGTTGTGTGTTTTTTTTTTTGAGGGGACAACAAATTTACACTGTTATACAAACTGTACACTCATTACTTTACATTGTAGCAAAGTGTCATTTCTTCAGTGTTGTCACATGAAAAGATATAATAAAATATTTACAAATAAGTGAGTGGTATACTCGCTTTTGTGAAATACTGTATGAGACTCCAAAGGCAGAGATACTCGCACGCCAAGGGGTCACCATGGCAGTCCAGGCCCAGTGGGTGTATCAGTGGACCTACTGCACCGACTAGCCACCCCGCTTGCAGATGTTCGACCTGGTCCACCTCACCAGGAAGTGGCTACAGCCAGAGACTTTGCCAGGTGCCCAGATTGTGGAGCGCGTGGTCACGGACTGCTATCTATGTGCGCTCCCTGCTGCTTTGAGGAAATGGGTCAGTCATGGGGACCCCAAAACCGCCAACCAATTAGTGGACCTTGTGGAGAGATACACTGCTGCTGAGGACTGCACCCATCTGCGCCCCGATGTATCTAGGGGTGAAAGATCAGCTGCGGACCCGGTAAGACTGTTCCAGGGTTCAGGGGCATGGGGAAGTTTGATAAGGCTAAAGAGACTATGGGCTCTAGACCTAGAGACTGGCCAAAGAAGCCAGGAAGGTCTTGGGGACCCTTGAGAAGACTGGGCATAGAGCAGATACAGTGCTACTGATGCCATGCATTGGGCCATATTGCTGCCAATTTTCCCCTGAATGATGAACCCATGCAATGCAATTTTACTTATATGAATAGACGCCTTTCTCTTTTTGCACAGGTCGCATATACAGCATCATGTTCAAGTCGCATGGAGAAGCAAATGTGTGTGGTTTTTGTTGATGGGAAACCAATCTCTGCACTGCTTGACTCTGGTAGTATGGTAATGTTGGTAGAAAGCAATTGTGTAAATCCTGCAAGATTACACCCTAGCACTGTCTGGGTCATTTTCATCCATGGGGGCAGTAGTGACTACCAGACGGCGGTGGTTGAGATTGACACCCCTTGGGGCAGTGTGACTCATTCAGTGGGGGTGGTACCTTCACAGCTTTATGACACCCTAGTGGGCAGGGATTTTCCCCATTTTGGAGGTTATGGGAAGGCACAGGCAGTTTGGAGGATAGAGCTCCCCCTGTTGCGGAAGGACGGGAACTCTCACCAGACCCTTTTTGCCAAATAGAAGAAGAAACTGGTGGCAGGGCCGAGGAGGGAATATATCCTCTTCCTTTTCCTGTACTGGCTGGGGAGCCGGAGGAACTGGAAGATAGCTCCCAGCTGGGGGCTAATGACCCAGAAAATGTCTCTGACCCTGACCGTGAGAGTGAACCGAATGTAGTACCTGACTTAGAGGTCCGGAGAGAGGACTCCTGTACAGAGCAACTACGGGATGTCACTCTCCTTAGAGCTAGAGAAAACGTGAAGGTGATGGATGGGGGACCTGTGGAACCTAATTGAGGGGTGTCTTTTCCCTACATGGCTCTTAACCACTTCAATACCGGGCACCAGAACACTTCCCGCCCAGACCAATTTTCAGCTTTCAGTGCTGTTGCGATTTGAATGACAATTGCGCGGTCATGCGACGTTGTACTCAAACAAACTTTTTATCATTTTGTTCCCACAAATAGAGCTTTCTTTTGGTGGTATTTGATCACCCCTGCGGTTTTATTTTTTGCGCTACAAATAAAAGAAGACCGAAAATTTTGAAAAAAAAAAAAATTTTTCTTTGTTTCTGTCACAAAACTTTGTATAAGTACATTTTCTCCTTCACTGACGGGCACTGATGAGGCTAGACTGACGGGCATTGATGAGGCACTACAGATTGGCACTGATGAGGTGGCACTGATAAGGTTGCACTGATGATGGGGCACATATATGCAGCACTGATAGGCAGCACTGATAAGCAACACGGGCACTGATAGGTGGCACTGATGGGCACTCATGGGTGGCACTGCTGGGCACTGATAGGTGGCACTGTTAGGTGGCAATGGTGGGCACTGATAGGTGGCACAGGTGGGCACTGGTGCATATAGCACTGTTAGGGATGGCACTGGCAGACATCATATATGGGCACAGTGCTATCCCTACAGTGCACTGTATTGCCCTTACCTGGTGGTCTAGTGGGGGCTCCCTTGTGGTCCTGGGCGGCCTCTTGATTTTCTCCCTGGTGGTCCTGGGCGGCCTCCATATGCTGTCCCGGAGTGGGGGGGGGGGGCTCCCTGGTGGTCCTGGTCAGCTCCCTGGTGGTCCAGTGTGGCGATCCTGAGGGGGGCTGCACTGATAAACGTTCAGCGCAGCCCCCCTCCCCCATCAGACGAGGAGCCGATCGTCTCTCCACCGCTGCAGACCTGAGCAGAGGAAAAGCCGATAAACTTGTTTTTACACTGTGATCAGCCGATGGAAGCCTTTTACCTTAGTTGGTAATGCAGTGGATCAGAATGACCCACGGCACCACTGATCGCCACAATGCATGCCCCCGCGGGCGCACGATCGCGGATTATCCTGAGGACGTCAATAAACGTCCAGTCAGGATAATGAACCCCCCGCCCAGCCGTCATTTGTCAATAGGCAGGGCGGGAAGTGGTTAAAAAGAATTTGTTGTATCAGGTGGAGAAACGCGGGGAGGACAAGGTGGAACAGCTAGTGGTTCCCAAACCCTTTCTCAGGATGGTGCTAGATCTAGCCCATGGACATGTAATGAGGGGGACATCTGGGTATGGATAAGACCAGGGAGAGAATAACCCAGAGATTCTTCTGGCCTGGGTTGCATGCAGATGCCAGAGAGTATTGTGAATCCTGCCCTGAGTGCCAACTCTCTGCGCCCTCACACCATTTTTGTAGTCCACTTGTTCCTGTGCCCATAATTGAAGTGCTTTTTCGAAAGAATTGGCATGGATCTCGTGGGACCCATAGTAAAGTCTGCCCGGGGTCACCAGCACATCCTGGTAATATTAGATTATGCGACCCGCTATCCAGAAGCCATACCTTTGCGGAACACCTCCGCTAAGACTATCGCCATGGAGTTGGTCCAGGTGTTTAGTCGGGTGGGGATCCCTAAATAGGTCTCAATGGATCAGGGCACCCCGTTTATGTCCCGTGTAACCAAGGAATTTTGCAGGTTGTATAAAATCTCCCATCTCCGTACATCGGTCTACCACCCCCAAACGGATGGACTTGTGGAGAGGTTTAATAAAACGCTCAAAAGCATGTTGAAAAAGGTAGTGGAAAAAGATGGGAGAGATTGGGATATGTTTCTGCCGTATCTCTTGTTTGCCATACGAGAGGTTACACAGCCATATGCGGGGTATTCCCCCTTTGAACTCTAGTAAGGTAGACATCCCAGGGGTGTGCTAGATGTCGCAAAAGAGACGTGGGAAGGAGAGGCCACCCCATATAGGAGTGTCATATTTCCTTGATGCAGGATTGAATCGCAGCAGTCCTGCCCCTGGTGTGAGAGCATATGGAGCAGAGGAAGGGTGCAGAGAAAACGCTGTAGATCGTGTGGGGACCCTACAGATGGAATGATCTCAAGTTTCCCCCTTATGGGGCGTATACCGACACATTGGAGAGCATACCGTTTGTTCTCTATGCCGTCTTTGTATAGGGTTAGAGAGGGTAGAAAAAGGTGATGGAAAAAGTTGTACGAAAACTCGCAAAATAATTTGGAGAGGTGTTCAGGTAGGCAAACCCCCACCATCTGGCTACATGCCTCTACCCTCTAAAATATGTTGGACGTTTTAAGGAACCAATGTGCCCTGTATTTGC
>BLSH010266667.1:634244-644400 GCA_018402905.1 Glandirana rugosa | reverse complement strand
GGTGGGGGGATGGGATCAGTGACAGAGGGATAGTGTGGGGGGATTGGATCTGTGGCAGTGGTGGGGGGGATTGGGATCAGTGGTGGTGGTGTTAATGATGGGGTAGGATCAGTGGCAGAGGGATGGGGGTGCAGAATGGGATCAGTGGTAGAGGGATGGTTGTGGGGAGGATAGGATCAGTGGCAGAGAGATGCTGGTGGAGAGGATGGGATCAGTGGCAGAGGAATGGTGGTGGAGGATGGGATCAGTGGCAGAGGGATGGTGGTGGGGAGGATGGGATCGTTGGCAGAGGGATGGGGGTGGGGGGATGGGATCAGTGGCAGTGGGATGGTGGTGGGGGGTGGGATCAGAGGCAGAGGGAAGGTAGTGGGGGTGGGATCATGGGCAGAGGGATGGTGGTGGGGGGTGGGATCAGGGGCAGAGGGATGGTGGTGGGGGGTGGGATCAGTGGCAGAGGGATGGTGGTGGGATCAGTGGTGGTGGTGGTGGTGGGGGTGGGATCAGTGGTAGAGGGATGGTGGTGAGGGGATGGGAACAGTGGCAGAGGGATGATGGTGGGGGGATGGGAACAGTGACCGAGGGATGGTGGCGGGGGGAAGGGATTAGTGACAGAGGAATGGTGGTGGGGGATGGGATCAGTGGCAGAGGGATGGTGGTAGGGGGAATGGGCTGGTAACTGCCACTCACTTGCTCTCAGTGTCAGTCGATTCCTCCTCCTTGCTCATTGCTCTCTCAGTCTGGATTCACAGTGCCTCTCCCGACATGGGGATTCTGTCTTCACATCTACTATCTTCACATCTCCCCACAAAGGAGAGAGCTCTTCCTTTTTCACTCAACTGGCCCATCAGCTAATCAGCTGACTTGCTCCTCCACTTTAGTTTCCTCCTCCCGACATGGATCTACTTGGAGAAATGGGTGGAGCGCTGCACCAGTAACAGTGAGTGCTCACTCAAGCAGAGTGCACAGTGTACATTGTCCTGACTCCCAAGATCATTGCCTGTAACTAGAACCGGTGAGTGACAACCCCTCCCCCCCCCCACAGTGTACTACTATGTCCAGGAAGTAATTTCCCAATTATTGCCTAGAACCGGCGGTGCCAGCGGGTGGGCGGGGGTGGGCCCCCTCCACACTGGTCGCTATTGCAACCTTTGTGGCCCTGGTAGTTCTGCCACTGCTCTTCATACCTACACTAAAATTGAAAAACTGTTATTTTTGTTTCTCATGTTTGTTTTACTGCAGCTGCTCCAATAAGAAAAAAAGTGTTGTATCAACTACACTTTGTGCAAAATGTCCAAAGTACAACCCCCCCCCCCCCACCCAAAAAAAAGACCATAAAAGGGTTAACCAAATGAAGGGATATTTTTTCTCTGATTCTCAATGTAATACAATTATAATTCTAATAGTTTGTAGTAGTAATGCCTAGAGATCCCTGCTAAGATCTTTGGTAATCTTTTGAAATTGTTTGACAGTCTTGAAACCTGGGACATTTTGACATGCATTTTCCATTTAATCCTATCCCTTTTTGTCCCTCTTGCTTTATTCTTTGTCAGTAAAGTCACCAATTACACCTGGGGATTAATAGCAAGGTGACAGAGCCATTGTCCTCCTAGATTAAGTAGATATTTTCTTATGAGAGTTCTGACTACTCCTGGGATGCTACTAATTAACTGTAAATTTGTGCTGGCATTTCTTAGAATCTACTACGGTACCTGGAGGTCACTTTTTGGGATCTGTTACGAGACTGATTTGATTTAAAATCTTATCTTCCATCACTGGACTCTAGTTGTTTGGTTGCTATGTTGATGCAAAGGCTAAAATACTTACTCAAAACCTAGAACAAGTATGCAGATCACATTTTTCCACTGAATTCACTAGCTGCATGCTTGTTCCAGGAGAATACAGTATCTCACAAAAGTGAGTACATCCCTCACATTTTTGTAGAGTATCAGCTCTTGCCAAAAGGTACCAATATCTCTGCAAAACCCGAATCACAGCACTTGGGTATGCTGGGGGGAGCATTTTATAATCAGTCTAACTGTTTGTGCCTCACTCCATCATCTGGAGTGGTATAATAATAGGTTTCTGTCCTGAGCGATGGCTCGTTGCCCCAACTGTAATTGCTTAGTTTGAAGTTCAAAATCAGAATTCAATGTGCAATTATACTATGTTTATAGTTTATCTGTTTAGCTCCCCTCATCTCCTGAAGAAGCGAGTTGGTCCAGTGAAATGTGTTGAAATTACCTACCCACGGAAGACACTTCAAGTTTAATAGACAGTTTGTGAATGTATGTTCGTTTGGACATTGATACAATGTGGTGTCTAGATTCCTGTGGGTGGCAAGGTAAGGGAAGTTTTTGCATGTACACAGTGTATGCGCATGGATATTTTAAGTAAATGTGTTTTAAATTGTTGTTGTTGTTAATAAAAATGGAATCATATATAATTGATTATATAAAAATCATTATATAATTTTTGTTGCCTCTGGCAACTTAAAAGGCCAGCTTACCTTTTTTCTACATTTGTGTCTGAGCTATTAGGATATTGGTACCTGTAGCAACCCTATCAAGCTGACCTCAATGCACTGTTTAATTGTGCAACTATGTGGCAGATGAGGTTATGCACCTGCAGGCTAAGGATATGCACACATCATGCATACTAGGGGGAATAGAACTGGAGGAATCAATGGGAGGATCTGGATGTTCTGGTAGATCAAAAGCTAAATAATATGATCAACATGTACAAATACATAAGTGGTCCATATAGGGAACTTGATGTTCAGTTATTCATCTTAAGGTCATCACAGAGGACAAGGAGGCACGCTTTACATCTGGAGGAAAAGAGATTTAATTTCCAAATATGTAAAGGTTTCTTCACAGTAAGAGCTGTGAAAATGAGGAATAGAATCCCTTAAGAGCTGGTTCTGTCCAGCTCAGTAGATTGCTTTAAAAAAAGGCCTGGATTCTTTCCTAAATGTACTGTACATAATATAACTGGATACTAATACTTATAGTTAAAGTTGATCCAGGTAATATCCAATTGCCTCTTGGGGGATCAGGAAGGATTTATTTTCCCCTGCTAGAGCAAATGCTCTAGGACATGCTTTGCTGTGGTTTATTGCCTTCCTCTAAATCAACTGTGGGTATAGGATTGTGTATATAGGATTGTATAATTTTTTTTTCCCTTTTATTGGTTGAACTAGATAGACTTTTTTATGTAACTATCATTATTTGTATGCAATATCTGAAAATAGGTCAAAGGGAAATCAGGAAAAGGTTGCAGTAGAAGGTAAAATTACAAGTATGCCTTAAGTCAATAGTGAAGTTCCATCCTGGCGTCATGCAGGCCAAGTAAACCATCCACAGTTGCATTCCATATTTTGAGCAAGTAATGCATCAAAACATAGTTTTCATAGTGACAACAATTTGATCTAACTGTTGACATACTTTCAAAGTGAGAGCCATAAAAAGTAAAGCGGGGTCAAAAGCAAGGCAGAGTTTCTGCTGTCTGCATTAGACATCAAATACTATCTATCAGTAATAGGAAACCCTCGTAAAGCTGGTATACTTAGGATCTCTTAAAGGGAATAAGACCATGATTACCATTATCCAATGAGTACATTAAAATCCATGCCTGCCAATAATTTGTCCTGTGTCATGTTGCACTTTTTAGAACTTGGCTTTAGGGAAACATGACTGCATAATTTCTTCACACAAACATATAGACTACATAGCTACATCAGTGTCACTTAGGAAACGGTGTTACTTAGGATACGTTCAACCAAATACAGCAGTATTACCTCAAAACACTGATACTGTATTTCAGATTCTTAACTTGTACCTCCCAAGGAAATAAAGCTAACAAAATAACAATGAGGTTAAAATTGACAATTAAAGATTGAACTAACATTTCTAGATTTGCTCACACATTTGTTTGAAAATGGTACCAACATTGAATGCTTCACTCTTTGAAGGGTCTAAATTGCCAAGAGAGATACAGGTTAATAGATTCAAACAGCATTCACATTTTTTTCCTGAACGGTACCTCTTGCGTTGACCCTTAAAGCGGAGTTCCACCCTAAAGTGGAACTTCCGCTGGTTGGATTCCTCCCCCCCTCAGGTGTCACATTTGGCACCTTTCGGGGGGGAGGGGGAAGAGGACACCTGTCTTTAGACAGGTGTCCTTTTCCACACTTCCGGGAGCTCTGGCCAGCGGACGCGGCCGCTGACCTCAGAAGCCCGGCTCCCTCCTCCCTGCTCGCTCTGCTACTGGCCGCCTGGCCAGTAGCAGAGCGCGGCAGAGCTCGCGCATGCGCGGTAAGGTGCCCGGCGTGAAGCTGTACTGCTTACACGTCCGGGTTCCCTTACCCGCGATGGATGCGGCTGCACCCGACCCCCGATCCGAAGATCGGCGGCGGGTGCCGACATCGCTGGATTCCAGGACAGGTAAGTGTCCTAATATTAAAAGTCAGCAGCTACTGTATGTGTAGCTGCTGACTTTTAATTTTTTTTTTTAGCCCGGACCTCCGCTTTAAGTGCGCATGGGTTGTTTACCATCTGGTAAACCACCTTTGCTTATTACGTTTGGACATTCCTGGTAAGGTGCCCTCCAGTTGATTTACTATACTAAAGATGTGCATACTATTTTCTTCTTGGTATTACTTTTGTATTTGTAACTATTGTATTTTTCTGTTTTCAGTAGTATTATTATGTAGTACTTATGAATCTCCAGAAGAAGCCAGTGATTGGAGAAACATGGTGAACAGAAGTAACTACATGTACAGGCCACATGGATATTGCTTGATGGTTTAAAGATGAACAACACTGTCTAATGTTATTTTTACATACATAATTTGTCATAAGATATTGACATTTTTATCTCATCTCTGTATTCTTTGGCACCATCAAAATCCCTTGCGGGTAGCGGCTTCGTGTCATCTCCTCCAGCACAGCGCAACCATGCGTCTCCTCTTTCCTCCTCCTAGGCTCCAATCTGCCTCATTGGCGGGGAGGAAATTTATTATGAAAATAGCGAATATTCATTAGCTACTGTCACACAACTGGGTGGGATTGGGGTGCAGTGCTCTGCGCCCCGAGCCCACCCTTTTGTGAAGCCAATTAGAGCCTCTGGCTGTGATCACGTGCTGAAATAAAACACACTCCCCATTGCAATCCATAGTCCAGCACCCTGTATGTATATTAGGGAGCCGGACGCATGGATGGGGGGCGGTGCCTGTGCACCCCTAATGGACAGGCTGCCACTGATTCAGTTACCATCAGACTTCAATGTAACAGCTTTTACTAATTCAGAGGTAAAAGAAAATTTGCAGAGGTACAGTTTGGGAAAAAATATGAATACTATTTGAATCTGTTAACCTGTATCTCTTTTGGCAATTTAGACCCTTCAAAGAGTGAAGCATTCAATGTTGGTACCATTTTCAAACAAATGTGCAAGCAAATCTAGAAATGTAAGTTCAATTTTTAATTGTCAATTTTAACCTCATTGTCATTTTGTCAGCTTTATTTCCTTGGAAGGTACAAGTTAAGAATCTGAAATACAGTAGCAGTGTTTTGAGGTAATACTGCTGTATTTGGTTGAACGTATCCTAAGTGACACCGGTTCCTAAGTGACAATGATGTAGTTATGTAGTCTATATGTTTGTGTGAAGAAATTATGCAGTCATGTTTCCCTAAAGCCAAGTTCTAAAAAGTGCAACATGAAACAGGACAAATTATTGGCAGGCATGGATTTTAATGTACCCATTGGATAATGGTAATCATGGTCTTATACCCTTTAAGACAGTGGTTCTCAACTCCTGTCCTCAGGAACCACCAACAGGCCAGATTTTAGGTATTACCTTGGGGAGATGCAGACTAGAATACTGCAATCACTGAGCAGCAAATTATATCACCTGTGATGTATTTCAGTTATCCTGCAAACCTGGCCTGTTAGTGGGTCCTGAGGACAGAAGTTGAGAACAGCTTTAGGAGGGTTTCCTATTACTGATAGATAGTATTACTTTTTTTTTAAATTCTGTTTATTGATATTTTTTTTACAACATTAGTACAACAACAAAACCAAAACAAAGCGGGCCACGGTCTTACAATCCAGGGACAGTGGCCAGCAGTTAAACGCTTAACACTTTAAAGTGAAGAGAAGAGGGGGAAGGGAGGGTAAGAAAAAAAAAAAACCCGGGGGGGGAGAAAGATGGAAGCAGTACAACCCAAAATATCAGGTCCATGTAGACTGTCCCGCTTACACAAAGCATTTTCAGGATTAGTATGTGGCACCCATTGTGTCCATTACACTGTCATAAAACTGTCCACAACCAACAGTTCGGGGGTTCCAGATTTACCTAACTTATGGCGTATACCAATCCAAACCCATGTGCTCCACACCGGAGACCCATCGATCTTGGTGGCCACAAGAAGTGACTAAGTGACTAAGTTTCTAAGTATTATTAATTTTAGTCTGTCGCCAAGAGGGGAGAGGCCATCCAACCACCCCAAACCCTGTCAAATTTCCGAGCTGCTCCTCTATTCAGGTAAGTGGCTTTGTAATAAGGCTTTCCACGATTCCACCGAAGGGGGGAGGAATTCTTCCAGGTCAAGACAATAAGCTTCTTGGCATGGAAGAACAGTACTATAAGTAAAGTTCTTATCACCGTGCTGGGGGCCAAGTCATCCACTAGTCCTAATAAACAATGTTTCACCGACGGTGTTAATGGGATTGATGTTATATCCTTTATACACGCTATGATACCCTCCCAGTATTTTACTATAACAGGGCACTCCCAAAAGATGTGCATAAAGTCGGCTTCTTCCATCGAGCATCTCCAGCAGGAAGAGCCCCTAGAGGCAAAGATATGGGCAATCCTCGCTGGTGTCAAGTAGACCCCATGCAGGAGATTATACTGTATAAGGTAGTCTCGAGTAGATATTAATCTAATAAAAGGTGCATCCCACATATCCTCCCAGTCCTCATTATCTAGCCCCAGGACTGCCGCTTCCCACCTAGAGCTACATCTGCTCAGCAATTTGTTTGTTTCAGGAAACAAGAACCTATAAATAGTAGATAGAGGTATAGCTAGATCCTCGTCTCGCAACATGCACTCTAGGTCCGATGCAGAGAAATTTGCCCCGTCCTTCCAAACTGTGTTTAAAATGCATGTCTTAATTGGATATATCTAAAGAAATGGGAGTTGGGCAATTTATATTGTGTCTTTAATTCTTCAAAGTGTTGCAGCTGGCCATTTCTAGTAATATCTCCCAATTTTTTGATCCCAAACTTGGTCCACACATATGGATCTTCCATGCTATAGAAATGCGGGAGGGTAGGGGGCATGGGGAGAAACCAAAAAGGGACACCCGAATTCCTTCCCCTGTGCCACCTGCCAGGCACTAAGTACCACTTTCATGGGAGTCGTCAACTGGTAAGGTGCCTTTGGCACACCGTACACAAGAGAGGCCAAAGCTTCGTATGAGTTCACGACTGCCGCCTCCAAGGTGACCGCAGCATCATTCAAAGGCCCAGTTAGAGGGGCGTTGCCGGATGGTGAGCTGAGAAGACGTGCTTGAGAGGAGCTCCTGATATCCTGACCTCAATCTTGGGCATCAATAGTGAACCCGGCTTCCCTGCACTGCCATCGGGGTGTTGCAAGTCCCCAGCCTGCTGCCTGAACCTGCTGGAGCGTTGATCTTGGTGCGGGAGCCGCCGCTAGGACACACCGCGGCTTCGGCCTAGTCCTGGGTCGTGGTGGCCATCTTGCTACACCCGCACGGCGCTCCTGCCCACCCAGGCCTCCTGTTAGTCGGTCATCTCTGCTGAGGGACAGTGGCTAGAGACTCCGGTCATGCCATCTGTGGTTTCCAAGGCCGCTAAGAAGGTACAGCAGGAACCGCGCCAGACCCGCTCGGTTCAGGGTCCGGGCCAAGGCCCCGCCTCCGCCATCTTGCCAGCAGAGAGGAAGGGGAAGCGTGCCATGGACACGCTGTCTGCGAACACGATGGAGCCTGCTGCTTCGGGGGTATCGCACAGCCCGGGAGCCTCCTCTGCCTTGGATAAATCATTGCCAGGGTCCCCTGAGCTGGAGTCGCCACAAGAATCTATCACTGGGCCGATACTTGAGGCCATCAACGCTAGCAGCGCCGCGGTCATGGTCCGCATAAACCATCTAGCCACAGAGTGTAATCTCATCCGCCATGATATGGATAGGATCAGGGGCAGGCTCACCGCGGCGGAGGAACGTATGTCGGATGTGGAAGACACTTCTCATTCCTATGGGGCTCAGCTACAAGTCCTGGTTAAATCACTGCAAAGGAAAGCTGAGGACGCAGAGGACAGACAACGAAGGAACAATGTAAGAGTTGTGGGCTTGCCTGAGGGGTCTGAGGGGGATAATCCTGCTTTATTTGCTGAACATTTTTTTCAACAGCTACTGACACTGGGGGAATTACCCCCCACTTACGTGGTTGAGTGGGCCCACCGGGTACCCACTGGCCCCCGCCCGCCGGGTGCCTATCCCCGGCCTTTCCTAGTGAGATTCCTGAATTACAGGGATAGGGACCTTGCGGAATCCAGGAAACAACAGCTTCTTAAATATGAAAATGCTCAAGTCATGCTATTCCCTGACTTCTCAGCCGAGACCCAACGCAGACGCCGATCCTTTAATGATGTCAGGAAGCGCCTGAGAGACAAAACTATTCAGTATAGCATGGTATACCCAAGCAAGCTCCGAGTGCCATACAAGGGCTCTGTCAAATTCTTTGAAACCCCTCAGGAGGCCTGCGACTGGTTGGATGGCCTCCCATAATTGCATATTGCCCCTCCTCCTGAGGTAGGGTTTGAGGGCTCCGGTGGTATTCGGCTTCGGTGTTTCAGTTGCACCTGTTGTGCCTACATGTTTTCAAGCTTGTCCAACATTACATCCTGACTGCTGCAAGCTGGTTTGGGGCCAGGACGGTGGGTGGTGTTGTGTGAATCAAGGTTCGCTGGTGGGCATTGCCCCCCTCTGGGTAAGAGTTATGCATCCTGAACTGACTAGTGTCTGCCATGTTTTTCCGGGGTTAGGGAGCTGACAGGAACTTCCCAGGACAAGAGTACTTTTGTCAGACTATTTGGGACATTCGGTCCCGCCTCTAAGTGAATAACTGTTGGGTTGGGTTTTCTTTTTGTTTCTCAACGGGATAAGGCCACATACCAAGTTTGGTTCGGTTGACTGGTTTAGGTATAATGGCAGGGAAAGTTATAATCTGCTTGGGGGACTGGTTTCTACTCATTGGTGTCTCTGAAGGTGGGGTGGGGGTGGGCCCTGGGGGTACGTGTGCCCGTGGTATATCAACTCTTGGCGGGATAATGGCTGAATACATAAGGTTCCTCTCCTGGAACGTCAGGGGTCTTGGAGATAAATATAAGCGGGCTTCAGTTTTTCACTGTCTTAAACAATACAAACCGCATGTGATCCTACTACAGGAGACTCACCTGGAGGGGGGCAGGGTGCTGTCCTTGCGGCGACCATGGATCCAGCGGGGGTTTCACTCCACGTACTCCTCCTATGCTCGGGGTACATCGATCCTGGTCAGGTATTTTGCCCTGGTCTTAGATATATGCTATAAGAAAATGCTGTTGGTTAATGTTTATTTACTCCCACCCTCTAAGCTGCAATTGATGCATGATCTCTGGACTAAGCTGGCGCCCTATCTACAGCTTCCCCTATTGGTCATGGGTAGTGTTGAGCGAACCCGGACTGTAACGTTCGGGTCCGTACCGAACTTTCGGGTGTCCGTGGCACGGACCCGGACCCGGACATTTCAAAAATCGTTCGGGTAACGTCGAATCTCCCACCCTCATTTATTTGTAATTGGTTGTCGTAAAAGAATATCGTATATAGATTCTGGTCCCGTTTTATGGACTGGTCCTAGCTACATGGGGCTCGTATCCTCCTCATGCACCTCACTTTGGGGGCGACCTAGGTACCAGCGGCGTTCCTGTCGTGGGACGGGGGGAGGTCCACTCAGAGGACATCATCCTAGTGTACGCCAAACATAACAAATTCTGTCACTTTTTGACTTCGGGCGAATATAAATAGAGGTTCTGGGGACTGCAAGGTCCTCTCCTTGGAATACATAAGTCGGTAATAGGGCGGTTCTCAACTATATGG
>BLSH010266667.1:611058-624712 GCA_018402905.1 Glandirana rugosa | reverse complement strand
ATGAGGAAGAATATAAATCGAACAAAACCGATAGAAAAAAATGTTTTTTTATATTTTTTTTTTGGATTTGTATTTTAGCAAAAAGTCAGAAATTTGGGGTTTTTTGCAAAATTGTCGCTCTTCTTTTGTTTATAGCAGCGATCAGAAATGATGCAGAGGGGATCAAATACCACCAAAAGAAAGCTCTGTTTGTGGGAAAAAAAGGACGCAAATTTCGTTTGGGTACCACGTCTCATGACCGCGCAATTTTCAGTTAAAGCGACGCAGCGCCGAATCGCAAAAAGGGCTCCCGTCCTAAAGCTGGAAATCCTTCCGGGGCTAAAGTGGTTAAAATATCCATGTGTAAACACTGCGTACATGCAAAAACCTGCCTTACCTTGCCACCCACAGGAATATAGACACCACATTGTATCAATGTCCACATACATACATTCACGAGCTGTCTATTAAACTTGAAGTGTCTTCCATGGGTAGGTAATTTCAAAACATTTCACTGGACCACCCCGCTTCTTCAGGGGATGAGGGGAGCTAAACAGATAATATATATATAATATAATTGCAAGTTGGATTCTGATTTTGAACTTCAAACTATGCAATTACAGTTGGGGCTCTTACATCGGGGTAAGAGCAAAGCCTTTTTGAAATGAGCCTATCAACGAGCCATTGCTCAGGACATTATTATTATACCACTCCAGATGCTGGAGTGAGACACAGACAGTTGGACTGATTATGAAATGCTCCTCCCAGCATACCGAAGTGCTTCAGGTTTTGCTGAGATATTGGTACCTTTTGACAAGAGCTGATACTCTGGCCAAATATGTCTGCGACAGTCCCCAAATTACCTACAAATAATTTTTGTTGTCTCTAGCACCTCAAAAGTCCAACTTGCCTTTTCTCTACAAATAATTATTTATGGAAAACATTTTTTTTCCACATTCTGCCATACTTTATACACAGTGACAGCTTTGTATTATGAGTTCGTAAACCATGCATTGTAGGTGACCTGTTATCATGTCTGGTGTGGCTTTAAATCTGTGCACTCACTTCAATGCACATTAATGTTATTCTATAGCTTTTCTCAGGCATGGAATGGCATTCAAAGAACAGCATTATTTTATGTTTACATCTCTATGCCGAGGAGACTTGAGTGGTGTCAAGATATTTATTGGTCACAGTAGCCATTGTAATTATCTTGGGGTTTCTAGATTCGATACCAGAGTCTCAATACCTTTACTTAGGGAATAATAATTTAAAAAATAGAACATGCATGCTCAGAAATAAATCAATATTACAGAGACAAGGAAATACAGGCTGTAATAACTTCAAAGCTTGGGACTGCTGAGGACAAAAATCTAAGTAAATCATTTCAATAATATAATGAAACATAACAGATTGATCTATTTATATATGAATCTATCTATCTATCTATCTATCTATCTATCTATCTATCTATCTATCTATCTATCTATGATATACAAATACAACACAGAGCTGTTAGCAATGCCTCTCTGTTAGTTACAAGATCTAATGTCTGCAATTATTAATAACACCTAAAATAACACTGAACGAAAAATGTATGGAATATATCAATGCTTTTTCTGACTTCTCACCCACCAGATAGCACTGTAGGAAGAGAGCAATAAAACCTATGCACATTTAACTTGAAATCCCAGTGGGCAAATTGGGACTTATAGTTGCACAAAGCTTGTAGCGCTTTACCTCTCTTTTCCACCTTTGTATTTGTTTTTTGAATAAGCCCAAAAAAATAAGGCACGGGGCCCGCTCAAGCAAAGTTTTTGCTGGGCCCACCAATGTCTTAAAATGGCTCTGCTGTCAGTTGCATCATAAAACACAGTCACCAACAGAGTCTACAGAAACCAATAGATTTTACATTACAGATGAGTTCTATCTATATAGTTCACCCTCATAGGAGGCGCTGGTGAATACGATCTTATTTCCCTCTTTGGAGCAAACACAGACAGGCACACAACATTTCCTGCATTCTTCCACTGGCTCAGAAAACAGTCTAGAGGTTCTTTTTAGGGTTTTTATTGGGAACGATGAACTGGGATAGGGAGAGGAATCATGGGATACCCCAAAACTGTAGAACTGGATCACTTGAAGACTCCTCAATTTCTGGCTGCACTGCACAAAACTGCTGGTTGCACTACATGCACTGCTGGCTGTTATGTACAAACTTGCTGGCTGCACTGCACACACTGAATGTCCCACAGGAACTCTATGCTACTAGTGACCTGTATTCCTTCCAGATTTAAAAGCTACACTGTCACTTGCCTTCAGCACAGTCTTCTACACACAGGATCATTAGTTGCCTCCTCTCCTTATCCACTAGGCTCTTCCTAGTGAAGGAGATGTAGACTCACACAACCACAGGACAGCTGGACTCTTTCCCACCAGCCTCCTCTTGCAGGACTGGACCCAGGAACACAGGGTTTGCTGCTCAGGCCTCAAACTATTTATGGGCTCTCTCACTGCCTTCTGGGCACCCCCACCTCCTCCCAGGGATTGGCTGGATTCACATAAATATTCAGACTACCTGCTATGTTCTTCCTCCCACTATACTTTTAGAATCCTCTAGAAGACGGGGGAAGTAATGGAACAGCAGCCTGTGAAACACAGAGCAGCCCTAAATACTCACAATCAACCCCTGCTCCACTGATTACAGGGGAGCCAGACTAAATTTACCTAGCAGCCTGCTCTATACTTGGAGGGCGCTACATCTAAATTCTAATTGTCTTTGATGAGTACTGCTCAAATAAAAGGATGTAGCATCTGAAAGGGCATGCTGTAGCCATTGAATATAGGCTCTGTACTAAATAAAGTATAATTTCATCGAAAGTGGACTTTGAGTGCTAGAACTTCCCATGTTTTTTGGGTGGGTTACTGTATTTTATTCTTTGCTTCAGCAAATAAAACAGTCTGTGACATTTAGACTCACTCAGAGTAGCAAAATAACATATATGAGAGCTCATTCTAATAAAATGTTAAACATTTGGACGTGTCTATGAATATTTTTAATTATAGCTTTGATAAGTGCACCCACAAACAGGTAATTATTTTTTATGATAATAGTATGTGTGAAAATAAAAGTCTCTAAATACACACACAGACTTTATATTATTGCGGAAAAAATATTAGTACACCAGTTTTGAAGTATCTCTCTAATTAACTACATTCTTTACTAGGTTTTAATTTATGAAACCCACTCTAATTATTTTACACACTGGACAGCTGTACTGCTTTTCATGTGAATACCCATCTGCTGTTTTTTAACTTTAAATGCCTTTCTCTGCATTTGTTCCTCAAGGTATCCCTCTTGTATTGCAAGATTAATCTTTTCTAACCTACAGTATGCAGAACAGATGGAACAGTGTCAAACAAACATGGTAAATGCTATGCTACAAGTGTTAATTTTGTACAGTATAGCGGAAGAGACCAGATTCTTTGCAGGTATTTTAAAGGAACAACGAAAGTGAACACATTTCTTTATTGTTCCCACAGATACACTTCTGACATATGCGTGGCACATTTTGAACAACATATTCTCCATATATTTTACATATATATATATATTTTACATTAATAGTAAAATGTACTTAACCACTTCAGGAAGATTTCACCCCCTTCGTGACCAGGGCATTTTTTGCTATTTAGTAGAGTTGAGCGAAAACCTGGATGTTCAGGTTCGGTGGGTTCGGCTGAACTTCGGGGAAAAGTCCGGGTTCGGTGCCGAACTTGACCCGAACTTTACCCCGAACCCCATTGAAGTCAATGGGGACCCGAACTTTTCGGCACAAAAATGACTGTAAAAAAGTCCTGGAAAGTGCTAGAGGGCTGCAATAGGAGGTAAAATGATTTTAGAACAATAATCTGTCCCTTACAGCAACAGCAGGAACCTGACCCTATAGAACTAGAAGATGATTTTAGAACAATAATCTGTCCCTCTAAGCAGTAGACTCTACCTAGTCCAGTCAGATCGTTCTGTAATGCAGGATGAGATGTTATTAAATCTGCAATCTGTCCCTAAAAGCAGTAGTAGTAATCTCTACCTAGTCCACAATCAGATCGTTCTGTAATGCAGGATGAGATGTTATTATATCTGCAATCTGTCCCTCACAGCGCAGGCAGCATCCTCTCCCTAGACTAGCCTGAGAGCATGTGACATGCAGCACTAAGTGACTCCAGCTTATAAAGAGGCTGGGTCACATGATGCACTGGCCAATCACAGCCATGCCATTAGTAGGCATGGCTGTGATGGCTTCTAAGGGCAAACCAGTGAAACGCTTGTTGATTGGCTGCCCTGCAGCTATTCAACATGCGTAATCAAATACCCGAACCCAGAACCCGAACCCAAACTTTTTTTCAAATGTCCGGATCCGGGTCAAGGACACCCCAAAGTTCGATACGGACCCGAACTTTACAGTTTGGGTTCGCTCAACTCTACTATTTAGCACTGCGCTACTTTTGGTCGGTTGGTCGGTCATGCCACTCTGTACTCTGTAATTTTTCTCACACAAATGACCCTTTCTTTTGGTGGTATTTGATCACCACTTTGTTTTTTATTTTATGCAATATAAACTAAAAAATACAAAAAAAAAAAACAATATTTTTTACTTTCTGCTATAAAACACATCAAGTAAAAATGGGTTTGCTTGGCTTTAGCATTCCCCCTGATGTCTGGAGGAGGATGGTGCAACATAGCATTAATATCACAGTAGAGGGAGAAAGCCAAGAGTCCTTCTCCGTGTTGTTGTAGTCAAGTGCTTGGCTACACTTTATGTAAGAAAATATTAAATAATAGTACATACATCCAATATACAAACAGATATTATTAGCAAAGGGCCAGACAAGAGCCCTGGTGGAATTGTGCACGTATACCCAGTTATGTATATTTATGTCCAAAAATACCTCCAGATAAATGTTGCAGCAAAGTTTGTTGCAGGATGATTGCAAGGCAGTGTCCATTTTTGTGTCAGAGACCTGAAGACAAGATCAGTGGTAACAGGGAGATCCTCCAACTCAGTGGCGGCCCGTCCACTGAGGGCGCACGGGCACCGCCCACCCTATCCAGAGGCTCTAATAGGCTTCAAAATAGGGTGGGATCAGGGTGCAGAGAGTGCACACTCACCCCACCCAGGTGTGTTAGAATAGCGAATGAATATGGATATGCTGCCATGCCTAGTGTGGTCAGTTTTAAAAAGGAGAATAGGGGGACTGGCAGGGTCATTAGGTATTTCACACAGAGAAAGCAATGCAAAGCGAACAGGATAGTTTTTCTAACAAGTACATGGTAACACAGACACATATCAGAAATATGGAATATTGGAGTCATTTACACTTTAAGGCCGGTTCACATTATAATTCCTGTGTGCACGCTTGCAGTGCGATTTTCAGCCCATTCATTTGCACTACTTTTGAAAAACACGCCGCACCAAATTGCATGACATTGTGGTACCGTGTGATTTGGTGCATGCAAATGCACTGTATTAACAATCTGTGTTTGGGGTGCCATTAACAATGTATTGGCACCCACAGCAGATCAGAAAGGCAGTGCATTTTGAACACAGTGAGGTAAACACGCAGGGAACACGGCATTCCTGCATCGTAATCTGGTGTGGACTGCCACTAAAGGTCACATCCAAGTGTACAAAATTAGAAAGGCACACACTAAGCTGTGTTTTTTCTATTTATTGCTCTGTATAAATATATTCAGTTCCAGGAATGTCACTAAGATTGTGATAGACCTGGGTCACTCTTGGGCATCGTTAGCAAAGCAATGGCCGTGCCCATGATGGCGTTACAATTATAAAATATGGAGGGCAGATCTTCACTTATCTAGGAGAGAAAGTGTCCACAAGTGAGCTGCCAGCTTCTGTTACCTTTCTCCATAGTATGGCTGTGTCTATGCTGATTAGGGAAGTGAGAGGAGATGGTGGTTTCTTTGTGCAGTTACTTTGGCTCCCTAATGTGAGTGCAATGTATGATTTTAATCAATAAAATTAATTTTATAGGTTACATTATGAGGCTTTCTTCTGTTTTTTGAGTTGAGCTTTCGTTTGAAATGGAATATCTTGTCCCCTGCTGTGAATACCTGCATGTTCATCGGATACACACCTGTAACAGCCATTTCAGATCCCAGATTGTTTTGACTTTTACTGGCCCTCTTAAAAAGGTGAGCATACACCTATTGAGGGATTCCTGGTGGCATCCTGTGTTTGTCTTTCCGGATTAATATTTCTCCTTGGAATTTTTAATTCGACACTAGTCACAGATAAGTTTTCATAGATCACAAGTGAACACAAACGTATATGAATGTGATTTTTATTGATGTTTATCATTTTTTTATTGATATTGGCTGTTCACATCATTTGCATTTTTTATATTGATCGTCCACAGATAAGTTCATATCAAGAGGTTTCAAGCCAGAATGGGAGATTCGTTCATCTGTGCTGTATGGTGGGGTATGTGGTGGCGTATCTAGAAAAATTCGGAGGAGTAGTTATCTGCCAGCAGAAGGCCACATCCCTTAATATATAGAAAAACACATTACCCCAAAATGGGTGGGACTTTTCAGGCTCAGTGAGTGTACAAACGCATGACTGTAGCACAGTTTAACAAATATTTATTAGTATCACAAAAAAGTAGAAAAATTATATCATAGAAAAATACATGGAATTAAAAGCAGGAGTAGTTCATCCAATATTGCACATAATTAGAAATATGCAGGGTTACTGTACATGAAGTTATTGCAAAACAGTACATCAACCAAAGCACCGACGCGTTCCGAGTCATATAAGACTCTTTCTTCAGGGTGGGTTGATTGCAAAACTTTCAGTCTATGAAAATAAAAATGTATTATTGCATTTGTTTGTTGCATTAAAATATAACAGGACATATAGTAGGGCAACAAAGACAGCTACTCACAAGCCCCCTGCAGGTGGACAAGCAGGATGGACAAGCAAAAGCAATGACAAGGAGGAAAACTGTGTTGATGTATCTGTACCACAACAGAGCCGAGGATGAGCCTAGTGAAGTTTCCCTCAGCTCTGCAGTATGCCGCTGTGTCTAAGTCTGATAGGTGGTGCGGCTGTGATCAAAGCCACTGGCTCCTGTGGTAGGCAATCACAACTTTTCGACTCAATGCACCATGCAAGAGATGTGGACCACATGCTCTGGGTGCCTGGTGCAGGATTTTCCTGTGATTGGCTCTGATAACTTCATGTTTTTTTAAAGCTCTAAAATATTGTATTATTATATTAAATACTATATATTACAACCATCTAATTAAAGATAACATGTATTTTATACTGTACATATCAATGTATTTTTATGAAATAATGTTTGAGATGATTGTAGCCGTATTATTGCAATAGTGCCAGAGAAAATTGAGTACTGTCCATGATACCTTTTTTATTTGCACTAACATAAAATTTTTCAGGACAAGCTTTCGGAGTATCTCCCCTTCTTCAAGGTCCAAGCAGTACTCGAGTACTTGAGTACTGCTTGGACCTTGAAGAAGGGGAGATACCCCGAAAGCTTGTCCTGAAAAATTTTATGTTAGTGCAAATAAAAAAGTATCACGGACAGTACTCAATTTTCTATGAAATAATGTAAATTACATTTCATTACTGCATACAAATATACTTTATTTACATATCCACCCAGAAAGAGCTCCTGGCTCCTTTCCATATGTTTTGCAGGCTTAAGCCTAGTACCCACCGGCCGAATGTCGGGTGGCATTGGCTGGTTCAATTAAATTAAAAAATTGACAATCTAGGCGCTATGCAATGATACTCATTTCATAAAATGGTGGAACAAAACTAAAATCCCTTGCAGCTTGGAGGTAAACCGTGAGCACCAATTACAATGCCCAAGCATGACAATATAACCAACAAAGATCCTCAAGGAAAGTGCTGAGGGATTCTATAAGTCAATAGAAACCAGCCGACATTTGAACCATGTGTACAGCATTGGGTCCCACAGAAGTCTATCGAAGGGGCGTGATCGAAAAAGGTCTGCCGATAGGCTCCCGAACAGCACTCTCAGCCAATGGCTGAGCACGCGGACTGGAATATTCTGGTGGGGGGCTGTCCCCCCTGCCAGAACACAATAGTACAGCAGGGGAGATCGCTATACTAACATTGGATAGTGTGTACAGAACTCCTTCTGAGCTGTCTTATGTTCAACCCTGCTGGAAAGAAAGAAAAGCTAGTAGTGTGTGCTAGACTTTCACTGCTTTGTTGGTAGAACAAGACATTCAAGCTCAAATTTACATACAAAATCAAATAATTCCCCCTCTCTACCTGATACGTTCATGGAACATTATACAGCATTTTAGTCAGAGAGGGAGAGCCTGAAGGAAAACAGCTTGTGTTGTCTCTTTAGAAAACCCATAAAGCCTTTGCCACCAGTGCCACTGGTGAATCCTTTACTAAATGTTCATTGTGTAAGAAAAAAGATCTTACATAACAATGTATTACTCTTGATTAGTTTTCTAATAACATTTTATAAAAGGTGGGACAAAGTTAAAGATCAGCTCTCTGTCTGAGGCATATGGTTTCAAAAAGCCTTTAATTGTTCAAATGATCCAACAGTATTCCTAAGTCCATGAAAGAAAGGGGCCATTTGGGTATATCTCCAGATTTTAGGTAGCATAAAGGACCCCCATTATTTCATAAGCTTGTCAAACGCCTTTACTTTGTCCAATTGCAGAAATCTAAAACATTTGTTTTCTCTTTGCCCCCCCCATACTGTTATAGTTTATTTAATAAAGCATATTCCCTCTTGGTGAATTGTACCCTTACCTTCAGAATTACTTTTTCCTCACAATGTTTAACACGTCTGCTAAGTCTCACATGAAAAACAGTTGATGTGGTCCACATTTACAATCATGTTAAATATTCTGCATTTTATTTCTTTTTTTCTAATTGTCTGAGTTCCTGGAATTTTTACTGATCAAAGTAAAACTATTAAGTTTGTTTCTTTCGAAGGCGCTGCTAATTGTATGCTAATTGCAGCTAATGATCAACTATGAAGTTATAATTAGCGGCTATTTACTGTAACTTAGAAAAGAGTGGATAACATTAGAGTAATGGCTTGTGTTTACTTTGCTGAACGAGCCAGTGAAATGCTGGCAATGGACAAGGATTCTTTGAGGTGTTGGGATACTTGCTGCTATATCAGTTTCAGTCTCTTCCTGAGCAATCCTGATATTACTTAATCTACTGAATGAGTGAGAAAATCAGTGCTTGTCATAGCTCACAAAACAGGGAATCTATCAGCTTAGTGAAGGCAAACAAATTAGTGAAAGGTATGAGCTGGAAGCAAAGTGCATTGCCCAGCAGTAGCACATAAAATACAGCTAAGCTTCTATTTGTCCCCGTTTCCCTGGATTAGTCCCATGTCTGGCATTTATCTTCTAGGTAGACAGACTTTTAAGAACTAATGAGATTAGGTAGGAGAAGTTCCTATCATTTTTCTTACCACATCTATGGTGCTGTCTTTATTTAAAAAAAAAAATAGAGGTGCTTTGTAGGACTTCTGGTTCCTCTGTGCATTTAACATTAAGGAATCTCCAACTACTGTACAACAGAAGACTCTGGACAAGCAGTTGTGCAATTGCAGTTAGTTCTGCCCTACCCCCACCCAATGCACACAGTTGTAAAAAAAAAGCCACTGTACACATGCATTTACAATTTTTTTACAGTACTACAACTCCAACTCTTTCTTGTAGTATGTTGTATTTCAGGTAAATACATATGTTTAGTTAATATAATTACATTTTATGTTTACAACAATTTTTCATACGTCTTTAACATTTTTTACAAGTTTTTCCTTATTTTCTGAGGTTGTGTTACATATAGACCTTAGTGAGTGAGTAGGAAAAGGATGGCAAGTACCGCGCTAAAGTCTTCAATGAAAGCAGCAGCCAATACACACAATTAATATACCATCTAAATCAGAAATTACAGGGCTGCGCTAAAATTAGAGTGAAATCAGTCTCAGAACTGTGGCAATGGAGACCTACAGTAGTGCAAGAACAGATGGGTAAAAATCGTAAATAGTATGTGGAATTAAACAGCAAGGGTCCTCTAAGGTAACAGATGGAAAGATTCAGTCCCACATACACTGTCAAATGACTCCACAAAAAGGATCCTCGTGCACAGGCAAAAATCTTGAAACAATATATTTCACCAAAAGTGCTTGGTAAGCATGCCGTGTGAACCACCACCAACTTAGGAGAGGCTAACCAGATGAAAGGGTAAAAATCGCCTGTGGTTTAACCCCAACCAGGGGTATAGGGATGTTCCCTGCAAACCTCTGCACAGGAATCTTCACAAATCGTGGATCACTATGTAATCAGTTGGACGTGGCAGGTTGTTCACATAGAATGAAAAACTTGCATAGCGTGATACTGTATAACCAGTTTTAATAAGGAACTGAAATAATACTCACTCCTCGGGACGACGTCTTTTGATGACGAAACATACGTTGGGAGGTCGCGCTGACGTCACCGCGAACATTATACCCGGGAGATGTGTATGCCGGCTTCTTAATGCGCAATGTGAATATGTAAAATGTGAGTATTATTTCAGCTACTTATTAAAACTGGTTATACAGTATCACGCTATGCGAGTTTTTCATTCTATGTGAACAACCTGCCACGTCCAACTGATTGCATAGTGATCCACGATTTGTGAAGACTCCTGTGCGGAGGTTTGCGGGGAACATCCCTATACCCCTGGTTGGGGTTAAACCACAGGCGATTTTTACCCTTTCATCTGGTAAGCCTCTCCTAAGTTGGTGGTGATTCACATGGCATGCTTACCCAGCACTTTTGGTGAAATATATTGTTTCAAGATTTTTGCCTGTGCATGAGGATCCTTTTTGTGGAGGAATTTGACAGTGGATGTGGGGCTGAATATTTCCATCTGTTACCTTAGAGGACCCTTGCTGTTTAATTCCACATACTATTTACGATTTTTACCCATCTGTTCTTGCACTACTGTAGGTCTCCGTTGCCACAATTCTGGGACTGATTTGACTCTAATTTTAGCGCAGCACTGTAATTAGTGAGTGAGTAGCCTTTAAAATGAGCCTACAGTGGCCCTCTGCAATGACTTTCTCTATTTGCAGTTTAGATATAGAGAATGTTTTATTTTAAAATGGGTCAGCCATTTACTAGACTTGCAGCATGAAAAGGAACAGTAAAGCACAAACCTTGGGTAGCACTATAAGGCAAGAATCAGCAGAACCTTTACATGTTATGAGCAAGTATGGCTACCTAAAAAATTACAAAGTATACATAGGAAAACGCTTTTAAAAACGTTAATGCATGCTGACATTAACACCAGATTAAATACTGAAATTGTATACTTGTTTATTAAAAAATACTGAGACAAGGAAATTACTTACCCTCAAACATTTAACAATAGAACTTAATCTGCGAACTTTCAATAAAGTAACTTGAAATTTGAAATGTGTGATTCAGTTCTACAGTGAAGAATTAGCAAAACTATGCAACGGTGGCTAAGTGGTTAGCGCTTCCATCTAGCAGCACTAGGATCGTTGGTTTGAATTCCAACCACTGCACTATCTGCTTGATGTTTGCATGTTCTCTCTGTGCCGGCGTGGGTTATCTCCAAGTATTCCAGTTTCCTCTCACACTCCAAAAACATGCTGGTAGGTTAATTGGCTCCTGTCTAAATGGGCATTAGTATGTGTATTCATGAATGTGAGTTAAGGACCTTAGATTGTAAGCTCCTTGAGGGCAGGGACTGATGTGAATGTACAATATATATGCAAAGTGCGCCATAAATTGATAACGCTATATAAGTACCTGTAATAATAATAATCATTGAACTATTCTTAGTCCAACAAATATCAGCATCTCCAGTCTTTTTTGAATGATAGTGATGTTTTTTTCAAATGCATTTTTATGCATTGACATAGCCACCGTACATCCATTCTATCTGGGTGAGTATATCCTCCTGCTGACTTGACGCCATCCACAGGCAGCTTAATTCTTCACTAAGGCACATAATTTGATTCCAATGCAATTTTACTTCAGATAATTGCAGTGAGGAAGGTATTTTTCCAATCTCTTACATTTCAAGAAAACACTGACTTTCCAAGGCCATGTCTCTGTGAAGAACTAACACTGATTGAGGGAGCATGGAAAGATACACACAAGTTGCAGAGAACAACACCTCTGATCAAAATCATAACATTTCACTAATACACATATGGAAAATATATATCCATGAAGGAAGACTTGTCCTTGGCCCTAAAAAACAAGAGAGGAAGAACTTACAAAACATATACAGGCAAGTTAAAAAACATCCATTAAAATCTGGGATGATCTTTGACGTTGCAGTCTTGCTTCCTGAAACAGTAGTAGAAGCCATCAAGTCCCTTCTAAATGGGTGGCAAAGCATGCAAGTACTTAGAAGTGAAAGCGGAAAAGTCTTGGTTTGTTGATCCGAAGGAATTTTGGATAATTCTGTCCTCAGAGGGCTCTGCTTTCAACCTGGTGTAGCACAGGTGCCACAGGTGAAATGAGAGCACTTTATTTTGTTATTTTATTGAGGGGATAAAACCTGGATAGGGAATAGGGGTATTTTGGGATGCCCACTTGTCTTAGAACAAACATCAGGGACAACTTTGGTTATATACAGTCTATATACACTTCTCAGTCTATATACACTTCACACTTGCTTGCAGAACTTCACTGGCACACTGATAAAAAGATGACCTGACACAGCACTTAGTGTCCAGCTTAAATCCCACCGTGGCTACTGATCCCAGAACCACCTTTTCAGACACTGCCAGCCCGCCTGGCTGCAGGTTCCCCTTTCACTAGCCCTTCTGAAAGTCACTCACCAGCCCACCCGACTGACTCCTCTGGAAACCTCATGTAAGTCAGGTCCATAAATATTGGGACATCGACACAATTCTAATCTTTTTGGCTCTATACACGACCACAATGGATTTGAAATGAAACGAACAAGTTGTGCTTTAACTGCAGACTTTCAGCTTTAATTTGAGGGTATTTACATCCAAATCAGGTGAATGGTGTAGGAATTACAACAGTTTGTATATGTGCCTCCCACTTTTTAAGGGACCAAAAGTAATGGGACAATTGGCTCCTCAGCTGTTCTATGGCCAGGTGTGTGTTATTCCCTCATTATCCCATTTACAAGGAGCAGATAAAAGGTCCAGAGTTCATTTCAAGTGTGCTATTTGCATTTGGAATCTGTTGCTGTCAACTCTCAATATGAGATCCAAAGAGCTGTCACTATCAGTGAAGCAAGCCATCATTAGGCTGAAAAAACAAAACAACCCCATCAGAGAGATAGTGAAAAAATTAGGTGTGGCCAAATCAACTGTTTGGAACATCCTTAAAAAGAAACCGGTGAGCTCAGCAACACCAAAAGACCGGGAAGACCACGGAAAACAACTGTGGTGGATGACCGAAGAATTCTTTCCCTGGTGAAGAAAACACCCTTCACAACAGTTGGCCCCTCCGTGTATATGTTTGACAACATTAAGGATGTGGTAAGTGGACTAAACCTACATTTATGGGAGTTTAATTTCGACTTTCAGACGTCAATTTCGTGTTGAACAAGCAAAG
>BLSH010266667.1:589826-611048 GCA_018402905.1 Glandirana rugosa | reverse complement strand
AAGTCAACAATCAAGAGAAGACTTCACCAGAGTGAATACAGAGGGTTCACCACAAGATGTAAGATAAGACCAAGATCAACTTGTGCCAGAGTGATGGGAAGAGAAGTGTATGGAGAAGGAAAGGAACTACTCATGATCCAAAGCATACCACCTCATCAGTGAAGCATGGTGGTGGTAGTGTCATGGCGTGGGCATGTAGTCTGCCAGTGGAACTGGTTCTCTTGTATTTATTGATGATGTGACTGCTGACAAAAGCAGCAGGATGAATTATGAAGTGTTTCGGGCAATATTATCTGCTTATATTCAGCCAAATGCTTCAGAACTCATTGGACAGCGCTTCACAGTGCAGACGGACAATGACCCGAAGCATACTGCGAAAGCAACCAAAGAGTTTTTTAAGGGAAAGAAGTGGAATGTTATGCAATGGCCAAGTTAATCATCTGACCTGAATTCGATTGAGCATGCCTTTCACTTGCTGAAGACAAAACTGAAGGAAAAATGCCCCAAGAACAAGCAGGAACTGAAGACAGTTGCAGTAGAGGCCTGGCAGAGCATCACCAGGGATGAAACCCAGTGTCTGGTGATTTCTATGCATTCCAGACTTCAGGCTGTAATTGACTGCAAAGGATTTGCAACCAAATATTAAAAAGTGAACGTTTGATTTATGATTGTTAATCTGTCCCATTACTTTTGGTCCCTTAAAAAGTGGGAGACACATATACAAACTGTTGTAATTCCTACACCGTTCACCTGATTTGGATGTAAACACCCTCAAATTACAGCTGAAAGTCTGCAGCTAAAGCACATCTTGTTTGTTTCATTTCGAATCCATTGTGGTGGTGTATACAGCCAAAAAGTTAAGAATTGTGTCGATGTCTCAATATTTATGGACTTGACTGTATTTGCTGACCTGCTCCCGCTGTTATTTTCTTGCTCTTGAGCTTCCAAAAAGTATTCCTTCATGTATTGTAGACGGTGCCTCCAGCACCCGAGCCCGAGGCCCAAGGTTATCCCCCTAGACTAGGGGGCACCCTCAAGGGCCACTGACAGCCTCCTCAGCACCCCGCCTCCATCTTCCACCCAACTGCCCCTTCTGGCATGACCCATGAGTATTTATGAGGTACCTGCCCCCTGCCAGATTTTTTGCTTGGGGTTTGACTGGGACCCTCATCAATACTCCAAGCAGCTTCCCCCAGACTCCACCCTCTAATTCTAGAAGCTTCTCCAAGGCTCCAGAGAGCAGGGTACCAGAGGTGCTGCTTGCTGAGTTATCCAGCCTCCCTGAGTTACTCAGCCCTGACCCAGATTCAACCCAGGCCTGGCTCTTAGCCAGGCCAAATTATCCTACACTAACAACTATATACACCAGCACTCACTAATATTTCACTGAGCAGTGGAGAATATTCTTGTTTGAAGATTATGGTAGAAGACTTAGATGAATTTCTTAACCTTCTGACTTCTAACAAGATTCCTGGTGCATTGCTTAAGCTATCAGCCATGATATCTATCAGTTGGATCTTTGTAGATAAAGCTGCTGCTGAACTGCAGCTTAGGAAAAGTCTCCATTGCAGGAATAGAAAAATCAATCTTTGGGACTCTTGCTGGGACACACTGTGTGAAGGCTCATTACTATTTGCAGTTGCCAGGTGTGGTCCCATCTATGACAGGACTTTGTTGAAGTTGCAGCTGGCTGCGTGTGAGCAACTCTGTAGTGTCTAATGAAAGGGGTGATGATTTAAACTGGCCAGAGATAGAATTTTGAAAGAAAATTCTTAAGAAATGTCTCAGTACATTCAAATGTCATTAGAAGATTTAATTTGCTTTTAAGATTTGATTTTAGAATGACTGAAAACCCATACACTTTTAGAAATTCATTTATTCGAGAATAATTTTCCATCCTGGTCCTTTGAATTAGCTCATCACTGCAGTCAAAAATAAAAGTCAAATTGCCCCACTAATGATTCAATCGAAATTCCACCCATCTATGACCAGCTTTAGAGTCACTAGTTTCACAGTCCATGAGCTAATGAACATCAGTATTATTGTGCAGGATTTCAGCATTAGTAGATTCCTGACATCCAGAGCATGGATTTTAGGAGATGAAGGAAATATCTTGAATTGTCTCAACAATAGTTTTACATGTGTGCACACGGATAGAACTCTGTTTGTTATTGGAGTGAGGAGCAATGATAACAGCTCAACCTAGTTGGTCCTTTGAGCATAAGGATCATTAAGAAGATTACCTGTGCGCTGTTCTTATACCCTATGGACTCGAAGGGTGTCTCTTCCCAACAAAAGCATGATTTTGCCATTATCTTTCAGTAGTGGTATGTAGAATTGTCTTGAAACTCAAAAAGTCTTAAGGTCCATACACACAGTCCGATGGTTGGTCAACAACGGTCATCCAACAGCCTGTTGGGCGATAATCTGATCGTGTGTACGGATGACGAGACTAGAAAACTTGTGTTGGCCAACTAGGAGTTGATCGATTGTTGACTCGTGTGTACAGAAGTTGACCAACCAAAAGTTGGAAGTGCAAACATGCATGCTCGGAATCCAGAAAGTGTTTGGTTGTGTAACCTGTGTTCGTAATTCACAAATCACATTCACCTGAACTTCCTTGTTATACGCTCCGAACACGTCACTAGGTTCAGCTTTGCTGGCCAATTACTTGATTCACGTTAGTGCGCTAGACCAAACTGCTGTCGCCCAATTTGGACAAAAGTTGGATGTTCGGTTGACCAACCATCGGCTCGTGTGTATGAGGCTTTACATGTAATGTGTTTCTTCTAGTGTGGGGATTTTCTCTCTGTCATTAGGCATTTGAACCTATATACCCATTTCCATGCTACAGCATTTGTGTGGTGCTGCTTTCCCATGTCAGCTCTAAGACTCAGAACTAAGTGATTACATGACTGTTGATCACTCTTGGTTCTTGGTCTGCTCTGAGCAGAGAGCAGTGAGTGTCAGTCACCACTCTCTGCTCTGCCCCTTCAGTGCTCAGTGAGTGCCAGGTTCAGCAGGGGGGAAGGAATGGTTTTGTAGAAAGGTGTATGGACCTTGGGCAGCGCTTATCCTCTGGTATAAAGTGCTAGTGTACTATGTGCAGCTGCTGCTGTAGCCCAGTTGCTGTGGGGAAACGTGATATATGTGAACAAATTAAATTTTGTGTGTTCAAACAGTGCTTGCAATCTATAGTGATCCCCCTATTTCATACTTATATTGATGTATAATTCCATTTAAATACAATAAATAAATGCATTGAAAACAATAAGAATTATGTAAACATGATATAATTCCAAATGGAATACAAATAAAGTGCTCTGCTCTGTGCAAAAAAAGTTTTTTGATTTCTTTGGTGTGCAGTCCGTAATGTGAGTGCTATTTCAGTCCCAAATGGTTTGATACTTCTTCAGATCCTTATCCGTGGTGCAAATCTTTATAACTTAAAGTGCTTGTGCTGTATTTGAGTGCTGAGTTGTGATAAATAATATCTCAGGGTATTGTGCCCTGCTTACCAGATTCCTTTGACTCTCCAACCGTACGGTGTGGAGAAGTCAAACGCGCTTTAGGTCTATAATCCGGCCTGTGGATATTGGCGTCCTCTCCCTCCTCTCACTCTCTCTGCGGTTGTTATTCCATATATGGGTAGAAAAAAGAAGAACTCATCGTGTACCTCTTTTAACGCTTTATTTGGCCAATCTTTCACAGTGCAAACATCACAAGATAAAAATTTGCAGGTTACTGTGATCGCTCTGAGATTTGTTAGCGCTGGTCCAGCGCTAACAAATCCCAGAGCGATCACAGTAACCTGCAAATCATCTCGTTCTAAAGGGAGAGGTTCTAGCTGTTTCTGTTAGTGACACATTATTGTTCAAAAATCATCTCCTAGTTCTAAAGGGAGAGCTTCCAGCTGTTGGTGTGAGCGGTGCATTTCTTGCACCAAAATAAAAAGTCAGGCTACGTTGGTGTTTTCAAAAAAAAAAAAAAAAAGGTATTAATTGGTATCAATAAATACTTACATAGGGCTACATAGTACATTTGCGGGCACAATGAGGAAAGCAAATAAGGGATGTGGTCATGGTGCTGCTGGTGATGCTGGTGCTGCTGGTGTTGGTGGTGTTGGTGAACCTCCTGTTGGAAGGAGAGGACGTGGTCGAGGTGTGCCAGCTACACGCACAAGGGAAACACCCTCCTCAGGTAGCCAACAGAACCTTTACCGGTATATGGTAGGCCAGAATGCCCCTCAACGATTGGTGAGGCCAGAACAAGTACACTCGATAGTAGATTGGGTGGCTGACAATGCCTCCAGTTCCTTCACATTGTCTCCCTCCCGGTCCCTTGATGAAAGCTCAGAGTTGGCACTTGAACCCCATGGCCATCTGTCTTTCACCTCAGCCCCTTGTAAATTAGCCAAGCAGTCTGAGCCCCAAGTTCTGCAAGAGACTCTTATGCTTTTTGATGACTCTCCTGGTGTGCTTTCCCTGGGCCATCCATATAGCGCTGCCCCAGAAGTGGAAGACATTGAGTGCACCGATGCCCAACCACTTCTGTTGCAGGATGAGGACATGGAAACACCAGCGCAGCACATCTCTGATGATGACAAAACACAGGTGCCAACTGCTGCAGCTTGCCTCAGTGTGCAGACTGACAAGGAGGGCAGTGGTGAAGGGTGGGGGGAAGATGATGTGGAGGATGATGAGGTCCTAGACTCCACATGGAATGAGGGTCATGCGAGTGACGTGTGCAGTTTGGAGGAAGAGGTGGTGGTCGCACAGAGGCACCAGCACAGCAAAAGAGGAAGCAGGTTGCAAAAGCGGAGCGAGCGTCCCCTGGAGAGTAGACCTGTTACTACCCACCGCACCCAGGGACCTAGCACACCAAAGGCAGCTCAAAGGCGATCCCCCGCATGGCAGTTCTTCAGACAATGTGCTGACGACAAGACACAAGTGGTTTGCAAGCTGTGCAATGATAGCCTGAGCCGGGGCATAAATGTTCTCAACCTGAGCACAACCCCCATGACCAGGCATCTAAATTCAAGGCACAAGCTGCATTGGAATAATTACCTCAAAATCCAAAAAAGGGCTCGGCCTCCTCCTGCTTCCTCTTCTGCTGCTGCCTCGGCCTCTTCCTCCACCTCTACAGTGACAGTGTCACCTGCCTCCCAGAAAACAGACGATATGACAGCAACGCCACCATGTCTGCCACCGTCCCCAAGCATTTCCACATGGTCCCATGGAAGCTTACAGCTGTCCATCTCCCAAACACTGGAGAGAAAGAGGAGGTACCCCCCCACCCGCGATCCCTGGCCCTGAATGCCAGCATTTCAAAATTCCTGGCCTTTGAAATGCTGTCATTCCATCTGATGGACACGGACAGTTTCAAAAACCTGATGGTGATGGCTGCCCCACAGTACGTGGTTCCCAGCCGCCACTCCTTTTCCAGGCGAGCCATCCCTTCCCTGCACAAACAAGTCGGGGACAAGATCAAGTGTGCACTGCACAACGCCATCTGTGGCAAGGTCCACATAACCACTGATACATGGACCAGTAAGCACGGGCAGGGACACTATATCTCGCTAACTGCACACTGGGCAATGTAGTGGCGGGTGGGCCTGAGCCGGCTAGCCATTTGGCGCATGTCCTTCCACCACCGAGGATTGCAGGGCATTTCTCTTTGCCTCCTGTTGCCTCCTCCTCCTACTGGGCTTCCTCCTCCTCGACCACCCACTCATCCGCTCAGCGTAACACCTTCACCACCAACATCAGCACATCCAGGGGGAAGCGACAGCAGGCTGTTTTAAAACTGATATTTTTGGGGTATAAACCCCACACTGCGCAGGAGCTGTGGAAGGGCATTGAACAACAGATCAATGAGTGGTTGTTGCCACTGAGTCTCAAGCCCGGCCTGGTGATGTGTGACAGTGGCCGAAATCTCTGGGCCGAGCCGGTTTGACCCCTTGCCTGGCGCATGTGCTGAATTTGGTGCTACAGAATTTTTGAAAACACTACCCGGATAAGTCAGAGCTGCTGCATAAAGTGCGGGCCGTCTGTGCGCACTTTCGGCGTTCTCACCCTGCTGCTGCTCGCCTGTCTGCGCTGCAGCAGAACTTTGGCCTTCCCACTCACCGCCTCATATGCGACGTGCCCACAAGGTGGAACTCCACCTTGCACATTCTGGAGAGACTGTGCGAGCAGCAGCAGGCAATAGTGGAGTTTCAACTGCAGCACGCATGGGTCAGTCGCTCTGCGGAACAGCAACACTTCACCACCAATGAGTGGGCCTCCATGCGAGACCTGTGTAGCGTATTGCGGTGTTTTGAGTACTCCACCAACATGGCCAGTGCCGATGATGCTGTTCTCAACGTTACTATACCACTTCTATGTCTCCTTGAAAAAACACTTCGGGCCATGATGGAAGAGGATGTGGCACAGGAGGATGAGGAGGAGGAAGAGGGGTCATATCCACGGTTATCAGGCCAGTCATTCGCAAGTGGCTCGGAGGGTGGGTTCCTGCACCAGCATAGGCCAGGTCAAAAATATTCAAGCCAGGGCACAGTTCTGGAAGACGAGGAGGACGAGGAAGATGAGGAGGAGGAGGAATCGCTGCAGGGTGGCACCCAACGCAGCTCGTGGGCATCACTGGAGCGTGGCTGGGGGGATACAGAGGACACAGATGATATACCTCCCATAGAGGACAGCTTGTCTTTGCCTGTGGGCAGCCTGGCACACATGGCCGACTACATGCTGCAGTGCCTGCGCAACGACAGCCGAGTTGCCCACATTGTAACTTCTTCTGATTACTGGGTGGCCACCCTGCTGGATCCCCGTTACAAGGACAACGTGCCGTCCTTAATTCCCTCACTGGAGTGTGAGAGGAAGATGCGCGACTACAAGCGCACACTGGTAGAGGCGCTGCTGAGGGCATTCCCAAATGACTCCGGGGGCTCAGTGGAAGCACAAGGCGAAGGCAGAGGAGGAAGAGGCCACCAATGCAGCTGTGCCACCGCCAGCACCTCAGAAGGCAGGGTTAGCGTGGCCGAAATGTGGCAAAGCTTTGTCAGCAGCCCGCCACAACAAACAGCACCACCAGCCGATAGACATTGTCTTAGCAGGAGGCAGCATTTCAGCAACATGGTGCAAGAGTATGTGTGCACACGCCTACACATACTGACTGATGGGTCTGCCCCATTAAACTTCTGGGTCTCCAAATTGGCCACATGGCCTGAGCTTGCCCTTTATGCCTTGGAGGTGCTGGCCTGCCCTGCAGCCAGTGTATTGTCTGAACGTGTGTTTAGCATGGCAGGGGACGTTATCACAGACAAGCGCAACCGCCTGTCCACAGCCAACGTGGACAAGCTAACCTTTATTAAAATGAACCAGGCATGGATCCCACAAGACTTGTCTGTACCTTGTGCAGAATAAACATTTAGACTGGATTCACAC
Source organism: Glandirana rugosa (assembly GCA_018402905.1). Lineage (NCBI taxonomy): Eukaryota > Metazoa > Chordata > Amphibia > Anura > Ranidae > Glandirana > Glandirana rugosa. Next base: position 603,603 of record BLSH010266667.1, on the reverse strand, counting down.
AGCCATTCGTATACTTGTTTTTTTGAATAGGCCTCAATATTTTGGGGGCTACCCCAATTATAAACAAAGAAAAAAAAAACAGTGTTGGCTACCTCCTCCTCCTTGACCACCGCCACTTCCACCTATACTGCCACGGTCACGGTCTAGTCAACCTCTAGGCTCCTACTCCACATCCACCCCCCCTTCCCATTTTTTTTTAATTTGATTTTCATTTATTTTCCCTATCCCCATTTTTTTGTAGGGCACTTGCCCTACTCTTACCCCCATTTTACTTCCTTTTTCAGTCCTCTAGCACTTGCCAGGACTGTTACAGCCATTTTCGTGCCTAAAAGTTCGGGTCCCCATTGACTTCAATGGGGTTCGGGGTCCGGGATAACGTTCGGGCAACGTTCGGTGCCGAACCTGGACTTTTTCCCAAAGTTCGTTCGGACCCGCAGAACCCGAACATCCAGGTGTTCGCTCAACTCTACTCACAAAGGGAGCAGACATGACCATGTGCTCACTGAGGCACAGCAAAACCTTACAACAGTTGCAGCAAAGTGTATAAAGACCTAGAAATTTGTGTTCTTACGGTTCTGTTTCAGATGCCACTTCGTGCATTGACATACCTCCACAGATCCAGTCTGTCCAGACAGTATGATTATCTGCTGACTTGTCACCATCCACAGATAGCTTAATTCTTTAATAAGACATGAATCCAACAAAATTTTACATCAAAACATTGCCGTACAGAGGATGTAGTGTAATAAGACAATGGGGTTGATTTACTAAAACTGGAGAATGCAAAATTTGATGCAGGTCTGCATAGAAACCAATCAGCTTTCAGTTTTTCAATCGGTTGAAAAAGCTGTAAGGCCCCTTTCACACAGGCATTCTGTATGTCAGTTTTTCCTCCATCCGTTGGCGGATGAAAAACAGACATACACTTATCTCCTTGGCATAGCAGACGTTAGCGGATGATCATCCGCTGACATCTGCCTCCGTTAAGTTCCGTTTTTTAAGAAGGAAGAAAACCCTATTTTTCTTCCATAAAAAAAACTGAACGGACTAAGAATGGATAATAGCGGACAATCCGCTTACATCCGATCCGCTGACATCCATTTTTCACCCAAAAACATATTCAGTTCAGAGTTTTAGTTCAGTTTAGTTCAGCTCAGTATTTTTGTTCAGTTCAGTTCAGTTTTTTAGTTCAGTTCAGTCACTTTTTGGGCCCTCTGTGCAGAAATGGATTCGTCAGAGCCCCTGCTCTCCCCTATGGGAAATCGGATGACAACAGATCCGTCTGTCCATTGTCATCCGATCCAATCCGCAGATGGATGGAAAAATAGGGTTTTCCTCCATTACACTTTATGGAAGGGGAGCGGATCGGAGAGCGACGGGTGTCAGCAGACGTCTCCGCTGACATCTGTTGCTCCATAGGGCTCCATAGAAGCTTCAGGTCCGCCTGAAAAAACGGATGAAAAACGGATGTCAGCGGACATGTAAACGGATGCAAATATTGACATCCTTATCTGTTTTTTGAAAAAAAAAAAGCGACTGAACGGAGCCAAAAAATGGTACTCCCGTGTGAAAGGACCCCTTTGTTAATCCGTTTTCATGTCCGCTTACATCCGTTTTTCATCCATTTTTTTAAAAAAAGTGGCTGAATTGAATTAAAACACTGAACTGAACTAAACATGTTTTTGGGTGAAAAACGGATGTCAATGGATCGGATGTAAGCGGATCGTCCGCTAACACCCGTTTTTTGTCCATTACCTTTTTTTAACGGAAGAAAAATAGGGTTTTTAAAAAACTAAACTTAATGGTATTATTGTTAATAGACATGTGCAATTCACTTTCGTTCCGAATTAGTTTTTTGTCAAAATGCGGAATATTCGTTAACATCCGAATAATGAAAAAACGTTTCACAAAATTTTTCCGAAAACAAATTTTTATAACGAACGAAAATCCGAAATTCCAAAATCCGAAAATTTGAAAGAACGAAAAGCCGAAAATAAGAACGAAAATCTGAAAATAAGAACGAAAATCCGAAAATTCAAAAGAACGAAAATCTGAAAATAAAAACGAAAATCTGAAAATTTAAAAGAACAAAAATCCGAAAATATAAACGAAAATTCTAAAATACTAAAGAACAAAAAAATTTGGATAATTTCTATTATAATTAAATTATTAAGTTTATTATTTTTATTAACCATAACCAATTATTATAGGTTTTTTAATTATTATTATTTATTAATTATTAATAATAATAATAATAATAACAATAACTATAATAATAGTTACAAACTATTAAATTATAGGTAGGTATTGGAATTTCCTTTCAAATGTGGGTGTTAGTGAACGTAATTAATTATTAACCATTATTATAGTTTTTTATTATCATTATGTATTAATAATAAATAGTAATAATAAAAATTATAATAATAGTTATAAACTACTAAATTAGTTAGGTATTGGAATTTCCTTTCAAATTTGTCTGCCTGTTAGTGAACGTTACGAATACAAATTTTTCTGAATTTACCAATTTTCAAAATACCGCATCTATACGAATGGAACGTACAAAATTTGAATTTTTCTGAATTACCAATAATAATGAATACCGCATCTATATAAAGGGAACAAACTGAATTAGAAAGTTTCCAAATTTACAAATTACCGAAAATAATGAATACCGCATCTATATGAATGGAACAAACTGAATTAGAATTTGCCTGAATTCCCAAATTACCAATAATAACGAATACCGCATTTATACGAATGGAACAAACCAATTTCGAACATTTCTGAATTTCCGAATTTATTCGAAATAACGAATTTCGATCATAATGAAAAATCTGAAAAAAATGAAAGAAACAAAAAAAAACAACTAAAGCGAAAGCGAAAGCGAAAAAAATTATTTTTCGGCCATGCACAATTGTTAATGATTTATATAGCATCATCATCCCCAACCGCACAGTACAAAGTAAACATTACAAACAGGCATAAAAAAAAATCTGTATTCAAGACACATTCAGTTACACAAGATACCAAAAAAGTTAGATCTCAGCCTACACATGTTTACAATTTAATGCAATGCTGCTTTGTCCAACAACAAGAAGGCATGTATGATAAGCTGGAATACAGTCATTAACATGAGATAATAAGAACAGATCAGAAGCCAAGATATAATTTTGAAAATCTCAAATTGCATATATATGATATTGAAATCCAAATGAGTTAATAAGATGGCCTAGATAATTAGTATAGGGAGAAGAGTACGAGTTCATAAACAAATCCTTGATGTCCACCAGTGAACAAAGCAAGAATTAAGAAGATTACATCCATTATGTAAATATTAAATGCATTCCCAAAGAGGACAGTATCAGACGTAGCACGGGTGAAAGTCAGATTCTTCTCCTCTCCTTCACGCCGGCTTTTAGCTGCTGCAGAGGGTCACACAGAGGATCAGTTTTGTAATTTCTCCCCCCGCCCTGATCATCCTCCCTATGCACCATTCTCCCTCCTCTCCACTACCCGCCCCTGCAGTTCTTCTGGCTTCCCTCCTCTCCTCTCCTGCCGGATGCAGGCACACAGGGGATGTTTCATAGAGAGCAGGGGAAGGGGCTAGTAAATATGTTATATTTACCGGCCCCTTCCTTTCCTGAATGATAGGTACCAATCATTCACTGGGTTCATTAATCACTGAAGCATAGTAAATTGTGTTTTCCATGCTTCAGTTTGTGAATGAACAGGAGTTGAGAATGCAGAGAAAGGGATTGAAGATTTCAGGTCCTCAGTCCCTTTCTCTGTCTCAAAATTGAGACATCAAGGGTCTGTTTAGATCTCCAATATTTCACCAAAGCCCTCCCTCCCAACAGAGTTGTGAAAAGAATAGATAACAATAACAAAATTGTAAATAAATAATACAATAAATGAAGGGCTCGTTTACACATGTTCCCTGGCCCCGTCAGGAAGGACATTCCAGCAGACAGGATGGCTCTTCTAGACAGCGTCCTGTGCATAGGCACAGGCTAATTTCTGTTTCTGTTCATGCTAATAGAAATTGTGCACGTGTGCGTGCGTGCGCATCTGTTGCTCACGTGCGTACATATGTTGCTTGCATTGGCTATTTAAGCTGAGCCTGTGCTATGCTTCAGTACTGTCTTGTCTACAGCGTTCCTGTGCATATCTGCAAGCTGGTACTCTGCATCTGGCTACTGTTACCGACTTAGCTTGTCTTGACTACTTCTAAACTCTGCCTGCATTGATCCCAGCTTGCCTCTGACCATGCGTCTGCCTGCTCCCATTGCTGCTGCTCCACTGATCTGTTACTGACTTGGCCTGCATCCTGACATTCCTTCTGCCTACACATCAACACCTGATCCGCCTGCCTGTGTATAACCTTGTCCGTCTGACTTTGCTTCTGTTCCCATCGCAGCTGGACTGCCCGCTCTGAGCCTCTGCCTATAGTCCACTGGTGCCACTCACCACCTGTCTGCTACCAGCCGGTGCTTGTCCACTATCTCCAGTACCGGCCTGCTCCTGTCTCCTGTGCACTGGTGTCCTTCCGCATTCCTGCTCCGCTTCGGTCTACTGGCGGTCTCAGCCTGCTCCTGTCTCCTGTGCACTGGTGTTCATCCGCATTCCTACTCCGCTTCAGTCTACTGGCGGTCTCAGCCTGCTCCTGTCTCCTGCTCACCAGGTGTCCATCCGACACTCCTGCTCTGCTGTGGTCTACTGACGGTCTTCCCTTGCTTGATCTTGAGAGTTCGTCCAACCCTGCTGCTAGCAAGACCAATAGGCACTCGTACCACTCTGTACTCCTGCGCTACCTGTCTGCTCTATCAGGGGCCCCGAGTCAGAGGTGTAAGAGAGGCCTTCCTCATTGTGTCAGGCTCTTCCACCAGGTACGTGACAAGCCCATATGGTGTGAATGAGCGGTCTGTTTGCATCTGGATACGCTTTTTACTCTACGAGGACACAGCAGCTGTACACACACAGCCACAGGTCCTAATCTGACAGGTGTGTAGGTGTGGGTGAGTGGTCCCAAATTCACACTGTCTGTGTTTGAGGCCATCCACCTGCATCCACAAACCTGCCAAATTAGGACATGTTTGCACAACCGCTGCATTCCCATAATGTGACATAGTCTTACAGACCCCAATTCTTGGTTCTGCTGTCCCCTGTACACTGGCCTGCTGAGCCCTGCCCTCCACTCTGCTGACCCCTGTACACTTCCATGTTGACTCTTGTACACTGCCCTGCTGACTCCTGTTCTGCACCCTGCTGACTCCTGCCCTACACCCTGCTAACTCCTGTACACTGCCCTGCTGACTCCTGTCCTCTGCCCTATTGACTCCCTGTACATTGCCCTACCAATTCCTGCACATTTCCCGCTGACTTCCCATACTTTGCCCTGCTGACCCCCTGTATACTGCCCTGCTGCCTCCTGTACACTGCCCTGCTGCCTCCTGTCTTCTGCCCTGCTGATCCCCTGTATACTACCCTGCTAACCTCCTGTACACTGCCCTGCTGGCACCCTGTATACCCTCCTGCTGCCCCCTGTCTTCTGCCTTGCTGTCCCCTGTACACTGCTCTAAAAATGAATAGCCTCTGTACACTGCCGTAGAAACCGCTAAACGTATCCTCTGCTGACCCCCCATACACTGCCTTGCTGACCTATCACCTGCCCCCTGACATTATTTACTGCACTCCCACATCTAAAAGGCTACATCTGGCCCTGCAGCCAGGAATCTCTGGCTGACAGCTGAATGAGCAGCAGAATGGGTGTCATCCTCTGTTGGAACGGTCACATAAGTAATAGTAGAAATACCATTGGTAAGTGAATTGACCAGTCTCCTTCCCCTACAAAAATGCAGCAGCATCAAAAAACATGTCAAAATGCATTGATGTTGCACTACAAAATTGGACTGCAAATCAGATCAAGTCACAGCTGCACTAGTGTGAACCAGGTCTAACTAACATTAGAGAGACGGTTTGAGAGGTGCAAAACATTGCAAAGGGAACCCAAAATAATTTGAATATACATTTAGTTTTTTTATTTTTCTTTTCATTAGGGCTAAAAGCTAAAATTGTTAGTATTATTTTTCTTTCTTTTGTTTTATAAATAAATATTTCAAAGCAGCTCAGTCTGAAATTTAAACACAGAAGAGAATGATTAAAAGCAGAGAGCATAAGGCTCGGTTCACATCGGGATTCGACTTGTGAGACCCCAAGTCGCGTGGCATGTGAAACCTTATGTCAGTCAATCAGAGCTGTCTTAACCACTTCAGCCCCGGAAGGATTTCCTAGTTTAGGACCAGAGCACTTTTTGCGATTCGGCACTGCGTCGCTTTAACTGACAATTGCGCAGTCGTGCAACATTGCACGACTGCGCTGCAATCGGCATTTATTGATTGGTTTGCGCAAAAGTTGCCATGTTTACGAATGATGAGAATTAATTTATAAGGTTTTTTATTTTATTTTTTATATTTTACTAATAATGGCGGTGATCTAAGATTTTTAGCAGTACTGCGATATTCCGGCGGACATGCCGGACCATTTTGACACTTTTTTGGGACCATTGGCATTTTTACAGTGTGACAGCAGGCAGGTAAAATCACCTGGTTGCATCCAGGATGGCAGGTATATTTGTCCCAGGTTTAGACTCTATGCTGATTTCTACCACTAAGGGGAAGTGCTGAAAGTCTTGCAGGGGTAGAGGTAATGAGCCTAGCTGAGTTGAGCTGGCTCATTAAGGCCTTTACATAAATTCCCAGCAGGCATAGGTGAGTACTCCACCCTGGAACCAGTTTCTGTGTGAATAGACTGGGGAGCGTTACACAGATTCTCTGAGGTAAGAAGCCTGTGTGGTTGATTATAACAGCAGGGAGATAGGTGCCAGGTGTAGCACAAGGCTGCACCTAGCTGGCAGACAGGGAAACCTACAAAGTTTAGTAAGTGGCCAAGTTGGCAAGGATTTATTTTGATGTTTGTTTTTGTTTTGCTGTTTTACTACAATTGTACATAGTATAAATAAACCACACTTGTGTTTTCATCTACAACTGCTGTTTCGATGTGCCTGTTTTGTGTAGCGAACCCTTCCAGGGGGTCACACACACCCGCTGCAAAGCTAACCCCCTTACAACAGTTATCAGTGCTATGAAAATGCATTGATTACTGTGTAAATGCCATTGGCAGTGATGGGGTTAACCTGGAGGGGGCGCTCTAAGGGTTATCTGTGTTCCCTGTGTGTGTTCTAACTGTATGGGGGCTGGGCTGGCAGGGGGAGGGGAGTGATCACGGCTTCCATATACAGGAATTAGGCAAGTGTATAGGCACAAGGCCAGGCTCTGAGTCTTATGGTGTGAGAAGTAAAATGCAGATTCTGCAGTAGGGCAGCACTCCTATGGAGAAGCCATATCCGATTGAACTGTAGAAACACAAAGAAGAAGAAGGCGTCTCTGGGTGCAGACGTACAAGAACAGGTTGGTGTGTAAGGAATAATATCCTAAGCAGCAAGAGTCTCTGGTGGATGTAGGGTCCACAACGCTGAGTGCAGAAGTGTGGTTGGGTCCGGAGGGGAGCCGATATGCTGACTGGCCGTGTCAGCGTCGGCTAGTCCATAAGAGACCGGAGTGCAGAGAGACAGCATGGAAGCAGACCTACGTCACCAATGTGCGACGTGTTTCTGAGCGTTCAGCCTGTGATGGAAAAGACAGGCACGCTCTTTCCTCAGGCTGACCTCTGTTCTCTCACTGCGGGGAAGCCATCGCGGGCAGCTGGTGGAGATCGAGTCCGCCCTACCTGCTCCCTGGCTCCCCCGGAACACCGTGCGTGCGCTCACAATACTCATTATTGCGGGCGCCGCCAGGTGATGGCGGTTTGCGATAACGAACCACTGGTGATTAATTAGCACTACTGAAGTGCTACGCTCCAACTTCAGAAAAGGTTCCTGTACTACTTCAAGGCGATTTCTATAAGACTTCTATTCTCTTCTATTCTATACTTCTATCAAAGTAGTACTCAAGTCGCCTGGCAAAGTTGCACCGCAAGTCACGCGACTTTCAGATCAAGGCAGTTTGAACCGAGCCTAAATGTTATAGTTAAAACAGATATAAAACACCTATTTTAAAACATACAATGGACTTAAACTCAAAAAGATTTTCTAAGTTATAGTGACCATTTAGAAGACAAATCAGTGGATTCCTGCACTCCAGTAAAAATGATTCCTTTATTGATGCAAATCCATCAATCTAGTATAACAGGAGGAGTGAGACTTCTTACATGTTTCACACTAAAGACCACTCTATGATTAAGCTCCTTTTAGTGTGAAACACATAAAAAGTCTCATTCCTAGTGTTGTACTAGCTTTATAGATTTGCATCAATAAAGGAGTCTTTTTACTGAAGTGTGGTCATCTACTATGTTTTCCCTGAAAGTTCATTAACAAGCTGGGCATGCGCCCAGAGTGGACAAGCCTGGACTGGTATTAAATATGTTGTGTCTGAGCAGCAGTACCCTGAAAATGTAACTTTTGTCTTGAATTCCAGTGCATTTCCTTGTATTTGAGGCTGCCTAGACTACCTTGTGTCAACAGCCTCGTATCTTTATATGTGTAGTGTGAGATCTATGTGCTGTCTCTGATACTGTAGCTATACTCCATATTCCCATTGCACAAGTTCCTGGATGCGCTCTCAAGGATTTGGGTGTTGCGGCAATGGCCAGCTGGGAACTGGTTTGGAAAGACACAATGAAAATGTTTGCCAGCACACCATGGATTGTCAAGGTAGCATCCACAACGGGTTTTTATTGCATGATCACATCACAGAGCAGTGCAACTATTCAGAGTCACGCAGGAGCCCTACACATGCCTGATGAAGGGGTCCTGCATGACTCCGAAACATTGCACTGCTCTTTTCTGTGATTATGCAATAAAAACCCATTTTGGACGCAACCTCGTCCAGGGCTGGTGCAAAGATTTTTGACACCCTAGGCGAAACCTCATTTTGCCGCCAATTGGCTCCATCCCTGACTCCACCCCCTTTGCCCTGCCCATGTAACCTATGTGACCTACCTGACCATTACACTGACCTATCTGACCCCTACACTAACCTACCTGACCATTACACTGACCTACCTGACCCCTACACTAACCTACCTGACCATTACACTGACCTCCCTGACTCCTACACTGACCTGCCTCATCCCTACACTGACCTACCTGATCCCTACACTGACCTACCTGACCATTACACTGACCTACCTGACCACTACACTGACCTACTTGACCACTACACTGACCTACCTGACCCCTACACTGACCTACCTGACCTCTACGCTGACCTACCTGACCCCCTACACTGACCTACCTGACCACTACACTGACCTACCTGACCTCTACACTGATCTACCTGACCCCTACACTGACCTACCTGACACCTACACTGACCTACCTGACACCTACACTAACCTACCTGACCATTACACTGACCTACCTGATTCCTAATGCAATGTCAGTGTTTTTCACTCACCGGGGCTCTGCACAGGCTTCCATTCCATTGGGACATAGCCCTTCCGTGCTGCGCTGCACCTCTGACACTACTTACTTATTGCCGGGCAGCTGCCACCTGAGTTAGTTACATGCTGCAGACAGAGGCATCTCCTGCATACAGTCAGCACTGCACCGAATTACATAGCGCGGAGACCAGTGGGAGACGGAGAGTGGGGAAACCAGCAGCCGAGCGCCCCTAGGCGGTAGTGTGCCCTAGGCGGCTGCCTAGTTTGCCTAGTGGTATCACCAGCCCTGACCTTGTTGATCCACGGTGTGCTGGCAAACATTTTCATTGTCTCTGATAGCTAGTCTCAAGAGATTTAAAGCAGGGGTCTCCAAGCTTTCTAAATGTAGCACTGCCCCCTTGGGGGTTGCTTAAAGTAACATGTTCATCTGCACCGCCTTGACCCTGTTAACTCCCCAGCCCTCCTGGCTCGATCAGGCTATTTAACCGCATCTGAGGATCCCTAACCAACAAAGACTTCCTCATAAGGTTTCCCAGTGGGTCTTCACGTTGATCCCTTTAATATCCTCTCTAGTCAGTTGGGGCAGCTCTTGGCTGCCTACTGTCAAATCACAGTGATATCTTGGCACTCCAGCAGGGGTGACCCTGACAGCTTCGGCCCCTGTGGCCCCTTTGTGACGATGTTCTACTCCTTGGCATACAACGAGTACTCCCTCAAGAGGCAGATAGGCCCAGCTCTTCTGAGCAGCATCTGTGGCGTAAGGTCTTTGGGAAAGGGCATCTGCGTCTCGGTTACCCACTCCAGGCCGAAACCTCAACCTGAACCGAAACTCTGAAAATGCAGCCAGCCACCGATGTCCAGTGGCATCCAATTTGGCAGTAGACAGTAGTTAAGTCAAAGGATTGTTGTCTGTTTTCACCACGAATGTGGCCCCATATAGGTAATGTCGCAGCTTGTCAACCATGGCCCACTTGAGAGCCAGGAACTCTAACTTGTGCACAGGATAATTCTTGTCAAGGGGAGTGAGGCTTCAACTCATATAAGCCACCAGACAAAGCTTTCCTTCCGATTCCTGATACAACACTCCCCCTAGCCCATGTCAACTAGCATCCACTTGCAATTCATAAGGCTTGGAGGGATCAGCATAAGCCAACACTGGCGCTTCAATGAGACTCCTTCAGAGGTTCAAAAGCCTTCTCACACCTTATCGTCCACTGCTCTTAAAATAGACTCACAAGGCTTTCTTGGACCCTTGTCATGGGTCTTCTGCAGGTCTTCATCCTTCTGCTTTTTCAACGGCACATTTAGAGGTTTGGCAATTTGTGCAAAGTTCTTCACAAATCTCCTATAATAGGTGCAGAACCGCAGAAATTACCTCAATTCGGTGACAGTGCTTGGCCGAGGCCATAAAGTGACAGCTTCTAATTTTTGGGGATCCATCGTTACTCCCTCAGCTGAGACTACGTGTCCAAGATAAGTAACTAAAGTCTGGTGGAATTGACACTTCTCTAATGACAACTTCACCCTTCAGGGTGTGTTCTCCGGAAGACTTTCTGAAGCCGAGCTTCATGCTTCTCCAACATTTTACCAAAAACAATGATATCATCCAAATATACTAGCACCACTATCAAATTCATGTCACCCACTGTGTTCTCCATCAGTATCTGAAAGGTGGCAGGGACCCCTGTTAACCCCTGTGGCATGCGGTTGAATTCAAGGAATCCTAGTGGGCTGATAAAAGCTGTCTTCTCTCAGTCATCTGGATGCATAGGTAACTGATAGTATCCACTCTTCAGATCCAGGACACTGAACCACTTGGCTCCTGATAGGCATTGCACGGCATCCTCTATATGAGGTGTGGTGTATTGATCTGGGATAGTTCTCCGATTCAAGGTCCTGTAGTCAATACACATCTTAAGGGACTCATTTTTCTTGCGCACTACCACGATAGGAGAGGCGTAAGGGCTCCTGGACTTCCTAATAACTCCTGACTTCTTCAGTTCAGCCAGTTGTTCTTGAAGATATTCCAGGTCCCACAAAAGGATCCGTATAGCTCTTTCTCTGAATTTCTTGTCTTCACTCAGCCGAATTCGGTACTGAGCGCTCTTGGCACAACCCACATCAAAGTCATTCTTTGAGAACATCTTCTCCCACCGGGCTAGCTGAGTCTTGATCCTCTCCTCCCATCTGGAAGACCGACTGGGACACTGGACAGTGGGCTCTCTCCCATTCTCCCTCTGGACCAGGCCATCCCCAGTCACTAGGGTGGCTGCACTCACTTTCCCAATCAGCATGCAGGGTTTCAGGCTGAGGGGGCAGCTGGTGACATTTCTCACACTGATAGAGATTCTTCCCCCACTACTCAATAACCCCCTAGTGGGCATGATTTCAGGAACCAATTCTAGTCCGCTATCTTCCTCCAACAGATCTGCTTCCACCACCACATAGGGACCCGGTTGATCCCAAGACAGTTTAATAGTGGCTTTCATGCAGGCCCTTTCTCCAGGTTGCAACACTCTTTTTTGTATATCCAACTGCCACAGTCTCCCTACCCCCTCGACTGGTGCCTCCTTCTCTTGCAGTACACACTGAAAAGCCTGCCTCAACTGTGGATGGATCTTCCTCACAGGAGCACCTTCCATGGCCAATGGGGTAAGTAGCCTCCTCACAAGTTGGTGTTGGTCCCTATCAGTAAGGAATTGTAACCTGACCTCGAGGGTCAGGGACAGACAACAGCCAAGGTATCGAAAGTTTCTGGCTTCCCGGCCAAGGAAGTATTGAAAGTTATCTTGATAGGGATATATCCGTCGTAAGGACACTTTTGGGTACCTATACCCCAGATCTCTAATTCCTCAAGCTTACACAAAGGGATATGCTTTAAGTGCTTGTTATAGATGTCCTGATACAACAGTGTCACCTGAGCTCCTGTGTCCAACAGTGGTTGAGTGTAGATTCCTTCCACTTGTAACAAAACTATTGGGGAAGGCCCTACCAAGTTCCTTGGCAGATTTCCAGTGGATGACTCTATAGTCTGTGCCCTAATCAGCTTCTTCGGTGGCTGAGGAGTCTTTCTAACCACTTGATCAGAAAGGTGTGCATTGATTTCCCATGTCTGTCTTCCCTTCCCTGAGGACTCATTTTTCTTTTGAACAGGCAAGGGAGGGGAAGGAGTAGCAGGAGGCATTTGCTTCTTCTTTTTCTTTAACTCCTTCTTAGGATTGGAGCGTGGTTTAGCTCTAGGACAGTCAACTAGCTCCTTCACTTTTGGTCCCCTGAAGTTTCTCGCCAGCTTTTGGAAAAGCACCTTCTGTAATACTCTCAAAACTTCCGTGAGCAACTGTGGGCTGATTCCAGCTTTGGGACACTTAGCCTGGAAGTGCCCAACTTCCCCACATCCAAAGCATCTCTTGGCCTTATTCAGATGAGGCTTCAACCCTCCTGGTTGAGGTTCTTGATCTTGTACCTTCACTTGAGTTTCCATTACCCGCATCAATGCATGATATCTGGGTTTGGGCCTGGGCAACTTGAGTCATTGGTTCGACTGGGTCCGGCTCATTGATTGGCTTTTTGGTGTCAGGACTGGTCAGCCCTCCTGGTTCTGGCTCTATTTCATTATCATCATCTGAGAATCCTGCTTCAGTGTGGGCAGCTCGAGCAGCCACTTTCTCTCTCCTTATTTCATTTGCTCACAACTCTCACGCTCCTTGGCTCTTTTCCTCCAATAAGGCTTCTTCTTCTCGCATTTTTCTCATCAGTTCGAAGTATGTTGGGACTACTTGCGGTCTTTTCAGTAACAACTTTAGGACAATGGGATGATTGGGGATAGCCCTCTGCAAGACCCAATCCAGGTGAGCTCGATCCGCGTCCTTTGGGTCATAAGTAGAGTTGAGCGAACACCTGGAAGTTCGGGTTCTGCTGGTCCGTCCGAACCTCGGGACAAAGTCCGGGTCCGGGTCCGGACGGAACCCGAACGATCGCACGGACCTGGTCGTCTTGGGCTTGAAGGTCCACAAGCGAGTTGAGATGAATACTGGGTTTCCTGCGCCTAGCTCGAGTGGACCTAACCCAGAACGTCTCCCGATAGGGGTTAGTAGGGTAACAGGATTTCAACAATGACTTTTCTGGCGTTCATCAGGGTTGTATGAAGCTTGACTACTCTTTTTACGCTCTTCTTCTTCGGAATAACCTCCTTTTCTCGGTTCCTCGCACTCTCAACACTCGTTTACTTTATTCCTCTCTCTTTCACCGACGAGCTCGACGGGTGTGACTTCGTCCTAAG
>BLSH010266667.1:561689-577233 GCA_018402905.1 Glandirana rugosa | reverse complement strand
CCAAGACCCAAGAAACTGAGCTGCAGCACGGAGGCCAAGACCTTACAACGGTTTAACAGGACAGTTTCCAATCAGAACAGGCCTCGCCATGGTCGACCAAAGAAGTTGAGTGCACATGCTCAGCATCATATCCAGAGGTTGTCATTGGGAAATAGACATATGAGTGATGCCAGCGTTGCTGCAGAGGTTTATGGGGTGGGGGGGTCAGCCTATCAGTGCTCAGACCATACACCGCATACTGCACCAAATTGGTCTACATGGCTGTTGTCCCAGAAGGAAACCTTTTCTAAAGATGATGCACAAGAAAGCCTGCAAACAGTATGCTGAAAACAAGCAGACTAAGGACATGGATTACTGAAACCATGCCTTATGGTCTGATTAGACCAAGATAAACTTATTTGGTTCAGATGGTGTCAACCAGGTGAGGAGTACAAAGACAAGTGTGTCCTGCCTATAGTCAAGTATGGTGGTGGGAGTGTCATGGTCTGGGGCTGCATGAGTGCTGCCGGCACTGGGGAGCTACAGTTCATCGAGGGAATCATAAATGCCAACATGTACTGTGACATACTGAAGCAGAGCATGATCCCCTTCCTTTGGAGACTGGGCTGCAGGGCAGTATTCCAACATGATAACAACCACAAATACACCTCCAAGATGACCACTGCCTCGCTAAAGAAGGGGAGGGTAAAGGTGATGGACTGGCCAAGCATGTCTCCAGTCCTAAACCCTATTGAGCATCTGTGGGGCATCCTCAAATGGAAGGTGGATGAGCACAAGATCTTTAACATCCACCAGCTCTGTGATGTCATCATGGAGGAGTGGAAGAGGATGCCAGTGGCAACCTGTGAAGCTCTGGTGAACTCCATGCCCAAGAGGGTTAAGACAGTGTTGGAAAATAATGGCGGCCACACAAAATATTGACACTTTGGGCCCAATTTGGACATTGTCACTTAGGGGTGTACTCACTTTTGTTCCCAGAGGTCTAGACATTAATGGCTGTGTATTGAGTTTTTTGAGGGGACAGTAAATTTACACTGTTATACAAGCTGTACACTCACTACTTTACATTGTAGCGAAGTGTAATTTCTTCAGTATTCTCACATGAAAAGATAGAATAAAATATTTACAAAAATGTGAGGGGTGTACTCACTTTTGTGAGATACTGTATGACTGAATAATCATTTGCTGCTAATTAGTAGATATTTATTTTGTCTTACTTTTAACAAAATTGTGTTGGATAATGCACTAGGCCAGTGGTTCTCAACCTCAGTCCTCCAGTACCCCCAACAGGCCATGTTTTCAGGTGTTCCCTTTATCTTGCACAGGTGCTTTAAATCAGAGTCAATAGCTTGGTATTTTGGACACCTATTTTATTTAAGAGAAATTCCCAAAACATGACCTGTTGGGGCACAGAGGTTGAGAACCCCTGAAATGCGTTTTTATCTATTTCCACAGTGTCTTTGAGGACAACCCCAGTCTTAGAGGGCAGCAAGGCTTCAAGGGGATTATCCACATCTACAAAAAGTTACTATTCTTGTTGGGTTATGACACTTATGCACAGGGGATTGTTATTGCAGCACAAGTGCCTTTTGGGATGAGCAGCCAGAACTTCCTGCAATGTCAATTGGCAGCAGCTTGTAGCCAGCTCTCCAGGACCCTTTTCAGCAGAGAAGCCTCTTTCCAAAATGCGCCATACAGCATCCATCTGGCAGCATAATTGTCTAGGCCCTAGGCTCAGGCCCTTTTTTCAGTACAGACCCTCCCCAGGCAGCAGGCCCAGGAGGAAAAGACCTTCAACACTGCCTCCTCTCCTGGCAGGGGTCTTTCTCCAAGGTAACCCAAATATGTGTGTTCTTTCCCAGCATGCACTGCTGTCAATGAATCTTCTAGATATTTGCCAGAGCGAAATTATAATTCATAACTCAACTGCAATATTTTGCTTTTTGCTTTGTCTTCCGAGGACACTCCCCAGCAACAGGCAAAAGCAATCGATATCTTGAACCTAGGAAAAAGTCAACAATTGCAAAATACAATAACAATTCAGAGCACAGAATGACTCAGCTCAGCTGCATCACTAAATTTAGAATAGGGATACTTCTGCTTAAAGTATATGTGTCCCCTCACATTTTAAAGCAACCCATTCAGTTAAAATAGAAACAAAAGGCAATATACTGTACATATACTGTATATATATATTTTTTCTTTGTGATATGGGTGGAGAAACAGCAGTACATGCCATTGGAAGCCAAGCTATTGGAGGACAAGCAGGCTGTGCTCCCAGCACAACCAGAAAACTGAAATTTAAAATAGGAAAGCAGGGAGAATGGCCAGATCACCATGTATTTCACACAAAGTAAGAAATACAAAGAGAACAGGATACTTTTTAACACAAGTACACTGTATGACGGACACACATCAGGAATATGAAATGTTGGGGTAACATACTCTTTAAGGCATGGTCCATATCTTGCTGTTGTACTGTATACTTAGTAAATGTTGCTTCCACTATGCACCACCCATGTTTTTAGGAACACCTCTACAATTTTTCTAGTTGTCAGAGACTATGACCAGTGTCATTGCTGTCCTTAACAGAGGTTAAACAGATGGATCACTAACATGCCCACCAAAACAAATGGATGTGTTAAGGAAAAGCACGGTTGAAATATAAGCCCGATGTATTTCTCTTTTCTCAGTATAAAAGAACAATAAACAAAGAAGTAGTCTATTTACACCAGTGAAGGCTATTAGTTCATTCATGAGTGGCTTGGGATTTGAGTCATTAAACCAATTTACAACTTAATCAAAGCTGCTTTACTGCAAATCTGTGGATTGAGGCAAGAATGGAGAACATATTTAAAGTACAAAAATATATGGTATGTCGAGAACTACAAAACTATGTTGTTTTTTTCTTAGCCTTCCAGCAGACTCACCTTACATCAGACCCGTTCTTGATATGATAGCTGCAAATGTCTCTGCTGTATCACCATCTTAATATAGTAGAGTGAAACTGCTTGTTAATACAGGCAAGACCTCTTTGGAGCTATAAAAGATTATGTGTACTTTCTATCTGTTTCTTGGACAGTCAAAAGACCCCGCTTCTTTGTTTTTTTCAATACGATGATGTAATTTCCAGTACTGTTTAAAATGTACCTGTTGTGTATTTAGCCATATTAAACTGAACTTTGGAGGTTTTAGCAGTTACTTGGTGGTTACTATATGTACCTTCATTAAAATGTCTAGAGTAGTTAGAAACCCAAAAACCAAGTACACTTGAATATGTAAATATCAACTTCTTTTAGGGCCCATTGCAATAACGTGCATTAAAAGAGTGCTACTGCATTGCACATTAACACATGGACTGTGGTGTGGTGCATTGTGGTGCCTTTAATTTTGAATGGTACCACAATATACTAATACAACAGTGACCAATGTACCTGTACAGCACATCACAATGCATGAGTTTTTGGTGCACTGCATTACACGAAATTAAATACTTTGAGCTGTCCTATTACATCTTATTGCATGATAATGAACTGTAACAACACAGTATAAGTGAACACAAGAGCTGGAGATGCCATTGGGAAACACCTTCTTAAATTGCTAGTTATTTTGACTTGTAACAAGTATGCATGTAAGGAAACTCAGAAATCCACCTCCTTCATGCAGTGCTTGTTCCAGGTCAGTGACTCAAAGGGGTTGATTTACTAAAACTGGAGAGTGCAAAATCTGGTGCAGCTCTGCATAGAAACCAATCAGCTTCCAGTTTTTTTTTCTGTCAAAGTTAATTGAACAAGCTGAAGTTAGAAGCTGATTGGCTACCACGCACAGCTGCACCAGTTTGCACTTTCCAGTTTTAGTAAATCAGGTGGTCTATCCACAATCTTCTGGGTGCACGCCCTGCTGCTGCTGCAGACACACACAAGTAACACTGAAATCCATAATACATGTACAGAGCATGAGTACAGGCAAAAGGTCACCTTTTGCCTGTACTTATGCTCTGTACATGTATTATGGATTTATAATCTTCTGGAATAAATTTTGATTGCATCCACATCGGGAGTGCCGCCATCCTCATTTCAGAGTTACTTGTAACATGTGTGGTGTCTAGACTGCCTTTTGTTTTTCAAAATTGATTGGGGTCCATTTGATCGATTACGTATGTAGACCAAACCATTTTGATAATCATGTAGATCCCTTAAATAATGTCGTCTTTTATTGTCCATAAGGCTCTGTTCAAACTTATTAAGGGAATCTGTTAAATCTGTGTCGAGTGTTGTATACATTTCCATAATCTGATATGCCTTTAAAGACTTACAAATGGATCCTATCTCCTCATTGATAGAGCTTAATAGCTTTTCTTCCTGGGAAACAATGAGCCGCATTAAGTCCAATGAGCATTTCGACAGAACACCATTCCACTCGATCATAAATTCCTCCGAGTAAGATGTTGAAGGGAATTTCTTTATCCTTATCCCTCTCAGGATCATGGATTCCCCAATATATTGTTTCAGACCCTCCGCATCCCACCATATTGTTATTATTATTATACAGGATTTAAATAACACCAACAGTTTGCGTAGCGCCTTACATGGGGGCAGACAGTACAATTACAATACAAATCAATACAGGAGGGATCAGAGGGTCCTGCTCGTTAGAGCTTACAATCTTGAAGAGAGGGTCAAGTGGAAGAAAAGGTAATAACTGTGGAGGATGATCAGATGGAGAAAATGACAATACAGTTGTTAGGTGTGGGTAGGATAGGCTTCTCTGAAGAGAAGTGTTTTCAGGGATCGTCTAAAAGCTAATAGAGTAGGAGATAATCGGACAAATTGGGGTAAGGGATTCCATAGGATTGGAGAGGCTCTGGAAAAGTCCTGGAGGCTAGCATGGGAGGAGGTGATGAGGAAGCTAGAGAGCAGGAGGTCTTGAGAAGAACAAAGAGAACGATTAGGTTAGTATTTTAAGACTAGGTTAGTGATGTAGCTGGGGGAAGAGTTGTGGATGGCTTAGTTTCTTTAACCACTTCCGGACCAACGTCAGCATACCAGCTAACGTCATCAAGGGGTCATGACCCCTTGATGACGTTAGCTGGTATGCTGAAGAAATGCCGCGTCGGGCAATGTGATTTCCAGTCTCGTTATTTCCGCTGTCTGCAATGTAGGTGGACTGCATTTGGCATCCCCTGTTTTTACCGCATGTAGCATTTTTTTTATTATTAAACGGACGTACTTCACCATTTTGGACCCGCTTGGTTTGTGTTTCCCTCTATCGAGCCCAAGGAAGCTTCTTTCATCCATGCCAGCAGTGATCCCTTTTGGAGCCTTGGAGGACGAGTCTCCCACTTACCACCAAGAGCGCTTGTGATTCCTGTTATGGGAATCCATTCCATTCGGGGAGTAGGCTGTGTGATCGGGGTGCCTGGTGAAGGATTGTCATAGTACAAAGGGTGCTTCAGCGGTTTGATATTGGTCCATTAGTGGATGCACACATCCTTACTTATTGGAAGTCGGACTTTCCATTTTCCAATCAGATTGGCTGAAGATTGGATGGTTTGGGACTATTTGGACTCATCTGCACCATTTATACTACAAGGCTTTGCACACTTTGCACAATAGCTTGTTTTACATTTTTGCACGACTTGCACATATTGCTTCAGATACTATATATAATTTTTTTGTATGAGTTTCATTGCATTGTATTTTTTAGGAGCACTTTATATGACTTATGTGAGGTATGGATTGCATCCAACCATCACATAGACCATATTATTTATTTATGTAGCACTTGCACTTTATTCAGATCATCATATTTGCAGTGACTTATCATAGATTTCACATTTTGTTTACATTATGTTTAGTGGATGCTTTAGTAGGTAGCTTAAAAAGCAATCACCCTATGGTGGGAGCGCGGTCCCTTTTTTGTTTCTTATCATTTTTGGTTATCACAACTGACATACGTGCAGCTCCCTTCATATATATTCATTTGTTCCTTTTTATATCTATTTCCTTTGCGCTGGTTTCACATAGATAAAAGCTCATTATACACTCCTGGATTAAAAAAAAACCCTAATATCGTGTTATTATTTATGGTAAGGTT
Source organism: Glandirana rugosa (assembly GCA_018402905.1). Taxonomy (NCBI): domain Eukaryota; kingdom Metazoa; phylum Chordata; class Amphibia; order Anura; family Ranidae; genus Glandirana; species Glandirana rugosa. Next base: position 571,137 of record BLSH010266667.1, on the reverse strand, counting down.
TGAACAAACTGCACAGACACAGTTATAGAACGTCTTTACTCTGTAAAGCCATGTTTTTTTGAGGCACAGCTTCATTCCCTGCTATAAGTGCATGCTACTTCTCTCTTGTTGATTGAACAAAATAAACCTGAATACATACTGTATATATTGTTGGCCCTTGAACAAGTAGCTGCACACACTGCACAGTCAATTAAATCACTGTGTGGACAAATGCTTGCACGAGTGGGACATACCAAAAAGGAAGATCCAAAGAGTAATAACAGACAATAGGGGTAATATGATGGCAGCATTTAAACAAACCAGCAGCAACAGAAGGACCACCCAGATCTAGTGAGAAAGACTCCCCCATGATGGAAAGTGACTGTGAGTCCAAAATTACTGATCTGCGGTGAGACATTGTTATCATTCTTTTACATGATGACAGTCAATTATCACATGGATATGAGATGATTGATATTGGGGCTGTCTGCTCTACTGGTGTATCTGTTATTTTTCCACTTTATTTGTATCTTGTGTAAAACTATTCCCACAAGATGTTTGACCGGACACCCAATTTGGACATACCTTGTGGTCCACATGATGAAGCAGAAGGAGGCAAGTGTTAATAAGAGAATCTTTTGATAAAGCAAGATCAATAGTGAATGTCTTCAAGTCTTCCATTGCAGCACTGAAAATATTGGAGCAGTGTGGCCTTACTCTTCTAAATTACTGCCCCACACGCTGGTCGAGTAGTACCACTAGTACATTCAACATGATTGCAAGACTCCTCAGACTGAAAGAGTCGGTCTGCCAAATCACAAACAATATGTGTTGGGACACAGGGACAGCCTGATCCCTAGTGAATGGCAAAAGCTCACATCATTGCATAACATACTGCTGCCTTTTGCGGAACATACTAGAACCCTCCATGGCACCTTATCCATGTCCCTGCCCTCTTTGATCTACTCAGTCACCTTGAGGACTTTAAACAGAACACTAGCTACCAAGACCTTGAAGAAAATGATAAGGAATGTTAACCAATGTTTTGCTTCATTCATTCATAGATCCAAGTAATTGATGAAATGTTCTTGCCACTTTTTCAGCAGCTGCTTGTTTTGTCAGCCCTACTGTCTGTGAAACCCTTGTTGATGTGGCTGATGATAATATTCAGTAACTAGTACAGTAGTAATGGAGCGGCGCTAAAAACTCATAACAATATTAATAACAATATTAATAAACCATATTAAACTCAAACGAAATAAAGTTAATCTCAACAAGACCAATAATAAAGTGTGAATAATGATCATATAAAGTGCAACATGCTGTGCTTAGTGCAATATATATATATAAAAGTGACTATGTGCTTAAATTCAAAGTGCAGTCTAGTATACTGACATCCATAGATCATACAAAATTCACAAAAAGTGCTTAAAATCGTGCAACACTGCAAAAAAGTGCAAAATGCACATATATAGTCTCTTGAGTTCTGATTCTCATAGAATGGGACACACAGTTCTAAAGAATGGAGACTCCTTAACACCACAAAAACGCTCCTCTGTTAGTTATTGTCCTCCCCCTTCAAGAGATATATATGCGCTGTGATGTGCTCAATCCTTCACTGCAAGCAGGTGGCCGCTCACCTCTATCCCCCTTGGGGATGCGCATGTAATATAAAATGGGAACAACCTCTCATGGTGTAGTAACTCACAGATGTTTATTAAAAATAAAGTAGCAACTTACATTTAAAATCAAGTAGATCAGCATATCCCCATGTCCCCGATCTCACTGCGCTATAGGAAATGTAAAACTAAGGGAATAGCTATGGGCGCTAAATATGCCCCGAGTGTCGCTAACTTACATATGGCAAAGTGGGAAGAAGAAACCATAGAGAAGAAGAGACCTGACCAACTAGTTGTTTATAAGAGATTTATAGATGATATTTTTCTCATCTGGGTAGGTGACAAAGAAAGTTTACTAGAGTTTGGAAACCATCTCAATTTGAATGATAAAAATATAAATCTATCTTGGACAATCAATGAGAAAAAAGTTAATTTTCTAGATTTGGAAATTTGGTATGATACTAACAGGCTCAAAAGTAAAACTTATTTTATGAGTGTTGATAAGAACAGCTATCTGTCAGTTGATAGCTGTCATCATAAAACATGGTTGATGAATATTCCAAAAGGGCAATTGACGTGATTAAGGAGAAATTGTACAGATGAGAAGGATTTTTTAGAACAAGCCCAATTACTTGAAAAGAGATTTGTTGAGAAGGGCTATAGGAGACCCTTCTTGCAACAAACAATACAAGAAGTAAAAAACATCAACAGAAATAATTTGCTACAAGATAAAAGAAAGGAAAATAATAATCAAGTAGAGATCCCATTAATTCTGGATTATAACAAAAAAGTGGAGAATATCATTCGGAAATATTGGAACATACTTATGGCAGATAGACAACTAGCCCAGATCCTTCCGGCACGACCTGCTTTCATATACAGGAGAGCACCGACTCTAAGAACGAATAGCCAAAAACATAATGGATCCCCCAAAGAGAATTTCATATACTTTCTTTGAAGGAAAAGGATTTTACCCATGTAAAAAGTGTTTTGCATGTCGACATATGAATGACAATAAGAAGAAAAAGAATGAATTCATGTCCACATCAACGAGAAGAAACTATAAGATTGATTACTTCATCACTTGCAAAACTGAGGGGGTGGTATATGTTCTAGAATGCCCGTGCCAGCAACAGTACATAGGTAGAACGAAAAGGCCCCTCTGGAAACGTTTGAGGGAACATGTTCAAAATATAATAAAAGGATACCCAAAACATAGTATATCAAAACACTATGCTGAACACCACTATAAAGATCCATCTACATTGAAGTTCTGGGGCATAGAAAAGTACAAACCCCACTGGAGAGGAAGTGATAGGGTCATATCACTTAGTAAGGCAGAATCACGCTGGATTTTTGAGATGCAAACTCTAACTCCCTTAGGCCATAATATCGAGTTTGACCTCAACTGCTTTATCTCTGATTTCTAGGTTTAGTTTCATACTCAGAGATTTTTCCACTTTTTCCTCTAGGTTGTCTTGATCAATGGATGGCACCAGTATTAGTGTATCACCCATTAAATCAATGGTTATTATGTATTAAGTATATTTTATTTATCACATTATATATTTTATTTATGTTCACATTTGCTGAATGTCCATTACCCAGTGCCAATATGGTGTATACATTTTATATGGTGGTCCTGGGACCTGGTGTTAACACTCCCGACCTTTGTCGAGTCATATAAATTATACATGAGTCTGAATAGTAGGATACCTATTTTTCTCTTGTATCCACTTCATTATACATTTAAATTGATTTTAGAGTCGATTAGTCAAATTACATTAAGTAATATCATAAGAAACATCCATCATATCTATTATATATGAAGTGGACTTCTAGGAAATGGCGGAATTGTTACTTCTGTTTTCTATATTGTATACAATTATTTCTGAATGGGACGCACGGTTGTCAAAAATAAATTTAATCAAAAAACGCCATACAGACGAATGGTGGATTAATACATGATTATTGGCATCCAGTAATGAATATCAGATTCTTGCATATATCTGTATTGTTGTTGTGATGCTTTTTGAACAGCTATGCGGAATATTATGATGGTATACACATTAGGACTTTAAGAAAATGGACGCTATATTAAAGATAGGGTGGACTTCGGGAAAATGGCCGCAATGGGTGGGCCTATGAAAATTTCAGAGCTATAAAGGCCGACAGCGTCACCAAGTGTCTATACCCTTGATAAAGTCACGTGATCGTGACGCAACGCGTCGGGAGATACGTGGTGACGTCACTTCCGGGGACGGCCGAACCCGGAAGTTTTACATTTCCTATAGCGCAGTGAGATCGGGGACATGGGGATATGCTGATCTACTTGATTTTAAATGTAAGTTGCTACTTTATTTTCAATAAAACATCTGTGAGTTACTACACCATGAGAGGTTGTTCCTACTTTATATTACATGCTTGGAGGAACGGAGTTGCATAAGCACAGCCGATTACAGTGTGTGTGAGAATTGCCCCTCCCCCCCTGTAAAGGGGTCTGAGAGATTTGTTACTTTGGTTACATGTTTGGAGGATTGAAGGTGTATAACCATTTCCAAGTGCATTTGTAAAGGCGCACCCCCAAGGGGGATAGAGGTGAGCGGCCACCTGCTTGCAGTGAAGGATTGAGCGCATCACAGCGCATATATATCTCTTGAATGAAGAGGACATTAACTAACAGAGGAGCGTTTTTGTGGTGCTAAGGGGTCTCCATTCTTTAGAACTGTGTTCTATGAGAATCAGAACTCAAGAGACTATATATGTGCATTTTGCACTTTTTTGCAGTGTTGCACGATTTTAAGCACTTTTTGTGAATTTTGTATGATCTATGGATGTCAGTATACTAGACTGCATTTTGAATTTAAGCCCATTTTATATACTTATTTAGTTTGAGTTTAATATGGTTTATTAATATTGTTATGAGTTTATAGCGCCGCTCCATTACTACTGTACTTCCTTGTGCTTTAGGTGTTGTGATACCTAAGGAGTTTGGCAGCACTATAAACAACACATTTATCATCAGTTTGAGATAACACAAATGTTACTTATAGTCAGAGAAGGTAGCGCACTCGTTTTTGTCTTTTTTCTTAATATTCAGTAACTGCTTAAGAAGGCAGAGGAGTATGCCTGAGCCGTAAGAAAATCCACATTGCCCCACATACAAGATGAGGATCTGTCTGACTCTGAAGATGATGTGTAAGAGGAGAATATTGCAAAAATACAGGAAGTGGAAGAAGCACCATCCACATCAAAGCAGCCAGTATTCCGGTTTCTTTCAAAATGCTGCAGAAGACCCAGGCAGAAGATCTCCCCAAACAAGCAGCATAGAGCAGCAGATCAGCCTGATTGGAAATGCATACAATCACAATCCATTTTGCTATGGCCTTCTCACTGGCCTCAGTGGCCTGTTGTTCCTTAGAGTCAATTTTGTATTTTGCACTTAAAAGAGCAGTGCAAATAATTTGCTGTGGTGCACTGACTTGACTTGGGCTAACATTGGAGGTTTTCTGTGGGGTTGAATTAGGGGTAAAAAATCACATTATTCCGATGTTACTTTCTCTCTCACCCCACACAGTCAGCTCCAAGTTGTCTCTATGTGATATTCTTCATGCAGTTTCTCACAAAAGTGAGTACCCCCCTCACATTTTTGTAAATATTTTATTGTATCTTTTTCATGTAACAACACTAAAGAAATGACACTTTGCTACAATGTAAAGTAGTGAGTGTACAGCTTGTATAACAGTGTAAATTTGCTGTTCCCTCAAAATAACTCAACACACAGCCATTAATGTCTAAACCGCTGGCAACAAAAGTGAGTGCAACCCTAAGTGAAAATGTCCAAATTGGGCCCAATTAGCCATTTTCCCTCCCAGTGTCATGTGACTCATTAGTGTTACAAGGTCTCGGGTGTGAATGGGGAGCAGGTGGGTTAAATGTGGTGTTATTGCTCTCACTCTCTCATACTGGTCACTGGAAGTTCAACATTGCACCTCATGGCATAGAACTCTCTGAAGATCTGAAAAAAAGAATTTTTGCTCTACATAAAAATGGCCTAGGCTATATGAAGATTGCGAAGACACTGAAACTGAGTTGCAGCATGGTGGCTAAGACCATACAGCGGTTTAACAGGACAGGTTCCACTCAGAACAGACCTCGCCATGGTCGACCAAAGAAGTTGAGTGCACATGCTCAGTGCCATATCCAGAGGTTGTCTTTGGGAAATAAACGTATGATTGATGCCAGCATTGCTGCAGAGGTTGAAGGGGTGGGGGGACAGCCTGTCAGTGCTCACACACTGCAGCAAATTAGTCTGCATGACTGTCATCCCAGAAGGAAGCCTTTTGTAAAGATGATGTACAAGAAAGCCCGCAAACATTTTGCTGAAGACAAGCAGACTAAGGACATGGATTACGGGAACCATGTCCTGTGGTCTGATGTGACCAAGATAAACTTATTTGGTTCAGATGGTGTCAAGCATGTGTGGTGGCAACCAGGTGAGGAGTACAAAGGCAAGTGTGTATTGCCTACAGTCAAGCATGGTGGTGGGAGTGTCATGGTCTGGGGCTGCATGGGTGCTGCCGGCACTGGGGAGCTACAGTTCATTGAGGGAACCACGAATGTCAACATGTACTGTGACATACTGAAGCAGAGCATGATCCCCACCCTTCGGAGATTGGGCCGCAGGGCAGTATTCAAACAGGATAATGACCCCCAAACACATGTCCAAGATGACCAACTGTTTTGCTAAAGAAGCTGAGGGTAAAGGTGATGGACTGGCCAAGCATGTCTCCAGACCTAAACCTTATTGAGTCAAATTACATCCTCAAATGGAAGGTGGAGGAGCTCAAGGTCTCTAACATCCACCAGCTCTATGATGTCGTCATGGAGGAGTGGAAGAGGACTCCAGTGGCAACCTGTGAAGCTCTGGTGAACTCCATGCCCAAGAGAATTAAGGCAGTGCTGGAAAATAATGGTGGCCACACAAATCATTGACACTTTGGGCCCAATTTGGACATTTCTACTTAGGGGTGTACTCACTTTTGTTGCCAGTGTCTTGTTTGTTGTCTTGATTAGACATTAATGGCTGTGTGTTGAGTTATTTTGAGGGGACAGCAAATTTACACTGTTATACAAGCTGTGCACTCACTACTTTACATTGTAGCAAAGTGTAATTTCTTCAGTGTTGTCACATGAAAAATATAATAAATTTATTTATTTACAAAAAATATGAGGGGTGTACTCACTTTTGTGAGATGTTGTATATGGCCCTTCCCAGGGCCGGCCTTAGACCTTTAGGCGACCTATGCTGTGCAAAAATTATTGAAAGTGCCCCTCCCTGACCACGTTCTTCTATATATTTTGGTGAGATACTTCAATTCTGGGAAAGCAACAGCTGATATTATGAATTCACTCCCATAAAGATTCAGTGACTAAGTGCACAACATGGACAGGCACAGACAAACAAACAGCTATTACTTCAGAATAACAAAAAGTATGAAATCTGACTTCAACAAAGTTTGTTTAAAAAAATCCCTACAATATACATACTGTAGATAAGGGTTTCCTCAACAAAAGTGGAGTAAAGTGTGCTATGCTTACCTTGCAGGAATTTTGGGATGAGTTGTGACGCTTCAAGCTTGTTGTATTGCAAAACTATACAGAAATGTTGGTGTCTGTGACTGGTAGAAGGAGAATAGAATGGTCTTGTTGTCCTTAGCATCAAATGTAAAATACATCCATAGACCTTCTATTCTCTTTCTACCAGTCACAGACACCAACATTTCTGTATAGTTTGTGCAGCAGTGGGGATGGGAAAATAGAAGTGACTCACTCTGAGTTTGACTTGCCTCGGTGAGGTCTGGACATGGACGGGGAGGAGGAGGCCTGCAATGCCCGGTTCTTTGGGTGGTCTGAGGACAGTGAGGAGGCCCATAATGTACAGTGCTCTGGACGATGGTCTGAGGAGGCCTGTAATGCTGCACAGTGCTCTGGAAGGTTGTCTGAGGTGGTCTGTAATGCTGGACAGTGCTCTGGACAGTGGTCTGAGGAGGCCTGTAATGATGCATAGTGCTCTGGACGGTGGTCTAAAAAGGTCTGTAATGCTGCACAGTGCTCTGGACGGTGGTCTGAGGAGGTCTGTAATGTCGCACAGTGCTCTGGAAGGTGGTCTGAAGAGAGAAAAAACTGTGAGAGAAAAATGATCCACCAAAACAACAAAAATATTTTAATAGGTTTAGAAATTCATCAAAACACCTGGAAAATTTCTAATATATTACATTTTTCTAAGTTGATACAATTTGAGAAAACATATTTAGCTTCTGCAGAGACATAATCTCCAATATTTCTAAAGTACTGAATATGCTCCCCTCAGAAGCCCTTTAACTGGCATTCTTACAAGAAAAAGTGGATGAGGGCTTATGTCAGATGGTCTCAAGCTGCTAAAAAATTGATCAATACATTTTCTAAAGAAAATGAATACAAAATTTTCTCCATTGGTATCAGACACCAGAAGATCTCCACAACATATATATATCCAACAGCCAGTGACAGATGCAAGAAGGATCTTGGGCCTATACAACACTTATTTTAATACTGCCCATTAATCAAACCATATTGGTAAACTGTTGCCTTGGTCCTTAAAGTGTTTGACACCTGGATCCTCTTTTCTCCCAAAATAACCTACTGTGTTCACCCCTGCCCAATTTCTCTTAGCCAGCTAAAAAAAACAGTAACACGCATACTTACAGTGGCCAGATACTTGGTAGCCCTTAAATGGAAATTCACAGAGCCCCCATCCCTTGTAGAATTACAATTGAAGATTTAGGATGTTAAACTGATAGTATATCCCACTACCTGTTTCCATAATTCACTTGATAAATTCAAGTCTATTCACCTCAAAATGGTCTCCAAATCTACTGCACTGTGGATCCGCTCACTGGGAGTGGTCATGACCAGTGGCGGCTGGTGAAGTTTTTGGATGGGGGGGTGCCAGGCCCCGCCCTTCCTTTTGACCACTCCTACTTCTAATAAGCCCCGCCCCTCATAGAATCCACCCACTCTGTCCCCTGTATTCCACATATTGTGTCAGGAGTATACAGCTCAGCATCACAGGACACAGTATACAGCTCAGCATCACATGACACAATATACAGCTCAGTATCACAGGACACAGTATACAGCTCAGCATCACAGGACACAGTATACAGCTCAGCATCACAGGACACAGTATACAGCCCCAGCATCACAGGACACAGTATATAGCTCAGCATCACAGGACACAGTATACAGCTCAGCATCACAGGAAACAGTATACAGCTCAGCATCACAGGACACAGTATACAGCTCAGCATCACAGGACACAGTATACAGCTCAGCATCACAGGACACAGTATAGAGATCAGCATCACAGGATACAGTATACAGCTCAGCATCACAGGACACAGTATACTGCTCAGCATCACAGGGCACAGTATACAGCCCCAGCATCACAGGGCACAGTATACAGCTCTGCATCACAGGGCACAGTATATAGTGAAACAGGTGGGGGCAGTTATGCAGCCAGTGACACAGGTGTGGCCAGTTATGCAGCCAGTGACACAGGGGGGGCAGTTTGCAGCCAGTGACACAGGTGGGGCAGTTTGCAGCCAGTGACGCAGATGGGGCAGTTTGCAGCCAGTGACACAGGTGGGGGCAGTTTGCAGCCAGTGACACAGGTGGTGGCAGTTTGCAGGCAGTGACACAGGGGTAGACACGGTGACCGACGTTTGACGGGGTGGACACAGTGACGGACGTTTGACGGGGGTGGACACAGTGACGGACGTTTGACGGTGGTGGACACAGTGACCGAC
>BLSH010266667.1:539780-558233 GCA_018402905.1 Glandirana rugosa | reverse complement strand
ATAAGAGACAGGTGACACAGGTGGGGCAGTTATGTAGCCAGTGACACAAGTGGGGGCAGTTATGCAGCCAGTGACACAGGTGGGGCAGTTTGCAGCCAGCGACACAGGTGGGGCAGTTATGTAGCCAGTGACACAGGTGGGGCGGTTTGCAGCCAGTGACACAGGAGGGGCAGTTTGCAGCCAGTGACACAGGAGGGGCAGTTTGCAGCCAGTGACACAGGAGGGGCAGTTTGCAGCCAGTGACACAGGTGGGACAGTTTGCAGTCAGTGACACAGGAGCAGCAGTTTGCAGCCAGTGACACAGGTGGGGCAGTTTGCAGTCAGTGACACAGGAGGGGCAGTTTGCAGCCAGTGACACAGGTGGGGTACATTGCAGAGTCACCCCCCCCCGCACTTACCCCATCCAGCAGGCAGGATTCTTGTTGCAGAGATTCGGCATAGGAGAGCGCGCTGGGTCTGCAGAGTTCGGCACACGGAGAGCGGCTGTCCCGCCCTCGTCGGTCCCAGGCGGTCATGGTCTCTGTGGGAGCGGAAGTCACCTCCGCTGCCACAGTGACCCGCCCCCGGCCCCTCATCCAATCACCCTGAGCGGAGGCTTAGGGCAGCCAATCAAGCTATGAGTGTGCGCCTGCTCAGCGCACACTCATAGCTTTTAATGGCCAACCAATAGGTTCACTACATGGCTGTCATGTGACAAAAAAAAAAAGAGAAAGTCAATGTACTGGCGCCACCTGCACGTGGGCGGAGTTGACTTTTTTTTTTTTCCTCTTTTGCCGGCGGGGAGGCGGCGCCCCAGCGCCCCTCCCACACCAGCCACCGCTGGTCATGACTCCTTTCCTCACCCTCCATCTTGTCCCCCACTCAACTTTCAACTCTTTTTTTCATTTAGTTCTCCCTTTATATGCTCTCAAGCGGTACTGTTGACAGCTCCTCTGGCTACTGACATAAACGGGAGATGGCAAAAAAAGTGATAGGTGTCAACCGGTTCGCTGCAGAAGAATACACTTAGGCCCCTTTCACACTTGTGCGACCTGAAAGTCGCCCAACTTTGATGTGAATTTGAAGCAATGCTTGTATAATCTTGAGGTCTATCTACCTCAAGTCGCATCAAAGTCAGACCAAAGTAGTGCAGGGACTACATTGAAGTCACTGCAACTTGAAGTCTCACCGATATGAATGGTACTCGACTTATCATGTGACTTTGTAGTCCCAAATCGCAGGACAAGATGCCTAAATTAGGGGAAAAGAGTATACAAAAGTGTAGTCAAAATGTAATACCTTAGCTGTGACAGTACTTCTAAATCAGTATTACCAACTTTATTGTCAATCACACTGAACTGATATCCCATTGTGTAGGTTCTTCAAGGTATTTTATTGTTTTCATGTTGCTCTCCATTGTTGTAGAGTCTTTTTAAAATGAATCTACCAAAATTGTATTGAATTTTGTAGTGAACAATGTCTGATGAGCTGCATGGCTTGTATATCTTACTTTCTCCATTGTTATGGGACTCTATTGAAAATCAATAAAAGTCACTTATACAAAAGCAGAAAATTAGAATAGGATAGGAAGACTTTGAAACACTAGGGGTCTATTTATAAATTTGTTTCACACAAAATTCATGCAACGTTCATCTGGGATTTATATGTTTGCCAATTGAATCCAGTCAGAAAATGCATGAAAGATGTGTGAATCTTGTGTGAAAGCAATAATAAAAAGACTCACATGTGTAAAAATTAAGCAATTTGGGGTATGCACTCATGGAGGATAGCTAATGCCACATCCCGATGATAGATAGAAGAAAAGGAGTACTCCCTCAAAAATTGGGACTTTTTAGGCACAAAGTAGTTACACTGAAACTATAATAAAATCATTTTTATTAATACAAAAGTGTTAAAAACACCTTCGCTATTGAAAATTGTACAAGGCGATCAAAAATATCAGACATACAAAATATACATTGATGCAGAACAAATTAGAAATATCCAAACTGACGTCAATTACACCTAATGCATTTCGGATGCGTTCCTTCTTCAGAGGCGTTATAAAGATGACATATAAGTAGCTCAGTCAATAAGCTGAAATGATATATATCAGTTAACATTTATACAGATGTATATACCGCTGTTGATGCATGCATGGCAAGGATACCTACTCACCGTTAATAATTAATTGTTGGAAATGGATAACAAATTACATGATCACACATGAGGTTTGTTGGCAGGATCAAAAATGAAATAGTGAATTACTAATTCTAAAAACATCAACCACCACCTAAATCAGGCCGAGGAAGGCCGGCAAATCCCACAAAGGGTCCAGGATCAAATCCAGAGAAGGTCACAGACCAGAGACCACAGCAGATAATACGTCTAGGGCAGCAATAGTCTTGTCTCATAAAGTCAGAGAGCAGTGATCTAGAAAAAGAGTATAATGTTAGAAAAATCAATAGTACAAAGATTTTAGGAGGTACAAGGTTATTGAATTATCAGTATACCATACAGGTACAAAGTGATCTTCAAATGTGCGGCATGAAAGGCAAAGCCTGTGTCTCCCAGCATTACATACACCTGAGCAAACATGCATATCATTAGAAGTCAAGCTAAGTCAAGAAGAGTCATTTCTGCCCAAGTATGTCATGAATTGTATTAGAGGTATGAGGAATATTACCTGTCCATGATAGCCGCCATATACAATAGGCATGGACAAAAAAGTTGCGCAGGTCTCTTGTCAAAGGGGGCCCCTAATGGAATAGTGGTAGGAGATCAGTATACCAAAGTTACGATCTGAAGAGTTGAAATAGAAAACGTCTGACCGGACAAGCCATAAGAAAACTCACATGTGCTGCGTAGATCTATACATGTCCATGCCATCCGCCATACTGGCATGAGTCCAGAGGGGCGGCAATAAATCAAGGTCATGTGAGGCGGACAGCCAATGGCTTGTCCGCACATCATGTGGGTGTGTCTCTGGATTTGGAACCCTCCTCCAGGTAGATCCATGCAAGGGGCCCTCCAGAAGTGCGGTGCGCCTAGAGGCAGAGTGGCGCCACACGTCCGCCAACGCAGAGACCGGCCCCCTGGACAACAGCCTGAGGGCGAGCCATAAATGCTCCCCCTGCTGGTGAAAAAGAAGGGGCGAGTTGTGTTGCGAAACTGACCTGCACAGGAAATGTGCCAGATTACAACGCAAGATGCAGGGACCGGTCAAACTGGCCGCTTGGGACATGGGGGTGGCCCATGGCCTGGGTGCGCCGGAGGGGAGTCTCGCCAGCCCACCAAGGCCAAAGCAGGTGGAGAGAAAAAAGGGGATCCATTGTACAGTAACCTATTAAAAGGAAAGAAGAGAGCATGTGTGGTTGTAAACAGATATTATTCTAAATTCGAAATGTTAGAGAGAATAATACCGTAAGATAGGAATTCAATAACCGGTGTTCTAGCCGGATAAACGTGCCATATATATACACAAGCATCAACCATGGGTACACATCATACAAGCATAAAATCATTTTGTATATTCAAAGCAGATGCAGTTATGCACTAAACAATATTCAAGTGGACCTAGAGGACATAGGGAAATAGACTGAAGGGGGAAATGGGTGGTTGGAGGGGGTGAGACATGAAGGGTCATGCATGCAACAGAACTAGAACAGTTAGATGGCTTTGTTCAGGACACCATCCATTTGCTAAAGATTCTGGAGGGGGTGACTCTCACTTCTGAGGCCATCCTGGTCACCATTAATGTAGAAGCACTCTATAGCTCTATTCCCCATGATTTAGGGATCAAAGCTATCAGAACCATCTTATCTCAAAGAACCAATCATGAGTGGAAGTTTACCAATTTTTGGTGGAATCATTGGACTTTATTTTGCACCATAACTGCTTCGGATTCGCGGACCACCTATTCCTTCAGGTGCAAGGCGTAGTGATGGGCACTTGTTGTGCCCCATCCTACGCCAATTTGTACCTGGGGGAGTGTGAGAGAAGCCTATTCGAAGCAGAATTATTATCAGCATTTGAACCCCACGTTACCATGTGGTATTGTTATATAGAATATATTTTGGTATGGGGTCAATAGAACTATTGCAGACCTTTTTGACTGAGATTAATGTGAATTCCTGGAACTTAAAGTTCACCATGACCTATGATCATGCATCCATAGCCTTCCTTTATATTATCATACAGAAGGAGATGAAAGGCTCAATTGGCAGTGGTCTGTTTCGCAAATCAACAGCTGGCAACAGCATATTACATGCATCTAATTCTCATCCACGTTCTCTAGTGAGATCTGTACCATACAGCCAATATCTCCGTATTTGGAGAAATTGCTCGAACGAACAAACATTTAAATATGAAGCCAATTTACTTTGCGAAAGACTTTTAAAACGAGGCTATTCCAAAACGTGTCTTTGACGAGCATTTAATAGATCGATACAAAAAACTAGATATCAACTGATTCATCAAAAAAAGCAAATCACATCTATGTCTGATTCAGGCCCTTTACGCCTGATTACTCCATATTCTAATCAACACACTGAATTACAAAAAATACTACGTAAACATTGGCATATTTTACTACAGGATCCTTTAGTAGTACCCCACATTTCTAAGGTACCCACAATAACCTTCAAATGTAGCAAATCTTTGAAAGACCACCTTGTTCATAGTGAGTTCCGGCACTCCCGCCGAGATCCATGTAAAAACTTGGGCACCTTCCCATGTGGAGGCTGCAACTATTGTAAATGCATGTATACAGGAAAAGGTCTAGTTATAACTAATAGAATGACATTTTGCCCCAGACATTTTGCAAACTGCAAGGCACGGGGTGTAATTTATATGCTCCTTTGTGATTGCGGCTGTTTCTATATAGGGAAAACAATACAGGAATTTTGGAAAAGAGCATACAAATGCACTTAATCCATATGAAGACAGCTAACCCTGAATCACCATTGGGACGTCATGCTTGTTTTCAACACCAGGGAGTCTTCCCCAGTGTCAAATTTTTGATTCTGGACAGGATACATCCTAATCCCCGAGGAGGGGATTGGGATAAGGCATTACTCCAGTGTTAGACTCGCTGGATTGCAAGATATAAAGCGACTGTGTTTCCTGGCCTCAATGAAAATCTGTCCTTTAAACTGTTTTTGGAGGGCTTTATCTCAGGAGGATGGGAAGGACATGCATAATGTCCCCTGGATAAATCTCTCCCTATTTATAATTCTAATATGTCCATTCCCTTAGAGGTCTCATAGTCCTCCCCCTAGCCATCTAACTGTTCTGATTCTGTTGCATGCATGACCCTTCATGTCTCACCCCCCCACCCACCCATTTCCCCTTTCAGTCTATCTTCCTATGTCATCTAGGTCCACTTGAATATTGTTTAGTGCATAACTGCATCTGCTTCGAATATACTAAATGTTTTTTTGCTTGTATGATGTGTACCTGTGGTTGATGCTTGTGTGTATATATATGGCACGTTTATCAGGCTAGAACACCGGTTATTAAATTCCTATCTTATGGTATTATTCTCTCTAACATTTCGAATTTAGAATAATATCTGTTTACAACCACACATGCACTCTCCTTTTAATAGGTTACTGTACAACGGATCCCCTTTTTTCTCTCCACCTGCTTCGGCCTTGGTGGGCTGGCGAGACTCCCCTCTGGGCCACCCCCATAGCCCAAGCGGCCGGTTCGACCGGTCCCTGCGTCTTGCTTTGCGATCTGGCACATTTCCTGTGCAGGTCAGCTTCGCAAACCGCACTTCTGGAGGGCCCCTTGCATGGATCTACCTGGAGGAGGGTTCCAAATCCAGAGACAAACCCACATGATGTGCGAACAAGCCATTGGCTGTCCGCCTCACATGACCTTGATTTATTGCCGCCCCTCTGGACTCATGCCTGTATGGCGGACTGCATGGACATGTATAGATCTACGCAGCACATGTGAGTTATCTTACGGCTTGTCCGGTCAGACTTTTTCTATTTCAACTCTTCAGATCGTAACTTTGGTATACTGATCTCCTACCACTATTCCATTAGGGGCCCCCTTTGACAAGAGACCAGCGCAACTTTTTGTCAATGCCTATTGTATATGGCGGTTATCCTGGACAGGTAATCTTCCTCATACCTCTAATACAATTCATGACATACTTGGGCAGTAATGACTCTTCTTATCTTAGCTTGACTTTTAATGATATGCATGTTTGCTCAGGTGTATGTAACACTGGGAGACACAGGCTTTGCCTTTCATGCCGCACATTTGAAGATCACTTTATCCTAAACAGGTATGATGCACTATGTACCTGTATGGTATACTGATACTTCAATAACCTTGTAACTCCTAAAATCTTTGTACTATTGATTTTTCTGACATTATACCCTTTTCTAGATCACTGCTCTCTCTGACTTTATGAGACAAGACTATTGCTGCCCTATACGTATTATCTGCTGTGGTCTCTGGTCTATGACCTTCCCTGGATTTGATCCTGGACCCTTTGTGGGATTTGCTGGCCTTTCTCGGCCTGATCTAGGTGTGGTTGATGTTTTTAGAATTAGTAATTCACTATTTCATTTTTGATCCTGCCAACAAACCTCATGTGTGATCATGTGATTTGTTATCCATTTCCAACAATTAATTGTTAACGGTGAGTAGGTATCCTTGCCATGTATGCATCAACAGCGGTATATACATCTGTATAAATGTTAACTGATATATATCATTTCAGCTTATTGACTGAGCTACTTATATGCCGTCTTTATAATGCCTCTGAAGAAGGAACGCATCTGAAATGCATTAGGTGTAATTGACGTCAGTTTGGATATTTTTAATTTGTTCTGTATCAATGTATATTTTGTATGTCTGATATTTTTGATCGCCTTGTACGATTTTCAATAGTGATGTTTTTTTTAACACTTTTGTATTAATAAAAATTATTTTATTATAGTTTCAGTGTAACTACTTTGTTCCTAAAAAGTCCCAATTTTTGAGGGAGTACTCCTTTTCTTTATGTGTAAAAATTGCAGGTTCTGAAACCACATTGTCTTATCACACAGTGTTATCCAGTGAGGTGAATGGCCAGACAAGTATAGCAAAAGGCTAAACAACAAAACAACATTTTCCCTAGATAGATAGCATAGATATATTCGTATTTGTGTCATTTTTTTTTAACAATCTGTGCTATGTTGCAGTGGTCTTAGAAACATACTGTCATTACAGAGGTAAAGAAGAATAAAACACTTGCATACAAATACCTAAGGGAAAAGTCACACACAGATTCACCAGCATATTTATTACATTTTTTGCTGCACCGGGAGGGTTCCAAGCAGGGGCTATCTGCTTCCAGGCTTGAAGGATCCTCATCTGTGGGACAACATTTTGGCAGCTCTGTTCTTCCTCTTGAGCTCTTTCCTCCATACCCAAAGCTTGCAGAAGCTTTTTGATCCTCAGTGGCCGTGCTTATAAGCCCCCGGAACTATGTTTTCAGGGGTTGCCATCTTATCCCCCTCAAGGACTACACAGTGGACAGTGGCCTTGGCTTTTACCCAATGTATCTGGAATGATATGTGAGTATATGGCATGTTTTGTAACATTATGTGTATTTTCAATGTGGAACAACCAATAACTGTTAATACTATGTGAATAAGTAATGCATATGCTCTTACTTTATAGAAAAATATATTTCCAACATATGCTCATATACCTCTGAAGAAGGACTCATTCAAAGTCCGAAACATGTCAGGTTTGCAATAGTGATTCAGCGTTGGACCAGCCCCATCACCCTTGTTTTGGGGAATAGGTTCTCCATCTGCTCACATACATGTTGGGTATATCTTGTATTATCTAAGATACACTTTGTGGTCTATGATTATCATAGACCCTGTATTAATTGTATTTCTTGATCTACTACTCACTGTATGTCCATTTTGTATTCATCAATATGCTTTTATGTGGCGAATATCAAGTGTTTACAATATGTCAGATGTGTCCGTACCAATCCTTAATGGGGCTAAGGGTGCTGTATAGCACCATAAATCCTATTTTTCAAGTAATTACGTGGATTGGACACATCTGATCTTGCTCTCACACATTCCTCCAAACACTCTTATTTTTTGATAATAAATATATGTTTGAATTAGACAGAAACATGTAAAACATCTTGGTGAATGGATGAAATGTTATGATTTTGATGCATCATTAGGCAAGGATTTTTGTGTTAAATTAACGTTTTTGCGTTTTATTTGCGTTTTAAATATGAACAATTTTGGATTTTTGAAAGTATGCAACGTTATGAAACTTTAACTAATGATCCTGAATTAGACGGGGCAATGCAAGTGTTATCTAAATGTTTAAGAAATGGTTGAAGCAGAAAGATAATAGATGGATGATTTCTAAAATACCGATGAGAAAGAGCCTGCTCAAATCTGCAGACTCCTCACCCCTCTCTTCAAATTCCTGTGTGAAGTCAGAGAGTTTGTGAAACATGAAAAACAAATAGGTGATGTGAAAACTTTGTTGGGTAAAGTTTAAATTGTTTAATTATGGTGCTGTTGTAGAAAAAAAAAAATCTTGTTGAAATGATTGTGAGTTCAGGTTGCTACATAACTCTAGGATTATTTTAAACAAAGAAAGAATATAGCTGATAGTGGTTGAAATCCTTTTAATTCCTAAAAAGGTAGCTATGATTATTAGAATTATTTAAATTATGTTTTCTAATGTTTAGAAAGTGAGAATGACCTGGTTGATTTTAGTATTTCAGTATGTCAGACTATTAAAGGAACTGTGCAAGTTAATGCAATAGTTAGACACGTAAACATGCTAGAAAAGAGGAATTAGGAGGTTATTGATGAGTTAAAAAGAAGCAGATAGGAAACATGAAAGTGAAGAAGAATAGATTGATGAAGCAGCTTACTTCTCAAGAGTCTGGAATTTAGAGCTTGCAAGGTGAATTGTATAAGAAAGTCTGTCTGTCCAGGAATTAACTGTAACTAAAAGGATATTGGTGGAAAAGCATGTTTTTTTGTTTTGTTTTTTGAAGAGGAAATAAGTATGTTATCTTCACAAGTGATTTACTGACAGAAAAATCCAAAAGCTACAGAGAATGTTTTTAATGGAGGCTTCAGAAAAACTGAGGATGTTCTGATTACTTTAAAGCAGAATGCTTTCGTGGCTGAAGATGGCAAACACAAACCAATTGCGTTCTATTCCACCAGATTGGATCCGGTAGCACACGGGCTGCCCCATTGTGTTCAAGCCATTATAGCCAATTCAATGGCCATTAAGTCCTCAGCCATGGTAGTTCTCTTTCACCCTCTTGTTCTAAGGGTTCCGCATGCCATTTCAGTAATCTTGCTTCAGAACAAGATCTCTTATCTGTCTCCTGCAAGACATCTGTTATGCATGACCACCCTTTTAGGACAACCTCATATCACCATTGAAAGATGTACTATTCTGAACCCTTCCACACTCATGCCTATACCCACTGAAGGGGATCCACATGACTGTATAGCTCAAATTGATGAAAGAAAACTTCCTAGAAAAGACCTCACTGATGTGGCACTTAATAATGTTGATATTACTTACTTTGTTGATGGATCGTGTAAAAAGAATGATACAGGTACAAATAGGGTATGCCGTTGTAACACATGACCAGGTTGTTGAGGCAGGTAAACTACCTAATTCTTACTCAGCCCAACAAGCAGAGATCATAGTTCTTATAAGGGCATGTGGCTTGGCTAAAGGAAAAAAGGTGAATATATACGCAGACAGCCAATGTGCCTTTTCCACCATACATATGTTTGCATAACAATGGGAAAATAGAGGCATGGTCACATCAACAGGCAAACCCATCCTACACAGAGATCTCATTTTGGCCCTGTTAGACAGTGTACAAAAGCCAACTCAAGTAGCTATATGCAAATGTGCAGCACATAAGAAAGGTACAGACCCAATTACACTAGGAAATGCCCTACCAGATAGAGCAGCAAAAGAGGCAGCTGAAGGCAAACAAGAAATACACTCCTATCTTGTAAAATCAGCAGAAATGCAGAAAACAATAGATGAAACATGGTTGATGGAAATGCAAAAGTCAGCACCCAAGAATGAGAAACAAAAATGGTTATCGCAAGGGACAATACAGGTAAAAGGTATCTACAGTCAGGTCCATAAATATTGGGACATCGACACAATTCTAATCTTTTTGGCTTTATACACCACCACAATGGATTTGAAATGAAATGAGCAAGATGTGCTTTAACTGCAGACTTTCAGCTTTAATTTAAGGGTATTTACATCCAAATCAGGTGAACGGTGTAGGAATTACAACAGTTTGTATATGTGCCTCCCACTTTTTAAGGGACCAAAAGTAATGGGACAGATTAACAATCATAAATCAAACTTTCACTTTTTAATACTTGGTTGCAATTCCTTTGCAGTCAAATACAGCCTGAAGTCTGGAACACATAGACATCACCAGACGCTGGGTTTCATCCCTGGTGATACTCTGCCAGTCCTCTACTGCAACTGTCTTCAGTTCCTGCTTGTTCTTGGGGCATTTTCCCTTCAGTTTTGTCATCAGCAAGTGAAATGCATGCTCAATCGGATTCAGGTCAGGTGATTGACTTTGCCATTGCATAACATTCCATTTCTTTCCCTTAAAAAACTCTTTGGTTGCTTTCGCAGTATGCTTTGGGTCATTGTCCATCTGCACTGTGAAGCGAAGTCCAATGAGTTCTGTAGCAGTTGGCTGAATATGAGCAGATAATATTCCCCGAAACACTTCAGAATTCATCCTGCTGCTTTTGTCAGCATTCACATCATCAATAAATACAAGAGAACCAGTTCCATTGGCAGCCATACATGCCCACCCTATGACACTACCACCACCATGCTTCACTGATGAGGTGGTATGCTTTGGATCATGAGCAGTTCCTTTCCTTCTCCATACTCTTCTCTTCCCATCACTCTGGTGCAAGTTGATCTTGGTCTCATCTGTCAATATAATGTTGTTCCAGAACTGTGAAGGCTTTTTTAGATGTTGTTTGGCAAACTCTAATCTGGCCTTCCTGTTTTTGAGGCTCACCAATGGTTTACATCTTGTGGTGAACCCTCTGTATTCACTCTGGGGAAGTATTCTCTTGATTGTTGACTTTGACACACATACACCTACCTCCTGGAGAGTGTTCTTGATCTGGCCAACTGTTGTGAAGGGTGTTTTCTTCACGAGGGAAAGAATGCTTCGGTCATCCACCACAGTTGTTTTCCGTGGTCTTCCGGGTCTTTTGGTGTTGCTGAGCTCACTGGTGCATTCTTTCTTTTTAACAACTTCAGCCCCAGCGCCGTAAATAGGCGGCGGTCGGGGTTGAACGGCTCTCCCGGGACATAGCCTACACCTGCAGGCTATATCCCGGTATCATTTTTTAGAGCAAGCGGTCGGCTATCCAGGGGTGATGACCGATCCGGCTCGGGAGCCGCTCGGTCGTTACCCCAGGAGGCGGGAAGGGACGCCCCCCCCCTCCCGCCGCCTTCCGCCGCTCTTCTCCGGCCTCCCGTCCCACCGGGAGACCGGAGCGACGATCCGGCGCGTCCGCCGGCTGGAAGGAGACCTGATCAAAGCCGTAATCGGCTCCGATCGGGTCTCCTTCGGCAAATTCCGGAAGCGACGTCACAACGTCACTTCCGGTTTACATGGCGGCTAACGGCGCCAAATTTAAAAAAACGACAGTATTCAGAATCGCCGTTTTTGGCAATCTGAATACTGTGAAGTGGAAAGGAGGGATGGGGGGTCTTTTAGACCCCTCGGCCCACCAAAAAGAGTACCTGTCACCATCTATTACTATCACAAGGGATGTTAACATTCCTTGTGATAGCAATAAAAGTGATCAGATTTTTTTTTCCTAAAGGAACAGTGCTAAAAATAAATAAATAAATAAAAAAAAAAAAAAAAGATTTAAATCGCCACCGCCCCCGCGAGCTCGCGCAGCAAAGAAAACGCATACGTAAGTCGCGCCCGCATGTGAAAACGGTGTTCAAACTACACATGTGAGGTATCGCCGCGATCGCCAGAGTGTGAGCAATAATTCTAGCAAAAGACCTCCTCTGTAACTCTAACCTGGTAACCGTTAAAAATTTTTAAAGCGTCGCCTATGGAACTTTTTAAATATCGGACTTTGTCGCCATTCCGCGAGTGCGCGCAATTTTCAACCGTGTCATGTATGGTATCTATTTACTCGGCGTAACATCCTCTTTCACAATATGGAAAAAAATTGGGCTAAGTTTACTTTTGTCTTATTTTTTAACTCAAAAAAGTAAAATTGTTCCAAAAAAATCGCGCTTGAAAGACCGCTGCGCAAATACCGTGTAACAAAAAGTATTGAAACAATCGCCATTTTATTCTCTAGGGTGTTTGAAAAAAAAATATATAATGTTTGGGGGTTCTAAGTAATTCTCTAGCAAAAAAAAATGTTTTTAGCTTGTGACCACCAAATGTAAAAAAGTGGCCCGGTTGGTAAGTGGTTAAGGATGTTCCAAACAGTTGATTTGGCCACACCTAATGGTTTTGCTATCTCTCCGATGGGTTTGTTTTGTTTTTTTCAGCCTAATGATGGCTTGCTTCACTGATAGTGACAGCTCTTTGCATCTCATATGGAGAGTTGACAGCAACAGATTCCAAATGCAAATAGCACACTTGAAATTAACTCTGGACCTTTTATCTGTGCCTTGTAAATGGGATAATGAGGGAATAGCACACACCTGGCCATGGAACAGCTGAGCAGCCAATTGTCCCATTACTTTTGGTCCCTTAAAAAGTGGGAGGCACATATACAAACTGTTGCAATTCCTACACCATTCATCTGATTTGGATGTATATACCCTCAAATTAAAGCTGAAAGTCTGCAGTTAAAGCTCATCTTGTTCGTTTAATTTCAAATCCATTGTGGTGGTGTATAGAGCCAAAAAGATTAGAATTGTGTCAATGTCCCAATATTTATGGACCTGACTGTATACAAGCACAGATGGCAAACCCATATTACCTACCTCATTGTTCAGATATGCAGCTTTATTGAGTCATGGGCAGAGTCATGTCTTAAAAGTGAGGATGGTACAGATGATTCACAACGTACAGGTTCACAAATTATTCAAAAAAAATTTTGTCTGACTTGTGTGACTTGTAACAAATATCATGCGCAAGAAGTTTTGTCTCCAAACTCTCTTACAGGTCAAGAAACACTAACAGAGCAGGACACGCTAGTTCAACCAGGGAATTGGGTTTGGATCAAAATAATCAAGAGAAAGCAGTGGGGTGGTAAAACAGCTTAGGGAAAGACATCCGTTAGATCTAGGGTACTTTACCAAAACATGGACAGGCAGATTTCTAATAGGGATACTGACAGTGAAAAGCATTGTAGCATTATTACTTATACTCTTGGATCTAAACTCAAGAACCAAAAAACAGGATAAAATATTACACAAGAGAGAACTGACAAAAATGCTCAACGGTGACCTAACCATCACCATAAGTGAAGGACCCATCATAGCAGTCAAATTTGATGCCTGTCAGGTAATAGAATGCCCACGCAACTGGGTAATTAGATATAGCAAGAAAAATATGTGTGGAACTGCCACCTGTTCTTCATGGTCTGAAGTATGGTGGACTACAGATTTGGATGGTTACCTAACCTCTTCAGGCCAGTTTCCCCAACAAAAAAGTCTAGTGCAGCGTTTAAGTTTGCATAAACTATCACCACAGGGGAATGGCTATAACCAACTGTTATTAGTTGTGAAAGATGCAACAAGGGAGGATCCTGGAACCTATAGGTTAGGTATACATATACCCCTGGGAAGAGATACAGTGGGAACAATACAGATTCAAGTACTTGGGAAAGGGCAAGTTGCGCCCTCAGTCACCAGCATGCCACTAATAAAGCTTCATCCAGACTTGTTCAAACCTAATTTTATTTACAAAAGAACAGTTAAGTATAGAAACAGGGTTTAGGGATAAAAATGAATGGATAAAATGGGTCAGATGGACAACCAAAACCAGAGGGCTGGGAAATTGTACTTTATGTGCCAACTCACGGCCTCATCTAGAGACTGTCCCTTTCCTGACTGACGAAACAAACCTGACATGTATAATAAGAATGTTCAAGGAACATTTCACCAATACTGAGTGCAAGGAAGAGCAAAAATTGTATATAGCCACTAAGATGCAGAGCATCCCCCCCTCTGTTAGAGCAGTCCCAGGAAATGTCACCTGCTTTGTCAGCACCAACAGTAGTGGACAGAAAATAGGAGACTTACCCCTCAGCTTACTGCATACAAAATATATCAACCAGTGACCCACCCTACCAGCAGGATAGGTTTCAAAACCAAAAGAAACAATTAGCTGATGTTTGGTGGCTGTGCGGGGATATGAAACTTAGGATGAAACTCCCTCCCAAATGGAAAGGGAGCTGTGCCTTAACCCATTTGATTCTTCCCTTTTATATGATACCTGTAGGTGATGAGATAAAGATACCTCAGTTGAAGAAACAACATTTTCGAATAAAGAGGGGCACACCACAAGGATCATTTGACAATTGAGTCTACATTGATGCCATCGGAGTACGAGGATGAGTCCCTGACGAATTTAAAGCACGAGACCAGATATCAGCCGGATTCACCTCCATCCTTTTGTGGATTCAACCTAACAAGAATGTTGATTGGATAAACTACATCTACTATAACCAGCAAAGTTTTGTGAACTACACCAGAGATGCCCTTAAAGGAGTAGCCAGCCAACTGGATGCCACCTCGTTGACAGCCTGGCAGAATCGTATTGCTCTCGATATGCTGTTGGCAGAGAAGGGAGGTGTATGCAAGATGTTCGGAGCTTTTTGCTGCACCTTCATTCCTAACAATACAGCCCCCGATGGTAGCATAATGAAGGCCCTGCAAGGATTGCAGATGCTGTCTGAAAATCTTGCAGAAAATTCTGGTGTGGAAAACCCCCTGGCTGGACCCTGTGAAGCATGGTTCGGTAAATGGGGTGAGCTGGTAAGAAATATGTTAATCTCAATTCTAATGGCCGCCACAGTGCTGACCCTGTGTGGTTGCTGTTGCACTCCTTGTGTCCGAGGACTCCTTCAATGGTTCATTGATACATCCTTGACAAAGACTATGTTTCTCCAAAAAGATCTAAACAAACTATATTCAAGACTTCATTCTGAACCAGATAAGGATGAGTACCATACCCCTGACTCTCATGTGTGAACTATATGAAGGAACTTGGTGAAATCCTAAAAGCAGAGATGCTGAAAGAACTGTCATAAATGAGTATAACCAGGGGAGAAATGTTAGAGAAATTAGATGCTTATTTTATCATTTATAAGGTTTCTAGTTTGTGAGACTAGCTACACCTACTTCTTGGAAATGATAATAAAGGTTCAAACCCAGGCATACAAGCCAACCAATCATTGTCCAGAAGGGGTGGCTAAGTTAGCATCTTTTTTTGAAAGTATATAAAGTCTAAGCTAATCATTGCCAATTAGACAAGCCCAGATAGGTGTCTATCAGGCTCACTGTTGTGTATGCAGCCCTATTGCATGGGTCACAGTGGCTAGAACCAATAGGCAAGTATCTGTAGAGAATTGTGCCTTGTAAGTTCTGCTTGTCTCCTCATACAAGAAAATAAACTTCTTAGCTTGATCGTGAGTGCGGTCTAAGGTGAATTTCCCTCACAGTATGCGCATGGGAGCCTGTTTTTCCGGCAAGGTCCGGCGCCGGGCCTTCGTCGGGACATCACAGCACATGCGCCAGAACATCACAGCGCATGCGCCATGCACGTAGCAGCTGCTTGCAGGGGGAATATCTCCTAAACCGTACAGGTTATTATAGGCTTACCTGTAGGTAAAAATCCCTTTAAAGGGTATGCAACCGCTTTAATTATAACTTTGGTTGCTTTCTTAAAGCTGAATTGCAGAAAGTGGCTAAAGTAATAGCAGCCACTGCTCTAATTCCACCTATTCCCCTTTCATAGGTGGCTGCAATTTCCTGGGATACATGAGATGGCAGGGTGACCTTCCAATGTTAGAACATATGGCAGAAAAATGGTTTGGATCATAAAAACTTGAGAATATATAACTTATGTTAACTGGCCCAATCAACTGCAAGCTGCTTTACGTCTTGGTTGTTTTTCCCTATTTACTGATCCATGAAGTATAACCAAGAATAAGGACAATAAAACACTATATAATGTAACATTGCAGTGGAGATGGAACAAAATGACTAGCAAGCACTGATTTTCTTGCATTTGAGGTAGAACACCAAGTTAATTTGTAAATAGACAAGATGAGGAATAAGGAGAAAGGTTCTGAGAGTGTTTGACAGTTCTACTGACAGATTCATCGGTGTAAAGGGAAGAATGAAAGGTAACTGCTCCAGGTACTAATATAGCATTTTTATGCTGAAGAAAACTGGATTTTCAAATTGTTACACTTTTTATAGGCAGGCCATAAAAAATCCTATAAAAATGTTATTGTATATGAGCTTTTGAGAACACACTGGTCCTCTCTTTAGACATGACCATAAAAGCATGAAAATAGGGACAATTTTACAAGTACAATCTAGAAAGCAAAATTCAGTATATGTCCCTGTTTTTGAATTATTTTATGGTTTAAGTGTACTGTCAAATTTTACTATAATTATGTCAGTTAATTATATAACAAAGTATTTTATCTTTCTGTGATATGCTTCAGCTTAAGTGACATTGAGCAAAAGGTGTCTATAAATTCATAAAGAATGACAGAAAACGAATGTTATGCTTCAGCATGTGATGAAACATACCTCAGAAGTATTGGCTTAGGGTCTGTGTTAATGGGCTTTTGTTCATACCAGACAGATTTTGCATTCCATACCAGTCTAAGGGAATGCAAAATCCACTTGAAGTAGGTCAGAAGGGGTTAACTATAGGTCTAATTCACTTGTCATTAAATTCTGAAAGATCTAGAAACATTTCAAACTGATGCCATCAGCACAAGCCAACAACCCACTAACACAGGCCCTTATGATGAACTGTTCAGGAGCAATGAAACACATCATAGAGGAAGTATGGCTCTGCTTAGGGTCAGATCTATGGATTAGTCGATTAGTCACATAGTCCAGGACCTTGGGTGATATTTTTAAAGGTGGGGAGTGTTGGGCTGGTCTTCCTATTTGTATTATTGCATTCCAATTTCTTTACACTGCAAACATATAAAATATGTTATTGCATGGAATTTACTTATATTACACAATGGACATAGACATGTGCTGTGCATACTTGCATGAATCTAAAATAAATATGGAATGCTCAACACAAATGGCCAGATAATGGAACATTTAAACATTAAATATTTCCTATCAATATTTGGGAGGAATTTTACTAAAACTGTAACAGACATAATCTGGGGCAGCTGTGCATAGTAACCAATCAGCTTCTAATTCAGCTTGTTCAGTTTAGCTTGAAAATAAAATTTAGAAGATGATTGGCAGTCACGCAGAGCTACTCTAGATTCTGGCTGCTCCAGTTTTAGCAAATTACCATTTTTGTATTCTTCTTTTAAGCCAGTAGATATAGCTGCAGGCTACATTTTAGATGTCCTCCTTGGTGTCACTCAAGCTGTGTACAAGTGTGTGTGTGTGTATTGAGGTGGCAGAGAGGTGACAGAGCCACTAATTCTCCCTCCCTTCTGAATGCCTCCATTTGAAATTCAATAAGAGAATTCAGTGAGAGAAAGCAGCGTCTAGTAGAACATGAGTACTGATATGCTGTCTCTTTAGAATCCCTATAGTGCTCTGGTAATGCTTTTATCCATTACAGTTTCTCTTGTTTCACAGTGCTGGAAGTGTGGTTTATTTCCAAGCAAGGACACTATGTACATGGAATTCTCTCTGTATTTCTGGGCTTCCTTTAAGTATTCCAGCTGGCTACGAGGGTTTAGATACTGTACATACTGTTGGGTCAACTGCCTTCCATCCAAACTTTCACTCCCAAGTTTGTATGGCAGTGTCAGATGCGTAACATTGTAACTGCTTTGGATGCATGAAGTGATGTAAAATGGCTCAGTGTAATATGCTTGTGCTAAAAAAAAAGTAAAAAAAAAAGATAAAGATGACTTCTATATGGGTGTAAATGTATGGCCTCTACTTAAACATCCACAGAAAGGAAACTCAGAGCATAGAGTGTTTCTACAGTCCATGTGCATACAAATAATAAATGTTCAATCTTACAGCTTGTTTTCTTTCTAAATCAGCTATAGCCTGAGTAGAAAAGCCTTTCCCCTGCCAGCAACTGCAGCGTGGGACCTTTGTTCTCTGTGAGGAAGCAGCTATCTCTGTGAAGTGGTTTAACACACCCCTTGCTGAGTCAGAGCCAGAGCTCTCCAATCAGCGGGGGGGGGGGGCTCTTTGCTGACTGCAGAGCTATAGGTCTGATTCAGTAAG
>BLSH010266667.1:502898-513904 GCA_018402905.1 Glandirana rugosa | reverse complement strand
GGCTGGGTCACATGATGCACTGGCCAATCACAGCCATGCCATTAGTAGGCATGGCTGTGATGGCTTCTAAGGGCAAACCAGTGAAACGCTTGTTGATTGGCTGCCCTGCAGCTTCTCAACACGTGGAGTAAAATAGCAGAACCCCGGACCGAACCCGAACGATTTTTGAAATGTCCGGGTCCGTGCCACGGACACCCGAAAGTTCGGTACGGACCCGAACATTATAGTCCGGGTTCGCTCAACACTACTTGTAGCCCAATCCAGCCTTGTGTAGATCTACAATCTTGTCCCTAACAACCTTGGACAGCTCTTTGTTCTTGGTCATGGTGGAGACATTGGAATCTGATTGATTGATTGATTGATTGCTTCTGTGGACAGGTGTCTTTTTTTTACAGGCAAAAAGCTGAGATTAGGATCATTCCCTTTAAGAGAGTGCTCCTAATCTCAGCTCGTTACCTGTATTGAAGACACCTGGGAGCCAGAAATCTTGCTGATTGATAGGGAATCAAATACTTATTTCACTCATTAAAATGCAAATCAATTTATAACTTTTTTGAAATGCATTTTTCTGGATATTTTGCTATTTTTCTGTCTCTCGCTGTTAAAATAAACCAACCATTAAAATTATAGACTGATCATTTCTTTGTCAGTGGGCAAACATACAAAATTAGCAAGGAATCAAATACTTTTTTCCCTCACTGTATGTTCTGTTCTGGAGACCTTGCTTTCAAAATTAAATTAATCAAAAAAAGAAAATTCAGAGACGGGCAACAAGAATGGTGTGCAATGAATAAAACTTAAAAGGAAAGACTGTGGATGCCTCAAGAAAAAAAAAAACGGTAACGGTAGAACACGACTGAAATCTTTAAACATACTACTGTAAAAGTTTATGAAAAATGCTGTAAATTAAAAATGCTTTCAGAAATAGAAGTGCTATTAGTTTATTTTTTATCAATTAACAAAATGGAAAGTAAATGAACAGAAGAGAAATTCAAATCAATATTTGGTGTGACCACCCTTTGCCTTCAAAACAGCATCAATTCTTCTAGACTTCAACACTTGCACACAGTTTTTGAAGGAATTTGGCAGATAGGTTGTTCCAAACATCTTGGAGGACTAACCAGAGATGTTCTGTGGATGTAGGCTGCCTCCAATCTTTCTATCTCTTCATGTAATCCCATACAGACCTGATGATGTTGAGATGAGGGCTTTGTAGAAGCCAAACCATTACTTACATATGTGGTATGACATAATGGGTAAAGGGTAACTATACTTTTGTGGGAAAAAAAATAGCAAATAAAGAAAAAATATTATAGCGCATATAATTGCGACACTAATATTGTAATTGAATGTCATTAAAAATTACCTTTCCTTTTCAATCTGCAGTTCTGTAATTTTCTGAGAATGCAATGCAATATGGCTACCTGGAGTTGTTCTGTACACAGAGTGTGTACTGACCACTCCCCAGAAACATCCTTTCCTGCTTGTGTAATTGGCTCACCAGTTTTCCCAGAGGTCTGCACTAAGATACAAGTCAGATTTCAGACATCCCCTGCAACAAAAATGTCATACTTTCAATAGGAACACATCTAAAGGGATGCAGGCCCAGAACATTTCCTCATTAGTACTCTGCAGCTGTACACCTGACAGTTAATTATGAAACCACTCCCATTAGACCCACTCAGAACAGAGGCACAGACAAACACACAGGGATTTCTTCAGAATAAAAAAAGGTAGGAATCTGCAACAATGTTTGTTATAATCCTTGCAATGTATATAGATCACCCAGAGGGGAATGTTTTTTTCTCAACAAAAATGCAGTTACGGTTTAAGTATCTGCCTATATTTCTCATCATTGAGGACACCATTGATCCTGATTAAAACTCCAACTCCATTTTCAGAAATGCAGCCCCAAACTTGCAAGGAATCTTCACCATGCTTCACTGTTGCCTGCAGACACTCATTATTGTACCAGCCCTTTGGCGAACAAACTGCCTCCTGCTACAGCTAAAAAGTCTAATCTTGACTCATAAGTCCAGAACACCTGCTGCTATTTTTCTGCACCCCAGTTCCTATCTTTCCATGCATAGTTGAGTTGCTTAGCTTTGTTTTCACATTGGAGATATGGCTTTTGGGCTTCAATTATTCTGGGCAGACTTCTCCGGACAGTGGGTGGGTATACCTGGGACCCACTGGTTTCCCCCAGTTCTGTGCTAATATCTTTTTACAATGTAGAAGGGAAGCAAGCATGATGTGTCTTTCATCTGCTCCATTAAGTTTCCTTGGCTGACCACTGTGCCTTTAGTCCTCAATGTTGCCTGTTTCTTTGTGCTTCTTCAAAACAGCTTGAACAGCACATCTTGAAAGCCCAGTCTACGTTGAAATCTTTGCCGGGGAGAGACCTTGCTGATGCAGTGTAACTATGTAAAGACCAAGACCAGCTGCGCTAAAAGGATATTCTACTAAATTACAGTTATAAAGAGTCCTTTGAGGAATAGCAGCTAGCACTGAAATGCTGGAACAACATAGACAGTATTAAAAATGACAAAAGTGCAGCGCTTGAAAACAGATTAATAGTCCTGTGAGGGCAATATATATAGTCTCTATAAAGAGCCAACACGATAATGGATCGGACAGACGAGTATCTAAAGGAGAGCCTCCACCAACCCCCGTTCACACTGCCTCTCACCGCTATGCATGGACCTCCACTACAGAGGTCAATCAGGCTTGTTCAAAGCAGTCAGCTTGCCGACTTGCCGATTACTCACATCCATACGAAAGGGAAAAAGTGCATATCATAGTGTAGTATGTTCCAAAAGGTATATTAAAACATAGTAAATATTGCACTCACATGATATAGGATAACTGTAGGCATTGGATTAAAACTAGTGTATGGATATGGTGAGCGCTATGTGGTATTGTTGCTGGTATGTGGCACAAAGAATGGGGTAGATCAACACAGAGTTGTATATAGCCAAAAAATTGTATATTATGGTAATGAGTCCAAAGGGGGAGTCCATGCAGGGGGGGTATGCAGGGTGAAGCATTGATAGGCATCCAGCTAAGCATAGTTGGAAGAGGCTCTGTGGGTAAAAAAGGCAGAAGGAAGTGGTGCCCATCTAGGTGCAGCATGAGATTAGTAGTATATACATTTATTTACAAGATGCACTCACAAGAAAAAACTAGCATAGAGAAAGTTCACGCCCCGTGGTCCCATCCAAGTGGAGAGCTGGGGGTCTATGGCGTCTCACATTGCTGGCAGATAGAGTTGGAGGAGGAGAGAGCCAAGAGTCACCAGGTGGATGGGGAGCCAGTGGTGGGACGTGGTTACAGCGGCGCACATTCGGAGAATGCAAGCTCCTTCTTCAGGCCTCCCGAGTGGACATCTTGGTTGTGATTAAGTAGAGGAGGCAGTGCTGGCAGATAGCAAGACCATCTCCGCCCACCCCAGCCAATACAACACAGCCACAGCATATCTATCGCAACATGCATGTATATTTAGGAAATCAATTAAAAGCATATGATCGAGGAGTATTTTAAGAAATTAGGCAATAAAAAACAAAAATAAAAAAAACATTTCTAACCAACAAAATGGCCGCCGTGTCCCGATGCGCAATGTCGTCGTGCATCCTAGCTCCTCCCTACAAATTTCATCATCAATGACGTCATCAGGGGCATAGTTTGCGTCCGACATTGCGCCTTATATATACACATGACCGGCGCAGAGACCAAGTGATTGGTTGTGTTCCGAACAGAGGAAAAGGAGAAATGTTTCCCATATCACAGGGAATAGGCATCTCCCGTGCGATCCACACACAGGAAGCCTAAGTTAGAAGCAATGCACCTCCTATATAGCAAGTAGGACATTAAAACTAAGTTGCGCCCGTTTGAAGAGTCCAATGAAATGAAGGATTTTAATTCCAGAATTAAGAAAAAATTAGAGAAAATTGACCGAGATACCCAAACTAAAAAAGTAAAAAAAATTTAAGAGGGATTCGGAGGATTTTAGGACCAATAATGTTTACCTGTGGCAAAGTAACATAATACGGGACACCCAGGGGATAGAGGGCGACACATACAATATCTCCACTCCAAACCAGCAAAAAAATGAGATCAAGACACAATCAAATAAGGAAAGGAGGGTAGCACCACCCCCCTTGTCAGGGCGTAATAACAACACCCAACATGGAGGATATGGAGGTTTTGAGAAGTGGACACAAATAACACCTAGGGGTCGCCCTAGGGGTGGCACCCACTCTAGGGGAAGAGGGGGCAACCCTCATACTCAGGAATTGCCATATACCCCCACTAGGCATCATACACAGGATAGATATGGGGTGCCAGTGTCCAATAGATATTTTCCTTTAGAAAGCCCATACTCTCAAAGGACTAATAAGGATTTTTTTGGGCATCCCAGGGGTTACCAGGGAGGGGGCCATCCTATGAGAGGAGACCACCACCCATCACGCCCACCCTATTCCAGGGGGAGGGGGAGGGGTGGCATATACCAACAAGCAACCAGGAATACTTACCAACAGGGGAACAGAGGCCCCCCCGACCGCCCAGACCTGGAAAACAGAGGGGATGTCGGGCAGGTAGACACATTCAATCCAAAAAAACGAAGGAGAGATGCTTAAATGTTGGGATCTATAATTTAAGTCAGTGTCAACTTAGTAAAATTGAATTAAACATTCTGAATATAGGCCTTAAAAGTGCTCCCAGAAAACCACTTAATAAGTTCAAATTATATATTGACACACAAGTACATCAGAAATTTAAATTTAAAAAAATACTACCTTTCACACCCCTCTTATGCGTCCAATAGGAATCCCTCAGATGAAGGGTATATGAACAGTGGACTACATAATAAATCCACGTTTAATCCCCAAAACCCTAATAGCTCACATATTGAGGTGTTCAAATCTCTGGTTCTGAAGGATATTGAGCAATTACACCCTAACAGAAATGTGAACCCAAAATATATAGTAGAAGGAATCTAACAACTAGAAGGAAGAAGGGAAATCATCATCCGCCCAGCGGATAAGGGAGGAGGGGTTATAATCATGGACAAAAGCTTTTATCATGAACAATTGAAAGTGTTATTGGAATATCAAACCACATACAAGAAACTCCGGATAGATCCTACGGAGAATTATATGAAACAGTTGTATGAACTGATAGAATGGGGATATAGACTACATGCTCTGAATAAAAAGGAGAAACGGTATCTCTGTCCCAGTT
Source organism: Glandirana rugosa (assembly GCA_018402905.1). NCBI lineage: Eukaryota > Metazoa > Chordata > Amphibia > Anura > Ranidae > Glandirana > Glandirana rugosa. The sequence goes on along the minus strand of BLSH010266667.1, from coordinate 508,663 downwards.
ATTGCAGAATACCAGTTATATATACACTGCCAAAGATCCATAAGCATGCTACGAAGCCTCCACCGAGGCCTATAGTTAATGGAATAGGCTCAGTTACGGCGAGGTTGGGAGAATTCCTTGACATTTTTCTGCAGCCCAGTGTCCAGCAGACTAAGGCCTATCTGAGGGACACCAAGGAATTGCTAGGATTACTATCACAAATCTCTTTTAGAAAAGAGGATTCCATCTTCCTGATAACAGCTGATGTATCGTCACTATATACGATCATCCAGCATGAGGATGCTCTCTTGGCCCTAAATTGGGCACTGAGTAGGCGTGACGATATTTCATTTGTGCAAAAGAGATTTTTAGGCAGAGCCTTGGATTTCTGCATGTCACATAATTATTTTTGGTACAATAATACATTCTTTAGCCGGCAGGTTGGCGTTGCTATGGGGCCAAATAATATCAGTGATACAGTCATACATTATTTGGATGTTGACATAGAGAGGACAGATACATCTCTAACGACAAAAGTATATTTCAAACCCACGGACCGCAATAGCTACCTCTCTATACATAGTGGTCACCACCCTTCGTGGATTAGAAATATACCCAAGGGCCAGTTCCTAAGAATAAGGAGGAACTGCAGTAACATTGAGGATTATAAAGAACAGGCTGAGATACTGAAGGTTAAATTCCAACAGAAAGGGTACCAACCTCAGATACTGGACAGAGTTATCGATGAAGTTGAACATATCCCCAGGGAAGACTGTTCGAGGGATAGGACCCTAGTTCTGGGTAATAGTGACTTTCAATTGAACTTCCCATCAGATTTCCATCATCAATATAAAGAGGTAGAACATATTTTTATGAAGCATTGGCATATCCTGCAATCGGACCGTGATTTGGGATCTCTCTTACCAGATAAACCAAAATTTATCTATAGGCGAGCTCCCAACTTTGGGGATCATCTGGTTAAGAAAATCTTAGATGCCCCGAAGCAGCTTAAATTTCCCAGTAGTAAATCTGGTTTCTTTCCTTGTAGGAAATGCAAGGCCTGTAGATGGAATGGGAATAATAAAAGACGCACTAGTTTTAACAACTCTGAAGGGAGAGAGTTTGAAATTAAATACTTTATCACCTGTAATACTACTTATGTAGTAGACGCACTTTTGGTGTCCGTGAGGCCTGTGTTATATCGGCCGCACGAAGAGACAACTGAAGATGCGTATAGATGAACATTTGACCAACATCAAAAATGGATACAAAGACCACAGTGTCTCTATGCACTTTAAACTGAAACATGGAAGAGATCCTTCGTTACTTCGATATAGTGGGATTGATGTGGTTTACCCTGATTGAAGGGGGTCCAACCGTGTCAGGGATCTTTCGCAGAAAGAGACGCAGTGGATCTACTTGATGCACAGTCTGCATCCTCATGGAATGAACATTGAATTAGATGTCAATGCTTTCATCAGTGATGTCTGACCATTGGCTTTATAAAACAAACCATAGAGAGGTCCAACTGATGGTAAATTACACCTTTTACCCAATATTTTTTGTTTTTATTGACCAATCAGCCCACTATTTATATATATATTATACATTATGCTATTAGGTTATTGGCAGTATAGTGGACTATATTACTCACTTCATTCCAGGTAGGATATTTTTGCATTTTTTTTGCTCTAATGTTTGGCATGCACTCTATACCATAAGCTGTTGTAGGACTGCCTTATTTTGATAACTATTTTCCCATTATGTATTATGAGTAGGATCTCATGCATAATGAGCTTGTGCTACTTATAATGCTTACCACAGCTATAGACTGGCGTGATAATAGAAGGGTGATATTTTGTAGTGAGAATGCGGTTATACCAATTACCGTTCGTTTTAATTTGTACTGTGGCTATACGATGATGATCGCATTATGATATAGGATTAATTGTCACGAATGTGAATGTAGACACCACCTCCCCTAGGATAATTCTCAGACTCTGAAGAAGGTTGTTTGGGCAGCATTCAATTGCATGGGGAGGAGTGATATAAATTCTTTGCCGTCATTCTGTCCAGCCAATCACCGGTAGAAGTGTGTGACGAAACGCGTTGTGATTGGCTTGGACGGCTTCACTCCAGCTAGCCGGCATAGAGCTCCCGTCAGAGCTTGGATCTCACCGCAGGATGGAGGGGATTGAGGAGCAACGCCTCTGGAGGGCTGAGCAAGCCCGGGGAAGGTTGGCGTCCACATGCTAGGCTATGCTGAGCTTTTTAATCGTTTGTCCGGTAAGAGTTCCCACATAAGGGGGATTGCTTTTTAATGATTGAGTTATTTAAATAAATCTGCTGATACAATTTTACACTATGTGGCGACTTTTTCGTTTTTCTATGATCCCATGAATGGAACCTTGATCTATATTTGAGGATCCGATCAGCGAGCAGTGTTCTGGAATACTTGGTGCAGTGTAAAAGCACAACAGGCGACCGTTGCTAGAGCATGAGAGTCCCTAGCACATCCATCTGGTAAGAGCTTACCCTTAGGGGGGTCCTGCACACCTGGCTGTTCACGTGGTGTAAGGTGGTGGAAATTGAAAGGAAGACCTGTGCTCTCTTTAGCAACCTGGATCTAGTACACTGTGTGCTGCATGAACTATCACTAGTCACGTCAAACTGGATTTTAAGTGGACTGCTTGTTATATCCATTTATACACACCAGGAGGGTTATGGTGTGCCTCTTCATCTCACAATAGCGCTATTGATATCTAGTTGGATATTTCATCAATGCACCTCCTATCTCCTCCATCTTAAATAAGGGCAAAATAGTGCAAAATGTAATTACAATAAAATCTTAAAAAAACATTCAATGTATGTAAAGCGTATATAACATTAGTAAAGTAACCTGCCAATGCAGATAATGATCTAAACTAACCAAGCCGTATAAGCATGTTCATCTCAGAACAGCGCACCGGGACCTGCCTCCATCTTGTGGTTGAAAACCATACTGCAGCACTGTAAGTGGTTCACATATAAATTATATAACATATAGGCTGAATGTAATAGAATATTTGTATATATTCACCCCATAAAGATCAGCAATAAAAATAATAGAAACTAAAAAGGTAGGTTTTAAAGAGAACATAAAAAATAATAAATAAAAGATTAAAAATAATGAAATACAAATAAACACCCAAAGGAATCTATATTTAGCGGCTAATGAACACATTCACATCCCATTCTATATTCATACCAAATGGTGCATAAGTTTTAGCTGAATAGATCCACCCAGTTTCTAGTTTTGAAATTTACCTAACAATATTGCTACCTCTCCAATTAGCTGTGAATCTGTCTATCCCCAAAAATACAGTCCCCTTGAGATTCCTATTATGACATAGAGCATATTGTTTGGACAGGCTGTGATTTAAGAAACTCTTTTTAATATTAACAACATGTTCCTTAAAGCCTAGTCTGCATCATGCGTTTGGTACCACCATTATATTGTAGCTCACGTGGACAATAAAAAAGGTAGACTACATTTTTTGAGGTACATGTAATTAATGATTTGATCTCAAAGCATTGATGAGTATCTGCAGATTTAAATGAACAAAATGTCCTAGGTCTTTGAGCATTAATCCTGCATATAGAGCATTTCCTGCAAGGAAAATACCCTTACAGGTTTTGAAAAAAGAACGGTCTGAGAGGAGGTTCAATAATGTTTGGAGCAACCTTCAGTCTTAAAGGGGGAGCACCCATAAAGACTACAGGAGGGTTTTCAGGCAATAGTGGGCCCAGCACTTTGTCGTTACGCAAAAAAACTCAGTGTTTGCTCAAGATTCACTAGCATAGTGCTAGTTGGAACAGGTAGTGAAAAATGCAAAATCAAAAGATTTACTGTCCCTATTGAGTCTTGGTGCAAGCATTTCATCTTTGTTCCTAACATCAGCATCGTCCAGTGCCTGTTGAAGCTCCACAGGGTCATAACCCTTCTCCAAGAACCTCAACTTCAAGATATCTGCCTCCCATAAAAAAAATAGTGTTTAGTGCAGTTTCTCTTGAGCCTGAGGAACTGGCTTTTAGGAACAGATTTAAGCCAAGATCAATGATGGCAACTATAGACACACAAGCAGATTACCCCCCTTCTTTGGGACTTTAATGGGAAACCAACTCATTCAAAATGACAAGGGAGCCAAAAATAAGGCTAAAAAATTGTTTTTTATTGTTAGTCTGATTAAAACATCACATGACCAGGGGACATAATGAGTCCATCGATCAACGATTGCAAAGAAAGTACATACTGAGCCACAAAAATTGATACAAACGTGTGTGAACATAGTGAACATAAGACAAAGGAAACATTACATTGTATATAAAAGACACATAAATGACCACTCACACCGCCACCATGATGGCAACTAGTTGTATCAATGAAGCCATTCCTGTTGGTTTCCTTAAAGTAGGTGGAGGTGATAATCCTTCCCTCACTCACCCTTGATCTTTAGATCCAAAAAATGAATCTCCGTACCACTTTGCTTGTATTGTAGGGAGACGCCCATGTCATTGCTGTTAAGCTTGGAAATAAAGGAATCCAAAGACTCACCACTACCATCCCAGAGGAGGAATACGTCATCTATGTACCTCTTCCAGAGGATTAATTGTGGTCTTGATTGACCATAGATGACGTCCTCCTCCCACCTGGCCATGAAAAAATTAGCCATACTGGGTGCACAAATAGTTATGTCCCATGTTAAAATCCAACAGGGACATAACAAAAGAGCACTGCGCTGCATGGTGCGAAGCATCCTTATGAAAAAATGATCCACTGCCTCCCGACCATGATCATGAGAAATGATAGTATACAACAAAGCCATATCAACTGTTGCAAAGATGTAACTATCCTTCCATTCGATGGTGCTAAGCAGGTTGATGACTTGAGTGGAATCTTTCAAGTATGATGGTGTTTGTAACACAAGAGGTTGCATTAAAAAAAACAATAAATTTACCCACCCTGGAAGTCACTGAATCAATGCCAATTATGATCGGCCTTCCAGGGGGGTTTTGCAAGCTCTTATGTATTTTAGAGAGAAAGTATATTATTGGCACCCTTGGGGCAACAGGTACAAAAAAGCCCTTTCCTTCTTAGAATTTTAAACCCTTACTTAGAACAAATGTTTCATCATTTGATAGGGTTGTGGAGCTCAAATTAAAGATACCTAAATCTTTCAAACCCGCCTTCTTATTCGAACAGAGCCTCCTCCCCTCTCTGGAACCTCTCTTTGTTCTATATCTCTTTTTGTGTGGTGATCTCCCCTGGGAAAACACAATTGCTACCCCTCATATTAGGATAAGAGACCCCTCTATGTATGGAGTTCCTGTCCTGCCAATGATTTGATCCTTGATCTCTAAGTGGGGTGTTAGCCACATAGGGGCCACCGTGTGAACCCCAGTTTTATGGGTGGTCAATGACATATCTATCCTCCTCATAATAATAGTCAATAGGTGTAAGTGTGCCAAACCTATTATAGGTTTCTAACTGTTCCCTAGGTTTAGCAGTGAGGGGTCCCCTTCTACCCCTACCTTTCCCCCTCATCTGAATCCCATTTTTATATGAGCACTGGGGGGGGTTTTACTTGAGATCTTTCAAAATTATAATGTTGTAAGTTAGGAGTGCCAGATAAGCCAACTCCTCCCAACGTATTCTGAGAGATGGAAAATTCCTGCTCGTCCTTAAAAGGTAGAGAGTCTTATGCAACCCTCCTCAACCGAATAGACCGTGAGGATTGAATGTTGTA
>BLSH010266667.1:451727-473445 GCA_018402905.1 Glandirana rugosa | reverse complement strand
GCCCCCACTCGACTCAATACCAATGGATGATGGAAGCAACGTCAAACTCCACTTCCGCCCAATGGTCTTAAAGGGGATTTTTTTTTTATATTGCTTTTAAGTCTACATGTTAGATCTGAGGTCTTTTTCACCCCAGATCTCACATTAACCAGTTGCCAAGCAGCCACTGCAGTTGCACTGCGGCAGCTTGGCTCGGCTACGCAAACCGCCGTCGTTGTATGTTGGCCGCATATGCACGATTTGCGGGCGAGCACGCGCCTGCTGCACGCTCCATGAGTGTGCCCGCGGGTCAGGTGGACTTGATGCGGCGACCCACGATCACCTGTTACAGAGGCAGAACAGAGATCTGCCAGTGTAAACATGGCGGATCTCCGTTCTGTCAGGGGACATATGACAGATCTACTGTTCCCAGTAATCAGGAACAGTGTCATGCCCCGGGCCAGCCCAGCCCCCACACAGTGGGAACACCGTTAACCCCTTGATCGCCCCCTACAGTTTAATCCCTTCTCTGCCAATGACATTCATACAGTAATCAGTGGCTGCTTAAAGCTCTGATCACTGTATAAATGTCATTGGTTCCAAAAAAGTGTCCGATCTGTCTGCGGCAATATGGCTGTCCTGATAAAAATCGCATATCGCCGCCATTACTAGTAAAAAAATAAAAAACAATAATAAAAATGCCTTAAATCTATTCCCATAGTTTGTAGACACAATAACTTTTTCGCAACCCAATCAATATACGCCTATTGCAATTTATTTTTTTGGATATGTATTGTAGCAAAAAGTAAAAAATATATTTTTTTTTTCAAAATTGGCACTCTTTTTTTGTTTATAGCGCAAAAAGTAAAAACCGCAGAGGTGAATATCACCAAAAGAAAGCTCTATTTGTGGGAAAAAAAAGAATGTCAAGTTTGTTTGGGTACAGTGTCGCATGACCGTGCAATTGTCAGTTAAAGCGACACAGTGCCGAATTGCAAAAAGTGCTCTGGTCAGGAAGGGGGTAAATCCTTCCGAGGCTGAAGTGGTTAAAGAGGCCCTGTCCTGCTTATTTCTATTACTATAAGGGATGTTTACATTCCTTGTAATAGGAATAAAAGTTATCATTTTTTTTAAAAAGACAGTGAAAAACTAAAAAATAAAAAGTAAAATAAATAAGAAAGAAAAAAAATTTAAAGCGTGCCGTCCCTCCGAGCTTGCGCGCAGATCGAACGCATACGCAAGTCGCACCCACATATGAAACGGTGTTCAAACCACACATGAGGTATCACCGCGATCATTAGAGCAAGAGTAATAATTCTAGCACTAGACCTCCTCTGTAACTTAAAACTGGTAACCTGTAGAGATTTTTAAACGTCATGTATGGAGATTTTTAAGCACCAACGTTTGTCGCCATTCCACGAGTGGGTGCAATTTTGAAGTATAACATGTTGGGTATCAATTTACTCGGCTTAACATTATCTTTCACAATATATAAAAATATTGGGCTAACTTCACTATTTTCTTATTTTTTAATTCAAAAAAGTGTATTTTTTCCAAACAAATTGCGTTTGTAAGACTGCAGCGCAAATACAGTGTGACATAGTATTGCAACGACCACCATTTTATTCTCTAGGGCTTTTGAAAAAAACAAAATATAATGTTTGGGGGTTCTAAGTTTCTAGCAAAATAAACGTATTATAACTTGTAAACAAGTTTGAAAAATAGGCCCGGTCCTTAAATGGTTAAAAGATAAAAAATCCCACTATGGACGGCTGCAGAAAATCGTATAAGGACAATACCTATGGTAACCCTAACAAATCAATAATGAGAACAGCATTAACACTGTAGAGCTGTCATCATCCAATTTAGGGACCTGTCCAGATGTTATTGGAAAACTGATAAAGAAGGAGGAAGGAAATATATTTGATATCTCTAGGGAAACATGCAGTGGAACATGTTAAGGCTATAACACCATGTTAACCTCTATGACTTCATTAAGGCCTTTGGGTGCAAGCGTATTCAATGTGTAGATTCAGAAAGTCTCCTTTGAGAGATACTTAAAATGTTCTGCTGCCGGGAGAATCCTGGGTATTGATTCAATAACCCAAACTTAATCCTGAAGAAGATTGAAGACAGATATTTAATTTTTTTTTTTTTGCTAACAATATAAAGAGCAGGGACCTTCTTAAGAGAATGACACATTTGCATAATGGAAAAAGGCAATACTGTACACAAGTATCAACTTTCATAGCAAGATTTTTCATGCAAAATAAAAATATAACTCCATAGAGTGTATTCATGTAAATGTGTGTAATGCCCAAATACAAAGTAAGATTTTGATGTCAAAACAATTTACTGATTTTTTTATTGTTTTATTATTATACAGGATTTATATAGCGCCGACAGTTTGCACAGCGCTTTACAATATTAGGGCAGGCAGTACAATTACAATACAATTCAATACAGGAGGAATCAGAGGGCCCTGCTCGTTAGAGCTTACACTCTAGGAGGGAGGGTTAAATGATACGAAAGGGCAATAGCTGGGGGGGATGAGCTGATTGAGAAAATAAGGAGTGTAGTTGTGGTGGCAGGATAGGCTTCCCTGAAGAGAAAAGTTTTCAGGGATCGCATGAAGGTGGATAGATTTAGGGACAGTCTGACCGATTGGGGTAGGGAGCTCCAGAGGGTGGGAGAGGCTCGGGAGAAGTCTTGGAGGCGAGTATGAGAGGAGGTGATGAGGGAGCTGGAGAGTAGGAGGTCTTGGGAGGAGCGAAGAGGATGTTTAGGTTGGTATTTTGAGACTAGGCTGGTGATGTAGCTGGGAGCAGAGTTGTGGATGGCTTTGTAGCTGATTGTTAGTATTTTGAATTGAATTCGTTGGGCGAGTGGCAGCCAATGGAGGGATTGGCAGAGAGGGGTGGCAGACGTTGAACGGTTTGTAAGGTGGATGAGTCTGGCAGCGGCATTCATGATGAACTGGAGGGGGATAGTCTATTTAAAGGTAGACCAGTGAGGAGGGAGTTGCAGTAGTCGAGGCGAGAGATGACCAGGGAGTGAATCAGGAGCTTTGTGGTTCCATTGGTTAGGAAGGGACGTATTTTAGAGATGTTGTGGAGATTGAGGTGGCAAGCCTTAGAAAGTGATTGGATGTGGGGCCAAAAGGAGAGTTCAGAGTCCAGGATAACACCAAGCACCCTGACATGTGGGGATGGGTGGATTGTTGTGCCATTGCTCTTGACAGAGAAGTCGGGGGAAAGGCACGTGGAGGAGGAAATATTATGAGTTCAGTTTTGGACAAATTGAGTTTGAGAAAGTGGTGTGACATCCTGGCAGATATGTCTGTTAGTACGTTAGTGATACGTGAGGAGACTGATGGAGTATGTTGGGGGGTGGAGAGGTAGATTTGGGTATCGTCAGCGTAGAAATGGTATTGAAAGCCATGGGAGGCTATCAGCCGACCCAGGGAAGAGGTGTATATTGAAAATAAGAGAAGTCCAAGAACAGAGCCTTGGGGGACCCCAACAGAGAAAGGAAGATTAGAGGAGGAGGTAGAACTGTACGTTACGCTGAAGGTGCGATGGGATAGGTAAGACGAGAGCCACTGAAGAGCACAGTCACGGAGACCGAGGGAGTGGAGTTTTTTGAGGAGGAGGGGGTGGTCGACAGTATCAAAGGCAACCGAAAGGTCCAGGAGTAGGAGTACAGAGTAGTGTCCATTGGTTTTTGCGGTTAGTAGGTCATTTGTGAGTTTAAGAAGGGCAGTTTCTGTGGAGTGTTGAGAGCGAAATCTAGATTGAAGGGGGTCCAGAAGGTTATTCTTAACAAGGTGGTCACTCAGTTGGTTGTAGGCTAGGCATTCAAGGAGTTTGGAGGAAAAGGGGAGCAAGGAGATAGGGCACAGATTGTTTAGATCGGTAAGGTCCAGGGATGGCTTTTTGAGTATGGGGTGACCAATGCATGTTTTAGAGCATTGGGGAAGATGCCAGAAGAGAGGGAGAGATTGAAGATGTGAGTTAGAGAGTGCAGGATAGAGTCAGAGGGTGAGCGAAGTATTTGAGAGGGAATAGGGTCCAGTGGACAGGTGGTTAGGTGGGCATTAGAAAGGAGTTTAGCAACCTCGTTTATAGTAGTAGGTTTGAATAAGGATAGTGTTGATTGTGCTTGTTGACATGGGGTGTTAACTGGGGAAGATGCCTGTAGAGTGGAGATTTCGTCACAAATTGTGTCAATCTTGCTTTTGAAGTGATTAGCAATCTCCTGGGCAGTGAGTGTGTTAGTGGGCGGAAGCGGTGGAGGAGGAAGTAGGGAGTTGAAGGTAGAGAAGGTGTTAATAAGAGTGGTAAAATAGGTCTGCTTGGCAGTGAGGAGGCGAGAATTGTATTTATGGAGGGCAGATTTGTATTGGTTGAAGTCTTTGAGAGACTTAGTCTTGTGCTACAGACGCTCAAGGGCGCGGCTACGCTTTTTGAGGTTTCTGGTGTCATCTGTTTGCCAGGGTTGTAGGGGTCGAGGTCTGATTTTGTGTGTGGTGAGGGGAGCGAGCTCATCCAGGGTGGAGGACAGGGATTTATTGTAGATGGCAGTGGCTTGGTTGGGGCAAGATAGGGGTGAGATTTTTTCATAGAGGTGGTCAGTAGCAGAATAGAGGAGAGAAGTGTTGAGTTGGCAAAGGTTTCTTCTAGTTGGGGGTTAGGCGATTGGAGGGGAAGGTGGTGCAAGACAGGGAGAGAGAGAAACTAATAAGGTGGTGGTCGGAGAGGGGAAAAGGGATTGTTGGAGAAGTTGCATGGAGTGCATATATAGGAGAAGACAAGGTCGAGGGTGTTCCCATCAGTGTGAGTAGGAGCCTGTACCCATTGCTTCAGGTCAAATGAGGAGGTTAGACTAAAAAATTTAGAAGTAGCAGTAGTGTTAGTGTTAACTGGGATGTTGAAGTCCCCAAGAAGGATTGTGGTAATTTCAGAAGATAGAAAGTAGGGTAGCCAGGCAGAAAATTCATCAAGGAAAGTTGACAGTGGTCCAGGAGGCCGGTAGATCACAGCAATTCTTAGGGAGGTTGGAGAGAATAGACGTATACAGTGGGCTTCAAATGATGAGAGTGAAGGAGAGGGAGGAGAGTGAAGAACCTGAAAGGTGCTCAGTGGGGATAAGAGGAATCCCACTCCACCTCCCTTGCGTCCATAGGCCTAGGAGAGTGAGTCCAGAGAAGGCCACCGTGGGAGAGGGAAGCAGGAGAAGGAGAATCGCATTTGTGGAGCCAGGTTTCAGTGATAGCAAGTAGATGAAAGGAATTAGTGAGAAATAGGTCATGAACAGCAGTGAGCTTGTTGCAGATAGAGCGGGCGTTCCAGAGGGCAAAGCGGAAGGGGTGGTTGGTTTTGGGAAGAAGGGGAATGGAGAATAAATTGCGTAGATTGCGACTACTGCCAGAGGGTGTGGGGTGGAGGTGATGTGTGTGTGGTTAAATGAGAGAGGCCCAGGGTTTGGGGAAATATCTCCAGAGGCTAGGAGAAGCAGAAAAGAGAGGGAGGCAACATGGGAATATGATTTATATCAGGGGACATGCTTGAGCATCCTGGTTTTGTTATCATGTGGGCATAGAGTTAGAAAGAGTTAGAAAGAGTTAGAAAGAGGTGATGAGTGCAGTAACAGGGAGAGGGGAAAAGTGAGGATGATATGTAAAGATTGTGGGGTGGGGAAGAGGGGTGAAGAAAAGTTTGAGGAGAGAGGCTGCTATTGTGAAAAGGAGAGGTAAGGTATGCATGTTTCAGAGAGGAAAGTGTGATGTTTTGGAAATGAGGTTACCTGTAGTCTGGTGTTTGAATAGTTTCTTGTTAGTGTGCGCTTTGTTCAAATCGCTGAAGTGCAAGAGCTGAAGTGACCACTTATTTACAGAACCCCACGTATTTGGAAGAACCCCCTGCAATGCTATCCCCCGTAAGCAAAGCTTGGTTTTATACTGTGATGTGTGGGGGTGGAGGTGTACAATTAATCAATTAGGAGATGATATTAGGCGCACCACTATCACAGCAAACTTCTAACACTGCAATCAAAATGCAACAAAGGCCAAGGAGGGCAAGATTGTAAAGATAAGAGAAACCATAATTTAGGTAAGGCTTATAGGCTAAATAAATATCACAATGTTATGAACATGGCTACAGATGTAGTTTAAACAGCAGTGACAAAAGCAGATTACCAAAGACATTTAAGCAGCCATTCAGTGTTCAGTTTAAGGAAGATGAAGCTAGTATAAACAAATTTACCAATGTTAAAAGGCATAGGCAAAGGCAGATAGCAATGTTTCAGTTTTTGGGTGGAGCGATCAGCAATACAGACAAACCAATGTTAAAAGGCATAGGCAAAGGCAGATAGCAATGTTTCCGTTTTTGGGTGAAGCGATCAGCAATACAGACATACCAATGTTAAAAGGCATAGGCAAAGGCAGATAGCAATGTTTCAGTTTTTGGGTGGAGCGATCAGCAATACAGACATACCAATGTTAAAAGACATAGGTAAAGGCAGATAGCAATGTTTCAGTTTTTGGATGGAGCAATACAGTCATACCTGTGAAGAGAGAGAAGCAGCGTTCAGATGGATAGTGCAAGAGCTGAAGTGCCCACTTATTTAAAGAACCCCACTTTTTTGGAAGAACCCCCTGAAATGCTAATTTACAAAGTTAATTTAATTTACAGTAAAATCTGATTGTCAGGCTTTATGTTGCTCATAGACTTTAGGTGGGGCTGTGAAGCCTTGCATAAAACCTGTAAGTCTGGCTTAGTCAACCAGCAAGTTAGCTAATATAAAGGAAAGAAAGGAAGGAAAACAGTAAAAGGATGGTACTGGCTTAGCAAGGCATTTATTGCTCAATTATTTCAAAATCCAAGGCATGCAGTTATCATCCCTGTGCCAATGGGAGTACCAAAATGGTCAGGGTGTCAGAATGCACAGCTAGCACTTCTAATGTAATCACTGTAGCTTCAGAGAATGGGCGGTGCTCATTATAACTGTCTGAAAGGAGCTTTTGCTATTTGGCTCGGAAGGTCTCTATAATTATCCTTTGCTGGAAAATCCTTAATGGGTGTTAGAAAGCATAACTGGAAACAAAAGTTCTTCCTAAAATATATTAATTTCTTAGTCAAGGAACAAGGAAAATTAGAAGGCTAAAATAAAATTGCAGGAAACAGCAATTAAAGTTTTCTATAGAAAAAACGTAATAGAAGCATATGTGCACTTATAGGTCATTATGTACACAATATATAACATGGCTCATTGACCTCACAACATAGCTAGCATAACAAAGGTATTGTGGCTCGCCGAAGCACATTCCATTATCACAGTGGGCCTGTGCTTTGATTTGTTCTTGAATATTATGCATCTCCCAGCTCACAGCCAGAACTGAATATTCATAATGAAGGCTGCCATTGTCTTTTGCCCACTCACATAGATTGATGCTTTCAACTTACAGGTAATTAAAGCCAGGGGGGGGGCCTTGATGAGCCCCCATAAAATGTATTTTAAAACGTTCTACATGTATAGTTTACATTTTATCCATTTGGCAGTTCTGACATTTGGTTTTAAATAAAACAAATAGATTTTCTCCCCTCCTGTTGAATTTGTTTGTGGCAAATGCTTATTAGTTTTTCAGTTGTATGCAGCCAGTAGCCATTGATTGCAGGGAGAAGCTGGCAGCGAGCGCAACATTTTATTACATATTTATTTATTTTTTTGCACATTACATTGACGTGCTCTGCATCCAATGTAAGAATGACACAGTCCAAAGAGAGAGATGATTGTGAAACTGGCTGATGGCCCCTTATAAGAACAGCTGGGATCCAGGCACAGAATGTGATGAAGCCTCTACAGCTCCTGCTCTTGTGAGGCTGCCAAGGTTATTGCAGAGTGTATTTGCCTTGGCACAGCCACAAAAACTGCTTAAATATCAAAATCTAAATTATGCTGAATTCAAACCATACATACAAATAATACACAGCTAAGCTGCACATAAGGTCATTAATGAATACAAACAAACTTTCTGCATACAGTACCACTTCCCTAGCTATTGCAAAGTTCTATTTTACACAAGTTTATAGAAGTGTAGGATTGGAAAAAATAAACCTACATACTCACCTAGATGGTTGCAGCGTCGATCCAATGCTGCACTGTTCCCCAACTGCTCCAAGACCGAGAACTGAGTGATTGCATGACGGCTGATCGCTCAGTTCTCAGTCTTCACTAAGCAGAGAGCAGTGACTGTCAGGCACCACTCTCTGATCTGCCCCTCCAGCGCTCGCTGAAGTGGCAAGCTGTTGAGGGGCGGGATCGGCTGGCTCAGGCTTTCAGTGGCACACTAAGAGGCTGAGCCAGCTGCCAGTCAGGCATCTGAGAGGATCCCAACATTTTAGAAAAATGGCAGAAGAAGATAATGCTGTATACAGAGATGACGTTTCTGCCCTGTGGGGGTACTCTTCTTTTGCGTGCAGGAATTACCTAAAGTATAACTAAAGGTCAAATATAGGTATACATCTATGTGGTTGCAGTTGATGCGTTTTTCCGGCACGTTTTGGGGTGCATTTTTAAACCCACATTTTTGTATTTCTTTTAGGCCCCTTTGAAAACAAACACTGTATATATGCTGGCTGCTAAGGATCGGGCCGAGAAGCCAGCAATCGTATTCTTAACAACCGATGAGTCATCAGCAGTCAGTAGGGTTTCCTCAGCTGAATCTAGAAAAAAATTGCTGAAAAAAAATGGCGTGCCCCCCAATTTTTTTTTAAATGGCATGGGGTTCCCCTCAAAATCCACACCAGACCCTTATCTGAGCGTGCAGCCCAACAGGTCAGGAAAAGGAGGGGACAAGCCCCCCCCCCCCCCCCCCCCAGGCTACATGCCCTCAACCTGAGAGGGTGCTTTGGGGCAGGGGGGACTCTGTCCCCCAACCCTGGGTTGTGGTGGTCTGCAGGAGAGGGGGTTATCGTAATCTGGAAGCTCCCTTTAACAAGGGGGCCCCCAGATGCCAGCCCACCACTATGTGAATGAGTATGGGTTACATCGTACCCTTACCCATTCACCCAAAAAGTGTAAAAGTGAATAAAGACAGTACATGAGTTTTTGACAATTCCTTCATTAAAAAATAATGTCCCCCGATATAGATCCATCATCAATCACACCACCGTCGGGCCCGAAAAATGAAAAAGCAAAACAAAAAAACTTTGCTTACTACAAACACTCCAGCGGTCTGTCTGCCTTGCCGTGTGACATATGTTAAATAGATATAGGGCGGGGCCAGTCAGCAACATCACCTGGTAGCACCGCCCCCCCAGTCTATGCTAGGCTGCCGATGTCACAGGGGACGGTGCCACAGGTGACGTCACCAGCTGGCCCCGCCCTATAGCTATTTTTGAATTGTCACACTGCGGAGCAGGCAGACTGCGGGAGCGTTCGCGGTTTCCTGGCCCGCTCCTTAGCAACCAGCTATATACAGTATTTTTAAAGGGGAAAATAATGCAAAACGCATCAAATTGCAACACTTGCGTTTCTAGCGCGACTCCATTGAAGTCTATTATACGCAAAATGCAATCTGCTGCAGGAGAAAAAAGTCCCCGACCTTTTCCAAAAACACACGGGCTGAAAACCGCATGGATAGGAATGCATACCATAGGAAACCATGTTAAATGGACTGCATTTCTGAAAAATGGAAAAACGCACAAAAAAGCACATAGGTATGAACGTAGGGTAAGAGTTGGACAGAATGATGATGTCACTGGGAATGAGAGTGTGTAAAAATCCACATTTTCGAACTGCACACAGAACAGGAATAGAAGTGAAAACGCCCAGTGGGGACATTTGTTCCTCAAACAACTGATCTAAACACAAAGACAAATTATACAAATACAGCTTTTATTAATAAATAATGATGTTATTTAATGCAACTAAGTTAAGTAGCTGATTTCAACTTGGTAACAGCATCTTGCTATCCCCTATACAGCAGCACTCAGAGTTAGTGAAGAAAAATCAGCACTTGAAACCTAGGGTGTACTGCATATAAATGTGCTGACAGAAGAAAGAGCAGCGTGAATAGAGAGATGACCTCATCAGTCTGCAGCTGTCCTTCACAGTCCAATTACAGTCTGGGGGCAGGCAGGCTTCACCAATATAGGTTTTAACTGTAACAAATAAAATATTTTTATCCTCCAAACTATACAGTGTGGAAGAGCTGTGTAAATATCAGGCTTGAATGGTCAAAAATGCAAATCATATAGCAAGTAAAAAGGCACCCTTATATGTATTTAACCTGTGTAGTTGGATTATAGCCTGAAGTTTAGCTGTCGCTGATCTAGCTTTGGCTAGCCATTCACATAATGAAGATTGTAGATCAAAATGACTAGTTAGTAATCAAATTGTTGAATTGAACAACCGTATCATTGTGCATAAGGTCAGCATAAAATATAAAGTATGAATAAAATAGATCCTTATTTCTATAAATAGAACATCCTTTTTTGGCATCCTTCTGCAAATGAGATAAAGGTGCCATATTTGCAAGTTTTGTGCTTGCGTTTTCACATTGTTACCCAACTATTTCCCAATTGCTAATCTGTGACCCATTTAATATCACAGGTGCCAGTGTATTGACCCTTGCCATCGTAATCACCCCCCTGGCATTTTAACCACTTCACCCCTGGAAGGATTTCCCACTGTAGGACCAGAGCACTTTTTGTGATTTAGCACTGCGTCGCTTTAACTGACAATTGCGCGGTCGTGCGACGTTGTACCCAAACGAAATTTGTGTCTTTTTTCCCCCACAAATAGAGCTTTCTGTTGGTGGTATTTGGTCACCTCTGCGTCATTTCTGATCGCCGCTATAAACAAAAAAAGAGCGAAAATTTTGCAAAAAAAAACAATATTTCTTACTTTTTGCTAAAGTACAAATCCAAAAATTAAAAAAATTAAAATTAAAAAAATATATATATATTCATTGGCTTTGGCCGATTTATAGTCTTCCTCATATCTTTGGTAAAAAAAAAAAATCGCAACTGGCATTTATTGATTGGTTTGCGCAAAAGTTGCCGAGTTTACAAACCATGAGAATTCATTTCTGGAGTTTTTACATTTTTTTTCTACTAGCAATGGCAGCGATCTGCGATTTTTATCGGGACTTTGATATTGGGGCGAACATGTCGGACATTTTTGACACTTTTTTGGGACCAATGACATTTTACAGCGATCAAGAATATCCACTGATTACTGTGTAAATGTCATTGGCAGTGAAAGGGTTAACCTGCAGGGGGAGATCTAGGGGTTAACTGTGTTCCCTAGGTGTGTTCTTACTGTGAGGGGGCTGGGCTGCCAGGGGCACCAGAGATCGAACTGATCACAGTGACAGGGATCAGTAGATCTCTTACATGCCGCCTGTCAGAACGGGAAACCGCCGTGTTTACTTTGGCGGTTCCCCGTTCTTTCCCTCTAGCAGCTCATCGTGGCTCGCCGGCGGACATCGGGTCCACCCGAGCCGCGGGCACACTCATGCAGAGTGCGGCGGCTCCTAGCTGCGCGTCCGTGAATCGCAGTTTATTTACAATGATTCGCGGAATACCTCCGCAGTAAAAAGGCAGCGTGTGGTCGGGAAGTGGTTAAGCGGATCTAAATGCCAGACAGAAACAGAGGTGGGCTTCCTGGGCGGTCACATAATCAGAAGAACCAAAAGTAAAAGTGCCCCAGCGCTACTAATCTCACATCCAAAAAATCTTAGTGCTTGACTGCTATAAATCTAGGTGAAACTGCTGCAATACCCAGTGTTTACACAATAACACAGTGACTGGATGAATAAATAAAAATATTGTGCAATCTCTCCTTCACAGTCAATAATAACACACCAATCTCTAAATATCAAACGTTAATAAATAATATTGAAGAAGTCACATGACGTGACGTAACGTGTAGGGCGTGGACGGGCAGATCGAAATACTGGAAGTGACGTGAGAGACGGAAAAAGCCGTGTTTTTATCCTACTCTATGCAAGTTTTTACTATATTTGATGTAAGCAGTAATTTGGCACACTATTAAAGGTTGTTTTAATGATTTTACACTATGGGAGGCATATGTTTGTTTTTTACATGCTAATGGGAGTTACTAAAGGCTAAGGCCTCATACACACGGACGTTTCTAAAAAAATAAACAAAACGTCGGGCCCGACGTCAAGGAAAAAAAGTCGGCGTTATGCGTCGGCGTCAATAGGCGTTTTTTTTAAAAAAAAATCATCCCTCTGCTATTTTTCAACCTAAAAACGTCGGCGTCAAAAAACGCCGGTATAATAATAGGTGGCGTTTGTTGGCATATTGTGGCGTCGGCGTCAAAAAATGCCAAAACGTTACAGCCTCAGAACGCGATGGCTGTGGGTTCTACTTTCAGCTCACTAACGCCGACGCCATCTACAGCTCAAAAACGCCGACGTTTTTATGGGGCCATTGACTAACATGGAGAGCTGCAAAAAAACGCCGGCGTCAAAAAACGTCCGTGTGTATGAGGCCTAACAGTAATGCAGAACCATATCCCTGATTCAGTCACTGGGAGCTCCATAAGGATAAGAGAGATTGAGGATCTCATTGTCCCTGAAGGCTGAGTTTTAATATCATTGAGGTGAGCGCTCTGTGAGCATGGTGGTGGTGGACACACAGAATTGCTTAATCACTTCAGCCAAGAATAACAGTGCACATTGATTCAAGCACCAAAGCACTTTACTAATGAACTTGATGAACTTTTTATAAACAGTGCACATTTATGAATTTTAGATGTTATTTTTGATTGCACATTGATTATTTAATATTTATTAACGGTTTGGTATTTGGAGATTGGTGTGTTATTATTGACTGTGAAGGAGAGATTGCGTAATATTTTTTATTTATTCACATAATCAGAAGCTCCCAATCGCAAGTATGCATTAGGAGATGCCAAGGACAGCTTTGTTACTGTGTGCATTCCAAGCACAGAAAACCATTCTCTATAGATGCATATGTGCAGCGGCTCTGTGTTGAAGTCCACCCGCCCAGCCACTGCAAATACAGTGGATATAAAAAGTGTACATACCCCTGTTAAAATGTCAGGTTTCTGTGATGTAAAAAAATGAGAAAAAATAATTTCAGAACGTTTCCAACTTTAATGTGACCTATAAACTGTACAAATCTTTTAGGTGGAGGAAAGTCAAAATAAAAAAACTAAAATAATATGGCTGTATAAGTGTGCACACCCTTAAGCCTCGTACACACGGTGCGATGGTCGTACGAAAAATCGAATGTTGGCTGTTGTGTCTCGCATACTGACATGCACTAGGCGATTGTACAACCAAGCCTAACGTGGTGACATGCTACAAGTGTATAGAGAGGAAGTTCAGATGCATGATTTATGAATTAGGAACGTAGGTTTACACTAACAGACACTTCCGGGTGTCCCTGACTTCTGAGCATGTGTGTTTTGCAGGTACAGCTTTGTTGGCCCAACTTCTCTGTACACGTAGTACAACGGTCATATGACGACTTGTACAACAAAAGTTTCAAGTCTGCTCATCCAACTTCTGTTGTACGACTGTCGCATGTCAGCTGTTGTAATCGTGCGTACTTAGTCGGATGATCGTACAACAAGCTGTTGTACGACTGTCGCACAGTGTGTACGAGGCTTAAAACGAATACTTTGTTGAAGCACCTTTTGATTTTATTACAGCACTCAGTAAGAGTCTATCAGCACGGCACATCTTGACTTGGCTATATTTGCCCACTATTCTTTGCAAAAACACTCCACATCTGTCAGATTGCGAGGGCATCTCCTGTGCACAGCCCTCTTCAGATCACCCCACAGATTTTTAATTGGATTCAGGTCTGGGCTCTGGCTGGGCCATTCCAAAACTCTAATCTTCTTCTGGTGAAGCCATTCCTTTGTGGATTTGGATGTATGCTTTGGGTCATTGTCATGCTGAAAGATGAAGTTCCTCTTCATGTTCAGCTTTCTAGCAGAAGCCTGAAGGTTTTGTGCCAATATTGACTGGTATTTGAAAAGGTTCATAATTCACGCTACCTTGACTAAGACCCCTGTTCCAGATGAAGAAAAAGAGCCCCAAACCATGATGCTGCCACCACCATGCTTCACTGTGGGTATGGTGTTCTTTTGGTGATGTGCAGTGTTGTTTTTGCGCCAAACATACCTTTTGGAATTATGGCCAAAAAGTTCAACCTTGATTTCATCAGACCATAACACATTTTCCCCACATGCTTTTGGGAGACTTCAGATGTGTTTTTGCAAAATTTAGCCGGGCTTGGATGCTTTTCTTCGTTAGAAAAGGCTTCCGTCTTGCCACTCTACCCCATAGCCCAGACATATGAAGAATCCAGAAGATTGTTGTCACATGTACCACACAGCCAGTACTTGCCAGGTATCCCTGCAGCTCCTTAAGGCTGGGTTCACACTGCTGCATGGAGCAGCTCACAGCAGGGGTCCGATGCGTCCCTGTTCATCATTTTAGGTCCAATTTCAGCCCAAATGTTTAGCCGAATTCAAACCTGAAGATGCACAGGACTCCTGTGCAATTTGCACTGGAGCTGCTCCAGAGATGTGTGAACCGGTTCCATAGAGAGCTGGTCAGTCTCCTGACATGCAAATTGGATGTGGAGAAAAATGCATCCAATTTGCAGTAGTGTGAACCCAGCCCTAATGTTGCTGTAGGCCTCTTGCCAACCTCCCTTCCATTTTTTTTAAAATAAATCAAATTTTAGAGGCATGTCCAGTTCTTGATAATGTCACTGCCATATTTTCTCCACTTGATGATGACTGTCTTGATGGTGTACCATGGTATCTAATGCCTTGGAAATTCTTTAGTACCCTTCTCCTGACTGATACCTTTTAACAATAAGATTCCTTTGATGCTTTGGAAGCTCTCTGCGGACCATGGCTTTTGCTGTAGGATGCAACTAAAGCCTCTTACACACGGTTCAACGGTCATATGCAAACAGTCGTAGGACCGCTCGTATGATCAGCCGACCATTAGTATGCGCGATTAGAACAGCCTACGAACGACGGTCGTACAACAGAAGTTGTATGAGCAAACTATAAAACTTTGGTAGTACCAACAAGCGGTTGTACGACCGTTGTATCGTGTACAGAGAAGTAAGTCCAACAAGTTGTACAGTGCAAAACACGCATGCTCAGAAGTCAGGAACGGCCGGACGCTAATTACATGCACCTGAACTTTCTCTTTATACGTTCATAACACGTCACTACGTTCTGCTTGGTCATATGATTGTGTAGTGCATGTCAGTACACAAGTTACATGATCCAACATACGATTTGGTCCATTCGGTCGTACGACCGTCGAACCGTGTGTACGAGGCTTAAGAAAATGTGCAGGTGTGTACTGACTCCTATTTAACATGAGTTTGAATGCAATTGCTTAATTCCGAACACAGCTACATCCCCAGCTATAAGAGGATGTGCACACTTATGCAACCACATTATTTTAGTTTTTTATTTTTACTCATCTCCTCCCCCCCTAACCAATTTGTTTGTTTTTAAATTGCGTTGTACAGTTTATAGGTCACATTAAAAGGTGGAAAAAGTTCTGAAATGATTGATCTTTGTCTCATTTTTTTTACATCACAGAAACCTGACATTTTAACAGGGGTGTGTAGACTTTTTATATCTACTGTATGTTTACGGCCGGTGGGGAAAGGTTGAAAAAGCCGTCAAGAGAGGAAAGCCCTGTCCAGCTGCTCACGCAGTTTGCTTTGTCTTAAACTGATCTGACCTATTCCTACTTTACTGACATAGTTGAGGATATTTCCCTAGTGCCTTCCAGGCAGTGCTGTCATTATTGGTTCAAAGGATATATAAAGCTTCTACCATGGTTAGTATAAAAATGCAATGCTGTAAAAAGAGCTGCTTAAAATTTAACTACAGATTATCAGGAATTATTCTACAAGGTATTTTTTTCAAATATACATCTTCTAAACAATGATTGTGCCCCTTCCCTGCTACCAACAACATTAAAAGACAAAAGGTTAATTCAATTCAAAACAGAACTAAATGCATAGTATTATTGTAGGCAGGTGCAGTCTGTTGTCTTAACTGCAGGTGGCAGAGGGAGAGTAACACAATCTGAATTGATCATCAACATTAAATCAGTCCTCAAGTGAGTCCAACATTAAAATCAGTGCATCTGTAAAAGTTGAAAACTCTCAGGGCAGAGAGACAACCCCTGAGATAGTCAACCCAGAGTCCCAACAAGTCTGAAGGCATGGTCGCTCTGAACCCAGTGGTATCCATCCTAGTCAACAGGCAAGAGGTCTCATATTTGATCAATGCTAGGTCCAAGGTCACTGTTGGGCTGGCGGGTATGTGGCTGCACCGTGTGAGCAGTATGGTTCAGAGTACTTCATAGCTTTCGGCACAATGCAGTGCTACTAAATGGTGACCTAAAACAAGTGGGGTGGTCCGTATCCCCTTGAAGCAAAAGCTAATTTTGACACATCTCTAAGAGGTGGTCTGGTCCCTGCAAGTGGGTGTCAAAAGAAAGCTACAAGGATCTACAGTGATGGTATAACCCCATAAGAATCCCGTAATGCCATAAGAATGGTTGTTGGGCCGTACCCAAAGTTTAAGGGTGTTGGTACAGCTCATCAACCTGGAAACAACACCAATCTTGCTGCCCAGGCATGCTGCATTGGCCAACATATATGCTGCACCTTCCCAATGCATCTCCGAGGCCCAAACAGGGGTTGAGGTGGTATGTGCCCCCTTTCAGGCAGCCATGGCTTCTTGGGACAAGAACAGATAAAAGTCCCTTAGAAAAGCTGGACATTACCTTTAAAGACTTCTCCTTACCTCAACAGAGACTGCTTCATCCGCTGTAGGAGAAGCACTTATCAGTGTTTGCCACCAGCCCTGAAGATTACAGATTCACTGAAGCCATTGACCACCCTATTTATACGGGGCACACACCTCCCATTCAGGAGCGGTACTGCCACATTCCCCCAGCACTATGCCAAGAGATGAAGGAGTTTCTTGCAATATGCTACAAGGTGGGGTGATCCAAGAAAGTCACAGTCCACTCCTGTTGTACTGGTGGGCATGAAAGATGGCAGTCTACGGTTCTGTATGGATTATCGCAAACCTAACGCCTGCACCCACAGGGACACCTACTCCCTCGGGTTGAGGAATCCCCAATGGCCCTTAGACAAGCCAAGTTCTTCTCTACCCTGGACCTGGCCAGTGGCTGCTGGCAAGTCCCAGTATAGGACCAAGACCAGGAGAGGGCTGCGTTTATTACACCCCTGGGTCTGTTAGAGTTCAATCATATGGCTTTTGGCCTCAGCAATGCCCCAGCACCTAATTGAGAGTTTTCTTGAAGATCTCAATTTTGAGACTGTGCTTGTTTACCTCATTATCATCTTCTCCAAGACTTTCAAAGAACATGTGAAACATCTGGATGCATGTTCTCCAACTTGGTGTAATACATGGCCTAAAACTTAAGTCCAGTGCATGCTGCCCGGTGGGGCAAACGATCCAATACTTGACAACCCCACCCCCCCCCCCCCCCCCCGAAACCAATCACAGAACTACTTCATTCCTGGGTCTGATGGGATATTAGCCACAGTCTATCCCAAAATTTGCACAGATAGCCACCCCACTTACCAAGTTGTTGTGTGAGCACAGCACCCAAAGGAAGGGTGGATTCTTGCCTTCCATTCAAGCCCAATGGCACAAACCACTGCAGCAGGCGTTTGAAACATTGGAGAAAAACTCAACTGACCCCTGTTGCTGGTCCAATCTGAATACACCCAGCCAATCCAGGAATAGACAGATGGGATCCTCCATGGTCTGAGGGCTTCACTGGCTCAAGTGCAGAAGCCTACAGCCCACCGAAAAGAACTCCCAAAATGACAGTTTCTTTAAGCTCAAGTTGCTTGCAACTTGAATACCTCGCCGGGGCAGATATCGAAGTCTTTATGTACAACAACCCATTAGCCTACCTGGAGACTGCAAAATTGCAGACCTCGGACCAGAGGTGGACAGCCCGCCTGGGAAGATTTAAACTCAAGATACATTACTGGCCAGAGAATGAATCATCCACAAGGCAATGGCACCAGTGAGCAGTTTAACTGCACCTTTCTAGGAATGCTGTGGTCCCTAGAACTGAGTCACTGGGATTGATAGCACCAACACTTAGGGGCCATGGTGTGGGCCTATAGCACCATCCACAAGTCCACCGGCCACATGCCCTTTTTCCTAATGTTTGGGCGATCTGGCCGAATGCCCGTGGACCTCCAGATAGGAACACCTACCACCCAGAACACCCATATTTTGGGTACAGGAGGATTGGGAGCAGATGCAAAAAGCCAAACAGTTGTTGGACAATCACAAAGATGGCTTCCAAGCCTGTTCTGGAAGAACTGCTATTGCGACCAGGGGACTGGGTGTTCGTAAAGAGCACCAAGCACACCAGAGGAAGCAAGCTGGAGCCCAAGTGAAAATGCATCCCGAGGCAGCCTTTTCCGCCTAACCTGGTCTATGATCTGTTCTCGGAGGGGCCTGACTCTGATGGCTGGGAGGAGTTTGACACCATGGATCTTCCCTCAGTGTATGATGCTCCAACTGACTGGGTCCTGCCTCCCCTTGTACTCAAGCCTTCTGTTAAAAGCCTATGTGTGCATGGAGACATAGGATAACATGCTGGGGGAGTTTACTGGTTGCAGAAAAAAATGACTGAAGCCAAAAAGAGCAGGTGTAAAAATGTCCAGTGTGCATGAGGCCTAAGGGTAACACAACAAGGGACAATAGATTTGATATTGTTGGAAGAAGGCCCATGAGTATCTTTTCTGAAAAAAAAACGATCAGATAAGGAAAATAAATTGTAAAGCCCAACTGCAGCAACATTTGTTTTTTTTTTTTTAAGGTTTGACTAGAGTGGGTGTGAGTTTTTAATGAGAAGTTTTTATTTGTAGCCCAATTGGGAAATGTCCCTGTCCACGTGATGCCTGCACAACAAACAAGGCATGAGGTTGTTACTGAAGCAGGAAGGCACAGAGAGCCTACTAAAGTGATAATTTGGTCTGCGTTTTCATTGCAGAGATTTCCAACCACTTCCTGTCCTAATAGGAATTGTAGGGACATCTCCCTGACAAGGACACAGCTCTAACCCTTTTCCCATTCTATGTTATACTTTCCCCGTTCTATCCAAAACAAAGTGAAATCATATACTTAGAGATCTTGTGCCATCAGTAAGAGAAGGATGGACAAACTTGAGTGAAAATTTACCAAACTTGATAAAAAGAAAATAAAAAAAACAAAAAACACACACAAAAGATCCCACATAATTAACAAATGTTAATAAATCATGATTATATAGCTTTATTTTGTCAGTTTTCTCTAAGTGTGAGCAATCAATGTATGTAATACATTTT
This sequence comes from Glandirana rugosa, assembly GCA_018402905.1. Lineage (NCBI taxonomy): Eukaryota > Metazoa > Chordata > Amphibia > Anura > Ranidae > Glandirana > Glandirana rugosa. The sequence continues at coordinate 454,027 of BLSH010266667.1, read as the reverse complement.
AAAGATGTTAAAATACTGCAGATTGAGAAAAATATTTACACCTCTGTCAACAATTTTCTGTGCAATGTGCGGCTTCATACGATCAAAACTGATGCATATCTACCTGAATACATTTTAGATGCATTAGGTCCTTTATATATGGGGTTTGAATCTGTATACAACTATAGAGCAATAGTTTTATTTTCTCCCAAAATGATCCAGTCAACACCTGCCCAGATTGCTAATGTGTAACATTGAACCATCTGAGTAAATATCTAAAATCGTCAGAATGAGACATCCACCGTTGGATAAGGAGGAATCCCAGATGACCCAATTTACACATGTATGAGCAGCTTAAATCAAACATTTATAAACTATGCAAATACCAAGCAATAGGCACAAATAAATATTTAAGTCACTTCAAAAAACAAAAGATGAATTCTAGCAGATGAACAGTGGGGTAGACAAAGGCAATGTGCGATCTTTCTTGGCAGAGTGGGACCGAATACAAATTATTCAGATTTCCAGTTATTGTTTTGTGCTAGATTCCAGGAAGTCCTTTGCTTCATTTATTTTCATTGCCATATAAGGTGAGCCACCTGTAAAGAGAGACACAGGAGATTAAAGAAGTGTCGCGTAAAGAAAGAATGATAATAGAACAAAGTAAAAGTAATCTATTATTCAAAAAACACGCAAATATAGTATGAAAGGGTTTATAGCCAAATCTTTTTTGGGATCGAGTAAATAAAGGTTTTTTTATTGCCGTCTGTGTACCTGTTGGGAAGATTCACCTCTTATATCTGAGTTGGTGACCATTATTACTGAAACTAAAAGTGAGGGGAAATGCAAAATGTTGAGTTGCCTCCAGAACAGCAAAAAAGTGAAAATCTACTAATGGGGGTGCATGTTCTGGCAACAACTGTCTAATAGGGGGATGTCCCTTACATTGGAGAGATATCATTTATATAATAATTATATATATAATATATAATTTAAATGAACACTTTGTTATACTTTTTCTTTAAAATGGTGAGAGAGAAGAGTAGAGATACTTGTAGTTTATATACGCATGCACTCATACACACCTCCTATATACCCCTAATATTGGTGAGACACAGAGTAAAAGGCATGGCTTAGCACAGGTTGCCTGAAAAGTGGGTTTTGCCTGACTGGTTGCTCTAATAAAGGGCTTTCCTTTTAAAGTAAAAAACCATTGTCTAAGACTTTGAAGGAATCGGCTATTCCCAACTTAGAAGCCACATATTCGTTCCAATCCAGGAAATCTGAACTTGCAGACAAAGGTTAAAGAAAAGTACTAGCATGAGGTAGATGAGTAGTGGACTGGCTCACTCACCCTGATATGTATTATTTTGGATAAAAGTAATGGAATGTCCTCTTTAACCACTTGCTTACTGGGCACTTATACCCCCTTCCTGACCAGGCCAATCTCCTTGAATGACAATTGCGCTGTCATGCAAAAATGTACCCATATGACATTTTTATAATTTTTTTTAGTCAGATAGAGCTTTCTTTTGGTGGTATTTAATCACCACTGGATTTTTTATTTCTTGCGAACAAAAAAAAAAAAAACAGACGGAAAATTTTGAAAAAAATAAACAAAAAACATTTATTTTTTTAGTTTCGGTTATAAAATGTTGCAAATAACTAATTTTTCTCCTTCACTGCTGTGTGCTGATGAGGCTGCACTGATGGGCACTAATGAGGCTTAACTGATATGCGGTAGTGATAGGCGGCACTGATAGGCATGAATTGACACTGATGATCAGTGCCCTGATTATCTGTGTACATGTCCCCTTTCAGGATTGCACCTCTCCTCACGCGGTGACAGCGTGTGAGGGAAGGAGAGCCGATAACCGGCAACTCTGTTTATACTCTGATCAGCTGTGAACTCTGTTTATACTGTGATCAGCGGTGTCTGAAGCACACAGCGATCAAAGGGTGTTGCAAGAGGCATGGTTCCAGGAGGATGTCCATGGACTCCCTCCTGGAACGAGACCGGTGCTGTAGTCGTCTTTCGGCTATGGTGCAGTTAGGAAGTCGCTACATAAGTCTTGCCACAGATATTTTTCTTCATCCTGTCCCCTAGGGTACAAAGTGCATGTACCACTTTTCCCATTTTTCTAGGTGCTATGCATCCAAAGTTTTAGGAGAAAAATATTTAATGTGCAGTGCTTGACAGTGCTGGTCTTGGGGACCAGTGGTGCCAAACACAAGCAGAGGGAAGGGGGCATGTCAATAAGACTAAATATTACCTGGGCTCAGACACACTCACAGCAGGCGGGGGGGGGGGGGGGGGGGTT